>VXAB01011222.1:0-50106 GCA_013399175.1 Odontophorus gujanensis
AATAAAATAAAATAAAAGGCTACCATACCTATTATCCAACATCTATGGGCATTATATAATTGAAACCTCATATCTCTCTGCAACTGGAGGCCATTCTCCTTTAAAAAATTTGTGGTAGCTATAAATATCAAGTACAGAATGGAATTTGGCTTGTAAACAATGCGTGCTCCAGAAGGCAGATCTTTCTCGAGCAAATATTTTTAAAAGATTGATTGCTGCCCAGAACAGCTCAAAATTGTGGTTTCCAACCCTCTCCTTCACTGATGGCTTTCAGTCTGACCTAGACAGCAAAGTCCAGAAAGACTTTTAGGCATCAGAGTCCATAACACACATTATGTACCTCTAAAGAACTTCACAAACTCTCTGGGTTTCAGAACACAGAGTGGGGATATCACTGATGGCTATCATGCCCTGTAAGGCTCACTCCTGGTCCCTTGCAATAGCAGCAGCCCAGTGTGGAGCAGAGCTGTGCTGAACTCTCCAAAGCTGGTGCAGAGGAGCTGTTATGGGTCTGCCAGTGGGTAGAGTGGAAGCAGAAAGGGATGGTTTTGTCAGAAGAAATAACCCATGTCCTGCTAACCAGCATCCTTTAAAGTCCTCCTCACTGAAGAGTCCAGGCATATAGGTGGCATCTCACCATCTTTCTCAAGTGACTCTGCTGTGTTCCCATGAGCTGCATTTATGCCAGGCTCAGATGAAAAGCACGCTGATACTCTCCTATCCTTTACGGACTTAACACCAGCGTGAGCATAAAAAGAGATGCTGTGTATCTTTTGCTTTTCTTTTGTGGTTGCCACAGAGCAAGGGAAGTGCTGGTGAAGTGCCTTTATATTTAGGGTCCAATTTGTGTGGTGCATCCTGTTGTTGGACTGAAGCATTAATAATCATTACAGGCAGCTGTGGGTATCAACTACAATATTTGGATAGATCAGACACAGCAACATAGGCAGAATGGTCAGTGTCCTGAAGGAAGAAGTGGTAAGTACCGAATTACTGTGGGACGTATATATTGTCTGATCATATATTAGAAACATTCTGTGAGGAAGGGACAGAACAAATACCTGGTTAGCTCTGCCTCTGTGCACCTGCAGACACATGAGTTGCTGCAGAGATTGAAGCTGTGGCTAGAATTACCTAAAACTTAGCTTTTTGTAGTCAGACATCAATAATCTCCCCTCTGATTTGGAATGGAAACTACAGCCATTGTCATCTGCCAGCAATCTCTCTTGTCACCTTGCCTTGTTACATTTTTTCAAAGTGCAATGGAGCTGACTTATCACCTGGGGACTCTCCAGTGCAGCTGTGGCCACGGCCTCAAGGTCTGGCACAGCACACAGCACCCTGGCAGCCCGCCCAGAGCACTCAAATGCCCTCGTCTGTGTCCTGGCTCCTTGGATCCTAACTCCAGAACAGGCAACTGAAAAAGTGCAGCGTCTACATTTGGCACCCAGTCCTGCTGCAGGGAGGCTGGAAGCCTTTGCAGCCCCTGCCTGAAGCTGAGAGCCTGAAACTATCTGTCCTGCTGAGGACTGTGACACAGGCTGAGGGTTAATGAGGAAGGATGCTTCCAGCTGTGCAAGCAGAGGGTCTCTCACCCCCAGCTCGCCTGACAGCAGGCACTGGTGGTCTGCATGTTCTGTTAACATGAAGTGAAGCATGTAGCTGCCAGCAACCACCTGTCCAATTCACAGATTTGATCTCTGAAACCCCAATTCAGGCCTATACTGATAGGAGCAAGATTTATGAAGAGTTCTCCTCCCACATCTTCAGTGGCAACATCCTCATCCTTCCTGATGTAGGACAGAGCGAGGTGCTGTTTGCTCCTTCCCTTTCCCAAGCAGGTTGTGCAGGGGTGGAAAAGAGAGGAGCATCCTGGCAGCCAGGATGGAGCCTGAGGTGCTGGGTCACTCCTGCTCTGTCTGTGGCAGGAGGGCCAAGCGGCCGGCCCTTCTCACTCCTTACAGAAGTTCTCATCAGCTGCTGTAGCTCAGAAGCAGGCCTGGGAAGTCAGCAACCAATGAGGGAGATTTCTTCTGAGTATTTTCTCAAGTGTTCTCTTCAGAAAAACACCTTTCCTTTCAAAAACTGTAAATTTTGGGACTTCAGCTCCTTCCAGCTCAAATTATTTTAAGCTTTGCCAGAACTGGCCAGAGCTTCAGACCTTGGAATCACAAACTCCTCAGCAGATCTCTATGTGAACTCTCAGAAAACCAGGCAGGTTTTTAAGGGTAATGTGGCTGTGATTTGAGACCAGTTTGTTGAAGCAAAGCTATTTCCAAAGAATATGTTGTCTTTAACAGGTCAGCATTTTCCAACGACATTGCATTTTGTCCTAAAATTCCCGAATAGCCCCAGTCAGGTCTTTGTTCTGGTTCTGTGTCAGGAATTAGATCATCATCTAGTCCTGCCAGAGAGTACACACAGTTTTGTAAAATGACCTTTTTCAAGCTGTGAGAAGGCTTTGCAAAAGGTCTTGCCACTACTTAAAACTGCCATTTGCATTTCAAAATTCCCTTTCTTGAAGGGAAAATCACAGGATGCTGAAAAAGAGGAACTCCAAAGGCATACATTTATAGTGAGATCATTCATTCAAATACAACAAACTGCAAGTGCTGATGAAATTTATGGGCTGAAAGGATAAGGCCATTATGTTGAGCCAAATAACAAGACATCAGGGTGTTTACAAACTTCCAGCCACATTCTGCAAATGTAAAAGCAACATCTGTAGATGCATATGTTTTGATCGAAGGCAAATAGATGCAGAAAGATGGGAAAAGACAGGATTAATAGGAATTTACTGAAATGCACCTCCCATGATGTGATTAAACTGACATGTCCCCAGATATTCAGCAGAGACACCTGCAATACTACTAAGAGGGATCTTCACTGGGAACATCCCTCTTTGAATATTTAGAGTCTTTGTGCAGGATTACCTGTTTGGCTACAGGTGCTGTTATCAACTATGTTGGGCTAGATGATCTTGTAGGTCCTTTCCAACCTAGTTTTTCTGTGTTTATTTTCTATTCCATCTTCTAATTATATGGTGCAGAATAAATCCAGGTTCCTACCCTTAAATTCTGGCTTTTTTTTTTTTTCGTTTGTTTGTTTTGGTATTTCATTTTGAAACCATTTTTAATTGTGGCACATGATCCTAATGCTGCAGACCTTAGTGGCAGGATCACCACTAAGAGCATATGCACAGAGGCTCTCAAATTTTTTCTGTTTGCACTGAGAAGAGTCTCAGAGCGATGTAAAATCACTGAGTCATCCTCTTGCTTTTACATTTCAGATTGCTGGTAAATTCAGATTTGAATATATGATCCAAATTGGCCTCAGTAACACTTGGTTCAAGACTAATCAAAACATACGGCATTTGCTTTTCGAAATTATCCCTCACTGGTGGGAAAACAAGAAATACACCAGAGAGAGGGAGGCAAAGTGTTCCAGAAATTTCACACAAGAATTTGTTACCATCAGACTTCACTTGGTAAGCACCAAGATTTGTCTTCAAAGTGAGACTGAAAGCAAACTCAGCCATAATACAAGTTCAGTTCCAAAACTTTCCTGTTCACTCTTAACCAACATTAAACACGGTGACAGCTGCAGAAGCCCAGTGTGCTCTAAAGAAACTTGTCAAAATAAGCATACTGTTCATCACTTGAGACAATAAACAAACAGAACAGCAATCACTCATAGCCTGGTCTAGTAGCTCTTAGGATGCTGGGTGAGTTGAACTTAAAATATTCACTTCTACTGACCTTAAAGTGAACTTCCCTGGAGAGTAGGCAGATGGTTACCTTTCTCTGTCTGTAAGGTTTGGGGCAGTGGCACATCTCCTGCTGGATCTGGCATTTAGGGTCCCACCTCTTATTCAGAACCAAAGAAAGCACTGAGAACAAGGATTTTCTTTCTCTGGCCTTTTGTGCAGAGATGTATGATATGTTCTGACCTTACACTTGGGTTACACTTGGGCCTGTCCGTCCAGCTTTGAGATATGGGATTTACAACAAACTTCTTTACTGGTCACTTAGGAGCCTTTAGAGTAAATAGCATGTGAGGAGCTTATTGCTTGAGTTTTACGAGACTAATGCAAATAAAACTGTTTGAATAATAATACTATCTCTTGAACTCAATAAACCTAGAGGACTTTTAGATGCAATTATAATGGTGCACAAGCCAGAAGTATTATTAAAACTGATCCATCTCAGGGCTGTTATAGCCTGAGAAACTTGCAGCTGGTCTATGTCAAAGTTACTGTGGCTGCAACATCCTGATGAAACCCATTTAAACCTCCTTTATTCATTTTTCTACTGTGTCGTAGCTGCCATCAGGGCATAGACCCAGTGCTAACCTTGAGAGTATCTTCAAAAGACAAAGGTAAACTTGAATTTGTAGGTTCTGGTGAAAAAGACAAAACAAACAAACAACAAACAAACAAACAAACAAACAAAATCCCTATAAAATATTCAAAGCCACCTAGATCATCTCAATGTAAATTCAGAGGATCGCCATAGAAATTAGTGCAGTGACTTAAATAATTCAGAAAGTGAGTATGGATGAATGCTTAACTGTGAAGTAGTAAGCTTGTTCTATTTATAGCATAGGTTTCTTCTGTTTTCCCCCCTTCTTTCTGTACGTATTTTAATAATTTACTTATTCATTAATAAAGTATTAAGGGAGGTCAGAAAGCTCACTGTCCTGTTTTGTGCCATCATACAGAAAATTTAAGAGATTTACTTCTGAATTTGATGAAGAGAAAACATGGAAAAGCTGATCACTTTGAGGGCAGAGGTGATGATGTTGGCATAAATGAATAGTCCTATGACTGATTTATCAAGTGCAGTGTGATGACACCATTTCACAGCTAATAGGTCTGTTTGAGAATCTGGGATGATGTACATAATTACCTTTCTATCTAGAAATAAATGGGCAAGTTGCATGTTGATGCAATTAAATAGTTCAAAGAAAGGAGTATTTCACTGAAAGAAAGTGTACTTGCATTGCAGAGAATCCCATCTGAATTAGGCAATGCATTGCTGGGTTCATGACCTTGCATGAAAGTAGGACACAGAGAGAATCTCTCTTCATGTTTGAAAGAGACACATAAAGGCAGACTGCTATGGCAAGGTATTTAGGCAACTGAGCAGACAGCAACAAGGTCTCAAAGGCAACGGTAGAAACTTGAATGGAAAATAAAGTGATAAATATTTTGAAGATAAAATGATGCAGTAAGGTATGTTACCCTCGACAGCAATGAATGTTGAATCAGTGCTGGTGAGATCACTGATAGGTATTCATGAGCAATTTGGCCCCCATACACATTTTAATCTTTTGGTGCTTGTCATTCATACTTCCTTCAGCAACAGTTTTAGCTCGCTTCAGCCAAAATGGGGACAAAGCAGATGCTTCTTAGCAAAAATAAGGCCAGGGAGCTCCAAACTCCAATGCATGCACCAGTTGGCACAAACTGAACTCCAGAGAGGTCAGCAGAGAAGACAGTATATGCCATAGTGTCAGGAAAACAAAACAAAACAAAACAAAAGTGTCTAGGAGGAATCTCCCTGTAGGTGAAAATAGACCACTGACCTTAATACACCTACACTTAACATCTACAGAAGCAAAATTTTAGGGAGCAGTAAATCTCCAAAATCTACTTCAGTAACAGTTGATTAAAAAAAAAAGAACACCTATATAAAAGCGAGATGTCTTATTGAAAAAGAACCTAAAAGAGCAACTGAAAGAGTAAATGTTTGCAGTTGACATGAAGACTATTTATTGACAATATGTCAAAGGCTCAGAACAATGGTATCATTTCTTCTACACAGACTTTCAAAATAACAGCAAACTCCATCCTATGTCCCAAACAGTTGATTGACGTGATTCAGTGTCAGGTTAATGGAAGATACTTGAAGACAGTTTTCAAATATCTGAGGCTACATCAAAAGGAGGAAAATGGAAAATAATAAAAACTCTACCAGGTTAAATGTAAATGCAGGTTGGAAAAGAATTTGATGAATAACTTGAAAAAGACATAAAATGTCATAATAAATTATTTTTCAAACAGATGAGGCATGAAAAGTCAGCCAGAAAGTTTGCAGGGTAATAAATGGCCAAGCATAAAAAGGGAATACTCAGAGAACATAAGGTCATAAGGAAATGGTAAACAATGTTTTTTTCGTAGCTGTGCTCTCTTTGGAGACTTTAGGAATATTTCCCCCTCAGACTTATTCCTGGTGGTTGTATCTGAGAATGAGTCATGATTGAATTATCAGTGGAAGCTAAACCATCAACCAAATGAACAGTAACAAATCAGTATGCCCAGATCTTGTTCAGAGCTGAACTGTAATGGAAAGCAAGCCTGAAATGGCTGAAATATTTACAGCTGTGTATAAGGTCTTGTTTAAAACCATCTTGATACCAGGTGAACAGAACTGGATTAATCTGTCAGAATTCAAATAAGAAATAAGAATTCAAAACCATTGAAAACACAAGTTTAGCCAGTAAAAAGAGGGACAGAGAAGATAATCAGTGAGCTGGAAAAGGGGTTAAAAAGTGAAGTGGCAAAATATGCAGATGGTACAGTATTGTTCAGGGTAATCAAAAAGAAAGCTGACTCTGAAGATTTGCAGGAGATCCTTGTGATGCTAAGGGAGTAATAAAACAACAAATGAAACTGAATGCATAAATGTAAAGTAATGCCTGTGGGAGAAACAATCCTATATACACGTTAGACTTGGAAATAGTTTCTATCACTCAGAGGAGAGATTCTGAAAGGTCAGTCTTTAACAATGACCAATTATGCTGCTAAAATTCTGAGGACTTCTTGGAAAAGAGTATTGCATGAATCCGCAGTAGACCCTCATCTCCAACCATTTATTGTGAAAAAATAAAAGATAAAGAGAAGGACATCAGAGTTAAACGGTAGCTTCCCTGAACAGAAAACTGCATAGCTTACAAAAAATAGACACTTCACATAAGGCATCAACAAGTTCATAAAGCCCCAAGCTGAGAATGTACCAAGGAAATATCAGTAGATATTTGCCCTGTTCTTATATTTATATGTTTGCCCCTGGTCACTGCCAGAAAAGGATTTTCTTCCTTAGTGTAACTGAGCTGCTGCTCTGGAGGTGTCCCAAGACAGCAAAACAATAACTCAGTGAAACAGCACCATCACACCGGGCACTCTGAGCCAGCTAATGAGATGTACAGTTAGGGATGAAGATCTTGGCAAATGGGAAAAGACGAAATGTCAAACTGGTTGACTGAAGGCTATTTTCCTGCCTCCATTTGACTTTGCCAGGCAAACCAGAGCAATACAGGAGTCTGACTACTATGCTGTTATCTACCAGTAGTGAAAATAGCGTTCCTCTCTTTCTCTCCTTTGGTTCTCCAGCAATTTCTTCAGGTATTATTTCTGTTTAAGAAGATGTGTTACTTAAATGGATGACCAGTTGACAAAGCAGAGCGAAAATAAACGTCTGAACAGCTTTTAGGTACAGAATGATACATCACAGAACTGATACATTCTCAGCTTTACTCTGGAGCCTTAGGGGAAGGATGATATTCTCATGCTATAAGGAAAATTAATTTCAGTCCTCTTCTTTCCATGTTTTCAGTTTATTTGTTAAAGGCTCTTATCATGTCAGCAAAATATACAAGGGCCTGGAACTGAACCACTGTAGCAAGAGCTTCCCAAGAAAATGTGGGATAAACAAATAAGTTTAATTTCTGTTGAACCTCAAGCACAAGTCATTCTGGTTAAACACATATCTCCATAGAGAAAACATCCCTTTTAAGGCAGAACAATATTAGATTACAGGGTATGTGACACAGTTTTTCCACATTCCAGTTTAACATTCACACAAGCTCTTCCTCACAGATGTGACATTTTGTGTGACACTTACTGCATGTCATGCACTGGCCTGAAGGCAGTAGGTGAAAGTGACATGGCATTTAAATAAAATGTTCCCAACAGGGTTGTCATGATCTGCAATCACACAAAAATCTCTCCCATTTATTTGTAGTGGCTTGGTTGAAGATCAGTACCCTGCCCAAGGGCATAAAGCAGTGACCTAAAGTCTTAATTAGCATTCCACTTGAAATAAAATAAAACAAAGGAAATATACCACAGTAATAATATTTGAAAGATCTGCTGAGTGGTAAAACAAACACTGCCTCTATTTATCTGGCTATCAATCCATGGAGAACACTAAGTAATTTGTAATACCGGAGTGAACAGACCCATGAGCATCTTTGGGATGACTTAACCCTCATACACAAAACATAGTGGGAAGATATAAGATCAAAAGCTTGTCTTCTTTAACTTGCAGTTACAGCCAACGCTGAGTAAACAGTAATTTCCCTTTCCTCATCCAGTTGCAATCAGTCTTATTTATTTCAGGAATTTCAGCTATGCTCGATTTTAATTTAATATCTGAAACAATCCTGTAATGTGCACTAAGAAAACATTTTTGTATATTTGCATATTTTAAAAAAGAACTTTGAAACAAGCTGGTCTGGTTTAAACAAGTGCATTTTAATGCATGCATGATGATGTGTAATTGGTAGTGGGAGACAGGATGTGGATGAGAGAGATTTCCATCTGCAGATGTGAAGGATAGGCTTGGGAGCCACACACAGCTGTCTGCCTTGTGAACAGGTGTTTAGATGCTGAATCTTTTGCACAAGAAGACTGGAAGAAGCCACTGCATTTTATAACAACTTCCCTGAAGGTACACAATTTCAGGTCATAACTACACAGCTGTTATTTCATTTTCTGTGTTCTTGTGCTGTACTAGCACACGCTCCATTTTTTCAACAAATAAGGCAGGAGTGCTGCAGATGTTTCAGTCACAACAAGCTGGCCTCACTACCCGTGCACACCACTGAACAGAAATACTGCTGGACAAAGCTATAGGTAAAACTCTAAGATTCAGTGCAGCACTTAGCAGCAGTGAAAATAAATCCACAGTATATAAATAGCAGCACTGTCTGTAATCTGGCAGAAAGAATGTTTGAATGATTTCTGGTTGACAGCAGTATGCAAACATGAAAAATATGCACAAAGATTAATATTAAGGGACTAGCACAAGGGGAAAAAGCAACCGGTGCCTGAGCACACACATTCTGGGGTTACAGAAAGGCTAAGTGAGCAAACAGCCTGGATTTCAGAGGGAAGCTGCATGAAGATCCCAATGGTTTCCTTTTCCCTTAAATCCACGAGCAAAAGAAAGATGATCCAGAAACAAAGGATAATGCAACTAGCATCAAAAACCTAGTGCAATCAACAATTCCTGTAAAATCAGTGTGCTTTTGATGAAACTCTTGTGTATCCAGAGGTGAAAAGAAACAGGAATGATTGGCTGGAACATTTTGAAGATGATTTAGTTATCTGTTTGGGATAGTTAAAGAAATGGTGAGAAAACAGCTAGGAGCGAGGGGCCATAACACTGCCGAATGTCTTTTTTACATTTCTCATCTCCTCAGGCTTCTCATTAGAACCGCATCACTGGTCTGAAACAGTAGGAGTCCGCAGGATAAATGTACTGTAAGAAACACATTCGCATCCAACAGTTCAAAAGCCTCAGTAAAAATGGCAAAGCTTAATCTGTCCGCTGTGGGCTGTAGCAGCAGACAGCATGGGTGGGGCCTCAGTGCAAGTCTTGGCTGCGTATTTTTTTTAGGGAGCTTGAATAAAGATATTTATTCTTGGAAGAAAATAAGTCAGTTATTTCCTATGGCAACTGGAAAATAAACACACAAACTGGCAGCAAAATATCTGTCCCCTGTTTAAAGAAAAAAAAAAATACAACAACCAACTAAAAGGTTACTTGGTAATATTCATTGCTCAACTATTTATTCAGTTAAATTCCATGGTGGTTTCTACAGCCATAGGGAGCATGGCCCCCTCACTGGGAGCTGGCAGGATGAGCCCTGAGTGCTGCCTGGAAGTCGAGCCCCAGCCCCAGCCTGACCCAGAGCCTCTGGCAGTGACAGACAGGAACCTCACCAGGATGCTCTTGCAATCTGGGACATGAACACAGGGTGTTGTCTTCCTTCCAGAGGGGACATGAATTTATCATCTATATATATCAAACTCACAACCAAGCTGATTTGGATATAAACTAAGTTACAGACTGAATAATAGATATCTTAAAAGATATTGTTGTTAGTGGGTTGCTGAGCTCATAGAGAAGGTGCTTCTTTGCTTACTTCCCTTGCCTCTGCAGAAACCAACACTGCATGCTTTTGACAGAGCAGCCAATCTGAAGTTCATTCACTTCTCTTAAGCTTTTGGTAGGTAGGTTCCTTCTTCCAAAAGAAATCTGACTGTCTTCCCTACCATCTTTCCTTTCTTTAGAAGGCTGCCTCAGTTTCTCCTAGACTACTCAGGACTGTCAGTTGTACATCTCCACATGTCTCTTGTTCTTTCTGCTGATACTGAGTGATTGCCAAGGGATTAATTTTTAGGAAAAAAAACAGGTAATATACAGCATTATGGTTTATACTTGTCAACCGAGACTCACATTCTTATTTCTGATGCAAATTTTGAGTAGCTCAATGGATCCAAGTTGCAGGATTCACTTCAAACATAGAGTCAGTTGATGGCAGTTGATAGTATGTTGATTGAACTTAAAACTGACTAAACTTTACAATGTCATAACCAACACGGGAAGCCCACCTTTCTTCTTGGGAGAGAGGGAGCACTTGAGAGTTATCAGAATTATTTCAAAGCAAAAAATGAAATAACTATAACCTAATTTTATAAAATAATAGCATCTCTGAATACCACAAAATAGGGAAAGCAGTAGTGAGGAAGTAAGCACAACACCGGTAGGTAAAAATACCAAACTTTTTAAGAGTATCTGAGCATTCCCTATAATAGGGCAGGAAAATATCCTTCTGCTATTAGCAACATGTTTTGATCTAAGCAGCTGTTCAAATGTCAGGGTCTCCTAGATCTGACAATTGGGAAGAAAACCAGACATGGATTCAGTCATATATCTTTTATGCAATTTGACTTACGGGAATGTACAAATCCTGCTTCTGTGACTACAAAAAATAATCAAACAACCTGACAGCTTCTTCACTTACTCTTTCAAAACTCTTTCTGCCAGAATCTTAATCCAAGAGTCACCTCCAGACTTCCCACAAGCCTGCACAGCAGAGGTGCTTAGACTGCCAAAGCTGCTTTTTCTATCTTTCAGTGTGTGGTCTCACTCCTCTCCCCAAGCCACATCACACGCACACACAGACACAGCAATGTGTGCACACACATGGACATACACTTTTTCAGGAACCTCATGCAGCCAAAGTATCTCTGCTCAGAGCATTCAAATTCCTGAGCAGCTATGTCTTGCCTTCATTTTGAGCCGAGTTCTTAAGAATTTTAGAGTCTTGGAGACTCTTAGAAATAATAAAAGTACCTTGATCCAGAGACTGTAGTGTCAGGGGTCCTCAGACCTAAAAGTGGGCAGATATGGGTTCTCAAATGATTTTTCCTCTATCCAATTAATGTGCAGTGGGAAATAGAGTCCTCTTTGGCATCAGAGTGCTGTAAGGAATGGGGGCAATCTCCTTGCTCACCCTAAGTGAAGGGGCATGATTCCCCCTCAAGCTCCAGGCCCAATCCAGCAACTCAGCTCCTGGCTTACAAACAGAACATGTGATGTGTGAGACCTCACCTCTCAGATAAGGTTTGTGAAAAGCCATTGGCAAAGAAGCACGAAGAGCTAGATAAGAATAAAGCTGAATTCCCAGACTGGGTTACTTCAGATGTCTAATTTCTGATCTCCAAGTACTTCTAAGATTCAATACCCTGAGGTAGTAGTTATTTCTGGACCACCTTCTTAAAATTCCTGCCTATATGCAGGAAGATGAGACAGATTTTTATAATGCCTTTGGTTCTGATGTTCTTTTTCAGATGAACTTCAGCAGTTGCCTCAGAGATATGAATCTTCATGTTTCCATTGTTAATGAATCTACACTGGGCTCTGAAGGTGTGAATCACTGACACACAGCTCTGGTAGGTTTTTAATCTTGGGTAATTGTAGGTAAGTAGGGATACCAAAGAGTACTTGGGATTGGAGCGCAATTCTGCTTGTATACACAGTAAACACCACATGAACTTCTACTGGTACAGAACACCTCTGTTAAAAAAGACTGTGCATAAAATGTTTTTTTCAAGCATCTCTTTCTTTACTGAAAAAAGGAATTTTGTTAAAAACAGGAGTTTCACTCTTCTCCTTTCTTATTTTTATCATCAAAGCTTCCATATACCCCCGTTCCCTATCTTCCATTAGTGGAACTCACCAGAACTTTTGTTCCCAGATAAAGCACTACACAAACTTGCAGCTAAGTAGAGAGACAGAAAAAAAGAAAACCTACCTAACCCTTAAGTTTCTAATGACCCATATCCCATTCAAATCATGGATCCTTCTCACTTACAGGCAGAAGTTTCTTGGGTAGGAAAGGAAATAAAGGGCTTTTCTTTCACCGTTAGCTTGTGTTCTTTGTTATTCCACAACCACTCCACCACCACTCCTGTTCAGAACAGTAATGTGGTGGTGTTTCTGAGGAGTCTGAAAGTAATTGCAGCACTGCAGGGGGAGATGAGCTGCACTACATGTGGCAGAATGGGATACAGGAACTGATTGCAGGAAAGAGAGGAGCTGAGCCTCTCCTAACCAGCACAGTTGTGTTGTGTGGGGGGTCAGCCAGCGATCATGTCCAGACCATCCCAGTGTAGGCTGTGGGCTGAGTGATGGGAATGGAAGGGAGACTATTTCCTCTTTCCTTTGCACTGTGTGTTCCCAAGATCCTGCTGTAGGAGTGATGTTTGTTTTAGAAGTGTAAAATGTCTTTCAAGTAGTGATAAAATTATGCTTGAGAGAGAATTTTCTTATTAACTAAACACTGATTTTGGTTTTTGCACATGAAATGTGGAATTCAATTTGGAAATGCACCCTGCACTTCCTGGAGATCCTGAGTACTGGAGAGTTACTTAGTTACTTCTGACTGAAATTCTCCCTGCAGTCTGGTGTGGAAAGGTTTAAATTTCTACACATATTGCCTTATAACACTTTTTTTTTTTTTATTTCAAAACAATGAATGTAGCTTTTTAATCACAGTAGTGAGTAATGACCACACACTGGTAATGAAAAGTTTTTGAGGATTAAAATTTGAGTGACCACTAACCCTATTTTTGGTCAGTATACTTACAGTATTAAATAACTGACTTCCCTCATTTACTTTGTGTCCCGATCTGTGGGCCATCCGTGCTACTAAATGATAGTTTGTTCCCATCAGCTCCTTAATTCCTTCCAAACAAAAACTGAGATGTACTATGGGGCCTTGTGGTGCCAGGTGAAAACCCAGGGTAAATGCTATGTGCTGCACATGGCATCAGTCTATTCAGGAATGTGTCTACTCTCAACTCCAAAGAAACTGACGAAAAGTGGTGATAGTGCTGATTTAGGGTATGAGCAAGACACTAACAGGTATTTGGAAATGCAGACAGAAGAAAGATGGGCAAGACAGCACATACATTTTAGTGATATACAGTTGTCTGTCATCCATCAGAAAAGATTTTCTGAGAACAGTGCTAAAGGGTTATGTTTTCATTGGGTGAAATGAGCAGTTAGTTAGATCTCTGTTTATTTGAATACACTGATACTTTGATGAGATACTAGGAGCCTCAGGAAATTAAAATGAGCAATATGCTTAGAGAAGCACCATCCATTTGTAAGTCCTCCTACCAGTTTCTCCCCAAGACCTTGAGAGATAAGGCTATACAAGTGGCCAAAAAGAGCAATGAGTTTTGACTGTATGCTGCACATGAGGCCCTGTCTTGGAGAAAGCAGAGACAACAGAGCAAATCCTTTAAAGGGATCAAAACGAAGTTCAAAGGTCTAATTAAGCTCCTGGATTAAAAGTAGAATGGGTAGAGAAGTTGTTTTGCTGGTAAGTGTGTTCACATTTTTTTGCAGGATCATACAGATGAAATCTAAGTCCTAAACACTGGAAACTTGCCACTACCCAATGCAGACAGGATGTGTTGACACACAATCAAGAAACTCCACATACAAGAAAAAAATGCAATGGTAATAGAAAAAACCAGAATACTTAAGAAAATAGTAATTTTAGATAAAAGAAAATTACTGAAATACAAGTAGTTTGTCTTCAGGGGAGTGGGAAGTTAACCCATTTACAGACAATGTGACATTTTCAAAAATAAATTTTCTCACACATGAGGACACTGAGTTGTGGAGAAGATTAATCTCTTACCAATATCTTTTTATTTTGAAAATTCAGAGCTTTATGAGACTAACACAATGATTTCCCAGTTGCTCTGTAATACTGTAACATGTCATCCAGAGTTCCTACATGAACTTCTTTGTAGTCTCTAGGATAAATTCATAAATTCTACAACAGAACTGATATTTGCATTTGCTAGGATAGAAAATGTTGATATGACTCAGTTTTTAGGATCATTAGTAGATGTAGCAAATAAAGAGGAAATATTAGAGAAAGAATCAACCTTAAATACTACTCATGGGAACTTATAATGAGTTCCTATCGACCACATGGAAAAAATGCCCTCCTTCAACTGCTGTTGATTTCACATCCACAATGAAAACAGTAAAATAGCCAGATTTGTTGTTGCGGAAGACAGATTCCAAGAATGTTCTAGTTAGCAACCAGAGACTGAAACCATGCAAAAACAAAAAAAAAAAATGGATGAAGCATACAGATTTTGGAAAAAGAAGTCAATATTTTGATTTGATTAAAACTTCCTACTAGTTCAGTGCAGGGAAGCAAGAGAATAATGGACAAGAGTCAGTATCATCAGAGGTTGCATATTGCCAAGTTCTAACTTGTTAATGCAATAGGAGACCATTGTGTGTTCTCCTATTATAACAGAGAGTTCCATATCTTGAATGATCGTGTGGTTTAATATGCTTAGAGGTATAAAGCGTGTACTCAGGCATTCCATTTGATAAATCAAAATTTCTCACTGTCCACTTCTTTGGTAGGAAAAAATTGAAGTACGTATTTGGGCAGGAAAAGTAACAACCCTGATATAGCTAAATTCAAACTTGCCTTCCTAGGAATGATGACAGTAAGAAAATTCATATGTATTCATGGTAGCTTCTTGCCTTAATCAGTCATCAGAGACATACTTCAAGATGAAAAGGTACTCTTTAAAAAGTAAATAACACAAAGTGTTTGAAACCCGGAAGGCCGTTATGGAGCCTAAATGGTCTATTTACCTCTCCTGTACTAATTCTCCACTTGTTTGTAATGTTGCAGGGTTTTTCTGGATTCCAGGGGTGTGACTGAGTAAACAAATAGCTAGCACTTACATAGGACTGGAACTCTGAAAGAGTATCTTGGGAAGAAGATAATTAATTGACTGTGAGACATGAACCAACAAAGCATCTGAATGGAACATCCGTTGAATCTGTACTTTTCCTTGTGATTACTGACAAATTAAAATGTTCTGTATACCTACAGTTCCTGTGAATTTCTGTACTTCTGAATTTCTGACTACAGACATATACAACATTGAGAAATGATTAATTTAACAATAATTATAAGCATATATAATCTAATGTTGAAAGATGGATGAATCTGCTCTTGTGTAATTTCTAAGTTCACCTCTTCAGTTACTGGGAGATACTTTATGGCACAGAATTGTAAGGAATACGTGAAAAAGATATGAAAGTACTCTGAGGTTTAATATGGTCTCATACATAGGGAATAACAATGTTGCCCATAAATCCTTGATCACATCTCTTCATACATATGCAGGACTAGTAATAAGAAATCACATATGACTTTTTTTCCTGCAGGATTTCTATTTCATTCAGTATGGTGTATCATTATAGCTGTCAGTGGCTTCTCTAAAAACCTCATTAGAACCTTGCTGGCTTTGCAAAACCTGAACCTAATTGAAAGAAACTCATTTTTCCTGATTTTTCTCAGCAGCAGTCTTCTAAACCATTAGTGAACTGGGAGTCTGAAGCCCAGAGTGGGGTTAAAATCTTTGTTGGGTGTCTTCAGTTTACATCTGATTAAGTCTACGAGTAAGCATACTCATAGACTGCTGTGAATTCCATGTTCTCTGAGACTTTCAATTGCCACAAATTGTTGAAACCACTGCTGAGCTATATCATCTTCAATAAAACGTGCCTGCTAAAATCTGCTGGTAGAATACATGTAACTGTTCTCAGCGCTGATTATAGCTGGCACTCCACAATACACTGTCAGCACTAACTTATTGGCATTGTTGGGATCTCCTTTTTGCTGCTTCTTAGCTGTTTTGATTGGTAGCAGTGCCATATGTTATTTATGTTAAGATTCTATACTAATGCATATCACCATACTGTAAATGTGACACTCACTTATATGCAAATTTAGAGGCAAAGTCCATACAATACTTGTTCTTTTCATGCCTCTGATTGGTAATCTAGTTAAAAGGATTCAGCTCCAATAAAACTAGTAAAATGACCAGCGCTCTCAATTCTTGATTGTTTTATCAGTCCTGCAATAGTTGTTACTCCCCTGAGTTCTCTTGAGTTTCTCAACTGCTATGGCAAGTATACTTCAAAACTGCAGATTTTCTCAGTAGGAAAAAAAAGGAAAGAAATTTTCTAGCATTCCAGTTTTGAGTGAAAAGCTTTAAGATGGCAACTTCAATGTCGATAGCAAGAAACAATTACGGAGAACCAGATACCTTTAAATTTTTTTGTTGTTCTAAAATTTATTTCAAAGGCAGTATAAAGTCTGGGGGGATCTGGCTCACATTTTATGAGAATGTTCAAAGCACAACTTTTTACTGTGAAACATAAAGTACTGTAGGGTAGATATTTAGTCTAAAAGCAGAAGAAAAAAAATGGCTTAAAGAAAGCAGCAAAAGAACTTGAAAATGTTACTGCAAGATAGGAAAAGAATTCATCCTAGAAGAACCAGGTGAAAAAACCCTTTCACCATATTACTCAGGAAGCAATATCAGGATAACCTTAACATCTGGTGTGGGCTCACATTGGTTTTGATCTCAAACAGTTTTCTGTGCAGTTACATGGGAAAGAATCCACAGCGTGGTAGGCAGCAGATTTTGAAAATGTCAAGATTTTGCTGACTCCTCTTGCATTTATTGTGCTTTCTTCCTATGCAACATCAGTGAATAAAATGATCAATGGTAGCAACTTACATCCTACATTTAAATTTCATAAAGCTGTTGACAGTACAAGTAGAGTGTTCTTGACAGATACTAGAGACTCACAGATTCCTTGCAAAGTTCTAACTTTTTTTTGTGATCGTAAATTCATTACTGCAGCCAAGAACTAATTTCACAGCTTAGTGTCCTTAGAAAAAAGCGTGCATCTGACTTTACGGTCTTCAATCTTGTCCCTGACTTTTACAGTTTGACAGCCAAATCCTCTGGATACCTAATATGTCCAGAGAGAAAATCTCTTTTTTTGTATAAAATAGAAAGCTTTAAGGATCTCAAAGCTTTTAGAAACCTGGGGATAGCAAGTGAAGGAGTTAACACCAGAGCTTCTTTCCAGAAGCTCCCTGGGCATCAATAGCAAGCCACTTCATAAATCAACCTTTTTGGACAGCCCAAAGACTGAAGAAAAATAGTGATCTGGAAGGATCTACTGTCACATGACTATGACAGAAAGAGCGCCATTACAGAGACCCTGACAAATGCTAAGATTAATTG
This sequence comes from Odontophorus gujanensis, assembly GCA_013399175.1. Lineage (NCBI taxonomy): Eukaryota > Metazoa > Chordata > Aves > Galliformes > Odontophoridae > Odontophorus > Odontophorus gujanensis. The sequence goes on from VXAB01011222.1 coordinate 17,732, forward strand.
GTAGACAGAAACATCTGTCTTATCCAGAGAGTAAATTAATTAGATTGGATTAACATACTGCCCAATGGATGTATAATTATCACCTTCCCTCCACAAAAAAGGAAAACGGCAAGATACATCATCTTTTCTAATAGCAAAAACAATAAACAAGAATGAAATTACTTGGTGGACGAGAAGCTGGACATGAGCCAGCAGTGTGCGCTTGCAGCCCGGAAGGCCAAATATACTGGGTTGCATTTAAGAAGAGGTGGCCAGTAGGGAATGGAGGTGATTATTCCCCTCTACTCGACTTTTGTGAGACCCCATCTGGAGTACTCCTTTCAGGCCTGGGGACCCCAGCACAAGAAAGACACAGAGCTCTTGGAATGGGTCCAGAGTAGGGCCACGGAAATGATCAGAGGGCTGGAGCCCCTCTCCTATGAGGAAAGATTGAGGTAACAGGGCTTGTTTAGCTTGGAGAAGAGAAGGCTTCAGGGAGACCTCATTGTGGACTTCCAGTACTTGAAAGGAGCATATAAACAGGAGGAGGAATGACTATTTACATGGATTGATAGTGACAGGACNGGATTGATAGTGACAGGACAAGTAGGAACGGTTTTAAACAGGGGAGATTTAGGTTGGATATTAGGAGGAAGTTTTTCACTCATAGGGTGATGGCACACTGGAACAGGTTGCCCAGAGAGGTTGTGGCCCACCCCCGGAGGCATTCGAGGCAAGGCTGGATGTGGCTCTGGGCAGCCTGGTCTAGTGGTTGGCAACCCTGCCCAGGGTAGGGGGGTTGATACTACATGATCTTGGAGGTCCTTTTCAGCCCAGGCCATTCTATGATTCTATGATACTTCTTGAAAATATATATATTTTATTATTGTTATATTGTTAATAACAATACTGTTATATTGACAATCTGTCTGTTCTCAGCTCTGATGTCATTTATACATGGTGGGTCTCTCTATCACCTGTGTTACCACCATTTGAAATTGAAATTTGCAATAGTATGCGTGGTAACATAGTTTTGTTTCTTTAGATACTGTTTAAGATAGAACCAGTTAATTCTTAACCAGCATATTTATCTCATAATTTCTCTTCCTGGTGATACTCTATGACAGTAAGGAAATGTACTCTTTTGTATGCATTTACTGGCAGCTCTCAGAAACAGGGTCCTGTTTTTATAGCAAAGTCAGAACTTCAATGGGAAAGGCATGGATCTTTCTGAGCAATTTCTCTTCTCTGCAACCTCACAGACAGAACTTGTCAAAGACTGTTGCCAGAGCAACAGAAACCTCTCACAAAATATCATTTCTGATGTGAGACAGCTGTACCTCAGGGAAATGTGAAGGCAACTATTTTCAAATGGTGAGTGTTGAAGTAACTTGTTATGAAAATGCAGTACTATGATAAACAGTCTTAAGAAAATAGTTTTGTGGTTTGTGGGCTCAACTTTTGTACTGCCGCTTTCCTCATAAATAGAAAAATAAGCTACAAAATAGTGTTTATTAGGAGGCTCTTAGGACAAATTCAGCCATTTTCTCCAAAGATGAAAAGGAGTTCTTGAAATTATAAGATTAATGACTCAGCTGCAGGATGAGTTCAAAGGACTGGCTGCAAAGTGTCATGCTGTAGTCATCACTTCTCTGCTTCTGTCCAGGGAGCAAGATGCAAGAAACCAAGCTGTGCAGAACCAGAACAGCAGGAGTAAAATGGCTTTTGGTTCTTGAGGTTGAAAACAATTACTATACTGCTGTGCAATAGGTGCTGAATATTAACTCATTCATGCAGCTTTCTTTTACTCTTTGACTTAGCATACACAGTGCATGCACAGTGAGGTACCAATTCCCTTTCAGTACTGAGCTAGTAAGGGAACATTCAAGTTTATCAAGTTTTTAAAAAAGTGACTGAGAACTGCCTAAAAAAAAGTCTCTAATTCATAATAAATATACATTTCATTTAGTCGTCTATTTATTTATTCTTATAATTTTTATCTAGGCTCTATTTCAAGTTGAGATTCATCAAGCAAATGTTCACTCAGGTACAGAACATGTGTAAGCTGGGGTAATGCACAAACATGTCAAGTGAATGTCGTTAATCTGTTTTCTCAGAGATGGAAAATGATAAAGAAAAGATGTGTTGCTTATGAATGTCACTCTTACCTATAGTCATCTCTGTCTCACATGTGAAAAGTAATGAAGAGTGGTGGGATCAGAAAGTGAACACTGACTTCCACATATTTATTTATGCCAAATTGCAAGGTGGTGAGCACTCTGTCCCTTATTAGACTAGCCTTGTTGATTTCAACGAACCTAATAATTTATGTCAGAGTACAATCCTCTTTGAAACAAGTAAACCATCTGCACGCTTTTTTCCTTATCAGATTAGTCCATCAAACCCACATTTTATGCTCTCAATTTATGTCTCTTTTGTTTCCTTTTCTTCTGTTTTCTCACCTTCTAAATGGAATTTTTTTCCATTAAAGTACACCAATGAGGACCTTTCCAAGATTTTTGACATTTACATTTTCTGCATGAAGTGTACCTTTCCTGATATTCTACTTATCTTCTTCAGGAATTAGTGAAAGAAATTTGTACTTTTGCATAAAATGTAGTATAGTAAGCCACTGAGAGTCATTACAGGGCTGTGAGCCATTTCCGTGTGAATCAACTTAATGTCACACAGTTTATACATCTTTTAAATATACTGCTAGCAGTGTTTGGATACAACTGTAACTACAGAACAGATTGTATTTCAAAATGTCAGGAATCTAGCTATGAATATTTTTCTAAATGATGTTTCAGCTGTCTGGCTTCCAAGAGCTCCAATACTGGAGCATTAAATAAGTGCAAAATAAGAGCATATTTATTTACTAAAATGATCATTTCTAGAAATCTATTTGAGGAATCCTTGTCATTAACATTGCTTCTGTACTCACAACTGTCGAGTTTGGAACTGTGGTCAACTTACTGCTTGTTGGTATTATGCTATTAAAAATCAAATGCTTATTACTTGTATATTCAGTAAAGAAGAAACTGTATCTACCCTCATTTTGTCACTTTCCTCCATTTCTGCAAATGGAGATCTATCCACTGGTAGTAAGTTTACATCAATTGAAAACTTTAATTTAATTTCAGAATTAACTGTTCTTATCCACAAGTGTTTTACTTTTGACTTTACAACTGAATCATCTATAAAAATGGGGTAATGATGCTGAGGCACCTTCTAAATTACAAAAAGACTGTCTGCTCTTTGATCTCATTCTTTTTGTGTATCCAGTGCAGCTATTTACTCACAAACTATTGCCTTAGCTGAGACAGGAAGATGATCCTTTAGCAAATTCAGACTCCCACATACACAAAGAGAAGAAATGAGAATACCAGCAGTAGGTATGGAGCTCCAGCAGCATTTCATAAATCTTAATTATATTAGGGGAGATACTCCCATCTTTTAAGTCCGTTCTGAGAACAACTGCTGAGACTAGAAGCAAGAATTTCCAGAGTCAGAATGGAAACCTTGTGTGTTTTGCAAGGATTTTGAGATACACTCCTGAAGTACCTTTAAAATGTTGGAGAATTAAATGGGAATTTGGCTGATGACCCCAGTGAAAACATGGTTTTGCTTCTGTGTTAGTAGGCTGAGCCAGTGAGCATTGGCTGTCAGTGAGCACTAGATGTCAGGGAGATCAAAGTCCTCCACAAAAGGACCTTAGAATAATTTCTTCTGTCTTCAAGAGATCCTTCAGACAATCTGACTGAGTGGTGTGGAAAATGAAGGCTTGTATGATTTCCCACATTTTCCTCCTAGTGGAGCTGGAGTAAAGGATCTTCATTGTGAGATCCTTGATTATTAAAACTCTTGGTACCCTTTCCCCCATTCTCTCATGACTCCTTCCTTTATCCCAAAATTTCCACTTAAAAACCCATTTGACATCTGGGTGCTGAGCCATGGCTCTAAGTAGTAATTTTCCCAACAGGTTATGAAGTCCTATTTGCTGTTACTGGTTATTACTTTCTGGCTGTTCTTTCACTCTAAACAGTATATAAGCAAGTACTGGAATTTCTTCTGTCTTTGAAACGCAAGAGAGAAAAAGGTTGTTTTTTTTTATTTGTGAGATCTTAATCATAAATTGCTTTCTTGGACAGAAATATTCACTTGGCATTAAGCAACAATAAAGGCATTTGCTTTCACTTCAGGCTGCTTTAGAACATTTCAAAGGCTACAGGAAGTATTCTTTCTATGATTTACACTCTATCTTAATTGTGCAGCAGTATTTCCAAAACAATATTGAAGGATGTTCTTTTGTGGGAAGCTAAGAACAAAAAAATCTTGTTTCATTTTTGAACTATGTACATGTTCTTGGCAAAGAATAATTTGGAAGATGGATAAAAGATAGGTTTTTTTGCTCCAAGGAAAGCTCTACTCTAGCAGACTGAATTTTGTTACAAATTCAAACCTTTTACAGATTGGGTTGAATTTTAAGGAGAGAAAACTAGGAAAATTGATATTTCTCTGGCCATTTCCCAGAGACTGTTGGTTTAACTGTTTTTTAATACATCTTTGTCACGCAAGGCATCTGAGCTTTTGTCCTCTGTTTCTCATTTTTGGAAGAATACCAATGTCAGAGCCTAACACGACTCCACATGGAAAAGACAAGGAGTGAAAACGAAATACTTTTGTTGACCTTATCTTCTCCTGACATGCATGCTGTTTTATTTCTCTTTTCTTGTACTACTACAACCCTAGGTGTGGGAATAGAAACATGACTTTTTCTAGAAGCCTGACAAAAAATACAGATCATCTAAAACACCTCCGCTATCAACATCAAATTGTGTGTAGAACCTGTTCAAGGTTGTGATAGAAGAGTCTGAAATATATGAAATTAACTGTCATTTGTATACTTCAGGAGACCAGTAAATATTCAGAGAGTAGGAGCATTTTGTGACAATTCATTCTGTTTTTGTTGTAGCTTTCAAAATGCAGGTGTTTTCTTTTTTTTTCTCTTTCTTCAGGGTTGTGGCAACAGTGGAATGTGTTTCTATTTCCTTTTCCCTTCTCCTTCCTTCCTTCNAGTCAGCTGATACTGACTACACATGAATGTATCTGGGATGGTGGCAAACAGCATTCACTTTCATTCATTGTGTACTGTATTTGATTGCTAAGGGGCTGTTTTCCTCCCTTGAAAGCTTGATTATAGCCTTTTCACATGTCTACTGCAAACTTCTGTCAGACTCTCAATGCTGATGGGCTACAGCCACCATGAACACAAGGAGATATGGTACATGATAAAAGAATGTATCTTTCTAACCTACTGAGCATGCAACATGCTGTAATTTCAACTTAAAATGAATCTTATGAAGCAAAACAGCTGTAATATTTGTTGTCTGCCCTTCTCCTTTCTCTTGTCTCTATCTGGTTCTCTGAGAAAAATAGGTGATATTTAAAATGAAGTTTAAGAATTACAACTGAAGTGTGGGTAAGTGCTCCAAACACACTTTTGAAGGTGTCTCTATGCTTACGCAACTTCAACTTGTTTTCTAAAGTAGATTTTAAATGTTTTCAATCAAGGTCTGTTTTTTTAACTTAGACAAGTTGGAAACATTGTCCTCTCCAAAGCAAACTTATTTTTTCAAAATTTGACCTACCTTTAAAATTTTCAAATAAGCAGCTTTTTGTCCTGTTTCTGGTTTCAATCAAAACTAAAATAAACACTTCCATATTTCAAAATACTCTAGTTGCTAAATATTTCTTGTCTGTATTAAGTCAAAGCAACGATGCAAACCAGAACCTGACGTAGCCAGAATTGTTTGTGCCCATGTAAATAAAAATGGGCAAAGTCTGCCGTATTCTAGCTTTTGGTTTGCTCCAGACCTCTTAATATTGCAAAACAGACTTCTTAGCTAGGAATCTTAAAGATGCTCAGAGAATTTAACGTTTAGAGAAAAGAATGGCTGTACAGTTATTTACTGATTAAACTACTGTGGTACTTTCAGATCCAGGGCTACAAACTAGCGACATACTTAATCTTAGTGGGAGTGCTTCCTCTGATTTCAGTAGAAAAACTCATTGGCTTAAAGTTAGACACAGATGTGTTTGCAGGACTGAAACTTTATATCTTATATGACTGGTATTAAATTCACCTTCCAACTGTAGCTTTAAAGTTCATTTCATAATGGGGCTCTGGGGAAACAGGCTTAGAAATAATGTATGGTTCTGAGAAAATATTTTGAGTTCATAAATAATATGATAGAGGATATTTTCAAACTTTGGAATAACTTTTCAATTGAGACTAGTTTAAAAACTATTTAAAAGAAACATGAAGCTTGATTTAAACATTGGAATATATTGCTGGAGGGAAGAGAGTATATATTTTCAATTTTATGAATTAGGTTTTACTGAATTATCTCATTTACTGCCATACCATTTGCATTTGCAAGGGGATTATTTTACAGAACACAAGAAGAGAAAGGACATTTCATGCCTAAGGTGGATTATAATATTCTGTGAATATGTGTTATCTGTGTCTCTTATCTGACATTTAGGTGTGATCACATGCTATGTAAGTAAATGAGAGAACTCAAGACAACAGGCTCAGCTTATCCTCGTTTTTGCCCTTTGCATGGTTACAAACTATGACACAAAGTGAAAATATCTGTCTGTAAAACTCTACCAGTTCACACTGCCACCTGCCCTGGTAGAAATGATTGAATGTGGTGCAGGGTAATAATGGATGGAGACCAACATGTTTCCCAATGGAACAAAGCAGCGCTCATGAAGTTGTGTTGAACAGCGAGGGTGAGAGGTCCCCTATTTGTGCTGTCAAGTGTAAGCAGGACCTGATCTGGAGCTTGCAACGTGGTGCTGAAAGCTGAAGTAGGTGCCTGAGGAAGAGAGAAAAATCACAAGAAAATGACAGTAAAGCCTTCTTTTATAGAACAGAGAATTACAGGCCAGCTGCAAGAGAGAGCTGCACTGACACTGTTAGGTAGTAGAAGTGTTTGTGAAGACAGCACATGGTACTAACAGTAAGTCACCTTTAAGTAAGTTTTTTTGTTTATATGTTTTTGTTTTTGTTTTTAATATGATTTCTCATTTTAGGTAACAACTAAATTTAAATTTTTGGACGTTTCTAAGAAGTCAACAATTCTGAGAGGACTGCAGAGAAGGATGATCATTCTCTATTGTATCCTCTAATGCTGCTCTATAAAGACCACTGGCATAAGCAATCTAGTCAGAATACTAAAGGTCTTTTAATGCTATGAAGAAATTATGTTTAGGAAATAAGATTTTCTAGTGGAAATTTCAAGACAAACGGAAGTGCCAGATGTTAGACATAGACTAAAATTTCTGTGCTTGTCTGAGTGAGGACTGCCTGAGCAATACTGAAAAGAGGTCATAGAAGTTTTGCTCTTGAACCCCTTTCCAAGTACAAGAAGTACTTGACGTCAGAAGGAATAAGTTCAGAGGCTGCTGAACCCCATTCCGTGCTTAAGAATTTTCAGGCTATGCTGTCTGCTTTAAGCTACACGCTTCTTCAGCCTCTGGGGTGTCACTAGAAGGTACAAAGCTTGTTTAAAGTTACCTTCCTTAGTAAGATGCCAAATGATGTACAACTAGATTTCTATGCTATGATCATATTTCTTGACCACAAAAATGAGAGAGAAAGGAGCTGGACTCCCAATTGACACAGATGTGTCAATCTACAGGATGTGCTATTACCATCCTCCATATCACTTCACTGAAGAGACAGGTATTTGTAAATGGTCTGAAAATCAATTCATTTCTTGTTCAATCATAGAATCATAGAATCACAGGGGTTGGAAGGGACCTCAAGAGATCATCAAGTCCAACCCTCCTGCCAAAGCAGGTTCCCTCCACCAGGTCACACAGGTAGGCATCCAGGCGGGTCTTGAATATCTCCAGAGAAGGAGATTCCACACCCCCCCTGGGCAGCCTGTGCCAGTGCTCTGTCACCCTCACTGTAAAGAAATTCTTGTGCACATTCATGCAAAACCTCTGTATACTGTATTCAGGAACTTTCTTCCTAGTAAAGCATGAGTAAGGTGATGAGAAGGATTTAGGAAACTGAGGCAGTTACTTTTTTAGTAAACACGTTCACTTATCAGTAATGTTGTGACTTCCATGATAGAGTTTTTAAGATTTATATGCTTTCTATCTAATAGAGATTTATTCATATCTAAATTCACAAATACTAGTTAATGAGTGGAAGATACTTACTTCACCTTCTTGAGGTGATGTACAATTAAAAAACTGTCATTAGGATCAGCTTTTCCTTTATTCATGATTTGGTCCAAATTCACACATCTTGTGATGTAAATGATTAATTATCATTCCAGGCATAATACCAGAGAAATCTCTACAATTCTGTCACTGATGAAGTCATCCCCATACTATCTTGTTTTAAAGGATTTGCAGAAGCAAAAATTCCTCTGAATTAAGGAGTCAGTACGTTCCTGGTTATGTCTATGTTAGCAAGCAGTGCAATATAATTGGAGTGGGCTGGTAAAACAAAACAGTGTGCGTAGGCGTCCACCTCCATACTACATGTTTTAGGAGTTCTACTTCAGACTACCATTTGTGTGATCCCATGGACTGAATGCTTTTTAGCAGTTAAATGCATTAGATGTACTCTTGGGGAAACTCTCAGTTACATTTTGTCTGGAAGAATGCCATTTTGAATAACCCAGATCTTCTCCATTATACAAGCCAAAGTGCACAGGTCTAAAGGCAGATCAATACAAAGGTGTATTCCAGCTTTAAACTTAAATGCCAAATAGATTAATCTTCTGCAGAAATGCAGAAGACCAGGCCTGATCATTCACATTTTACTCTGCTGCATTGTTTAAGAGATGCAAGACATATCTCTGTGACCTAATTCAACCTGAAAGCACATTTTGAATCCCAACACCATGGTGCCCCACAGCACAAGACTACCTCTTCTCATTAGTGCTCATTCCGAACTGGTTTGTCCAGTCTTATCTCAAGAATCTCTGTGCTGCCATACTGCCCATATTGACCTGCCCCTCAGTAGTCTCTGAGCTGAGTGATCACTGCTAGAAAAATAGCACTAATTTACATGTAGGTGGAAGTCAGGTTATGAGGGAAACATCACCGAGTTTTACAGGAGCATATGATCAAGTTCCAACTCCTTAAACACAAACCTGTATTTCTCTTTAATACAAGAAGAATGAATTGTGACTCATTACAGTAATGACAAATACACTTATTGCAATTGTGTAAATAGTCTTTCTATTTTAAAGTTAGCAAGAATTTGCAAGTGATAAAATTATAGGGAACAAATACCAAATAAATGAGTAGCTGTTTAACTTGTCTCACAAAAGAAGAGATGACAAAATACTTTGCCATTTGTTTCCTTTTCCTTGGTTTGCTTTAAGAAGCTTGAAAGGCTTTTTATGTTAAACACTACAAACAAGCAGTGTTTACAGAGAAAGATCAATATTTTACTTTAGACTAACTGATTATTTTACATTAGACCAAACAGAAAATAAAAAGGCTTTTGGGATTAGACCATCTCCAAGTTGCTACAAGCACAGTTTTTAGGCTTAGATTTTCCTTTCCATGGCATTATATAAGCTTTACAGAAACAGATTTTCTTCACATTTCATGGGTAAAACTCTTGAAAACTTAGTGGGCACTTAATTCGATTTGTCCTATACACTGTTCAGTGGCTTTATTTCAGAGAAAGACAAACACCAATGATTCTACCAAGGTTTTTATGAGCTATGATATTGTGCGGGGCACAGAAGTAGGTGATCTATTCCATCAGAGAATTCAGAAACAAAGCTGTTGTTTCAGGACTGTGAGAATTTAAAGGGTTATGACTGACAGGCCAAAGTATGAGTTAAAATAAACAGAGATATAACAATTGGTGGAACAGATTATTGTCAGGTACTCTTAACTGAAAATACACTGTTTGGATAAGGACGTTATTTTTTAGTATACAGAGTTATGTGTCCTTGTTTGTGTCTTTTTCAAGATAAGTAAGAAGAAAATTGAGAAGAGACAACAGGAAGAGAGGAAGAGAATAAAGAAGAGGAAGAGCAAGGAAAAAATCAAGGCAACAGTGAGGGAATATCCTGCTATTGTAGTGTGATCACATATGAAAGCTATAATGTTAATAAATAAAAAAATCCCACTGTAGACCATGCTAAATGACTACTATATGATTCAAATTTAGTAGGAGATGTAAATAATAGTGTAGACATATCAATAGTATTGGAACTAAATAATGGGTGGAAATAAATCTAAAGCAAACATATCTTAGAAAAACATTGGAGCATATGGAGAAACATAACTTGGAAAACTGAATTCAACAGGAGAAAATCACACAGAAAATGGAGAAGGAAAATCTGCAGGGAAACAGTAACGGTAAAAGGACTTCTCTAATAAAGAGATACATCTTCGTTGTCACCAGAGACTTGTGATACCAGAGACCAGCGTCTTACACAGAAGTGTAAAGGGAGAACACAGCAAGACCAAAGTTGGAGGAATCTTGTGAAGACTTACTAAGGTGTCGTTATGGGAGACATCTACTTATCTGTCTACCAAATAAAGTACAGCAGTAGCCTAAGTAAATGAAGGACTGGAAAACTCGAAGGTATCATCTTATTCAAAGCCTTATGAAATCAACAAGACAAATATCACAAGCAAGCCAGGCATGATTAGACTTTAAGGAGCATTTCTAAGTGAAACTTAGATTTCTGAAGGCAATGTGCTTCACTGAATCACTGAACTGGGACTGAAATACTGCTGATAATATTTCCAACTTCCTGCCCCCCAAAATCTTGATTGTGCTCACATCTCTGTGCACTTTCATTCCTTTTCTTTCTTATTTATTTAATTTGGAAATCCTACAGTGTAGAAAATTAGCCAAGGACAAAGGGATGTGGTTTTGGATGGAATTTCTAGGTGCAGTTAACACACAGCAGTAAATCTCGAACATAAACTTTCAAAAATATATTCACAATGTGGGTTACTTACTTATCAAGTCAAACTCCATTCCTATCATTTTGGCTCTTTTGGTTTTAGGCATATAAATACAGATTGAGAAACATGATGTTAATGTCAGAGGAATATAATTTTTTTAAGCTGGATTTGAACATAACATTGTAACTGTTCTACTTAGCCACAGATGCAATTTTCCACTATAATTTTGTCTAATATTATCTTATAAGTTCTCTAGTATAAATTAATTAGTATTCCAGATGTAGTGCAATACTGACACTTATACAGGAAGCAAACTCACCCAGGAAGTTTACAGAGTGCAAGATTCTATTAGGAATGTCCCTAAAATATTCTGTTAATGTGATTCAATTAAACAGTTTTAAACAGAATTATCATCTGGCTTTGGACAGCTGTGGTTAGCACAACACATGAAATACTGAATTCTAAGGAAAATATTGTTTTGTCAGCTAGAAGCACAAAGCATGAATTTCCACAGAGGCGAGACCATGGGAGATTAATCTTTCGGAACTGCAAGATGACACATGCAGTCAGCATGCAGACTTACAATATGCACTGTAAGCACTGCAAAAGAAAAGAATTTCTTCAGAAGTCCGTGCTTTGTTACTTAAAAAACATTTCTTTTATAAAATCTTTTTGCAGCTTTTCTATCAAATTTGAGAAACCAAGTGCAACTGGTAGTTACAATGCCATTCACCATTGACAGTCACCTAATCAAATAGCGGATACTTGAAGATGTTTTTATTAAATATCTTATGCCACACTGAAATTATATCATTTGCAAAATTAAAAAGTCAAACAATATTCTTAGTTATATTTGCAGTTTCAATGAGTTTTTCTTATAGTTGCTTAAGTGTAAAGCATGATAGGCCACTTTTTCTCCTTACTTGGAGTCGCACTTTAGCTCACACCCCAGCGAAACCTCATTTGGTTTTAGGTCTATCTTGTCTACCTCTGAATGATGCCCACTTGTTCATACAGTTTGATCCCTTCTGCACTTTTCCTCTGACCCAACTCCCTCCATCTAATCCAAGTTATGAGCTTGTCTCTACCTTGTCTTCTAGCATTTCCGATTTCCACTTTAACAAAACATTTCCTAAACTGAACTGCTGGGGAAGCATCCTTCTTGCCATGGAAAAAGGCTGGCAGTGCATCAAAGGGCGCCAAACCGTTGTATCTGGTGTGTAGTCTATTCACTGCTTAATTATTTTACATTTGGGAAATCTTCCCTGTTGTTTAACCTGAATTTCCCTTGCTGGAGATAAGCACATTGTAATTTTTCTTCACCAATAAACACAATAATTTGTTTCTACCCTTTTCACAGCAGTCTCTCAGTACATAAAGACTGGTCTCATGTCTACTCTTGATTCTCTTTTCTCTAGACTAAACAATTCTCATCTTTTCAATCTTGTTGGTCACATTATCTAGATGTTTGATCATCTTTGTTGCTTTCCATGTGTTCACAGCTTTCTTTGAATGGACTTCCCAAACCTGAGCATAATGCTCCAGATGAGGTTTTGCCAGAGCTAACTGGGAGAATTCAGATGAGTACTTCTAAGTTGTCTTAAACACATTTCTATGCTTCCTTCATTATGACCTAAATCTCCTTGCCCTTTTGCTCAGAAATGCCATCTAGTTGTTTGTTCTTCATCAGCACAAGAGTGCCTTTGAGCAATTCTTTTGTCTTCCCTTGGTACAAGCCTTAGCAGGACCAGTACCAAAGATAGTAGCAAAGGGCACAGATGGCCCTGGGAAGTTGGACTGAAGTGCTTTCAGAAGACACTGCTACACGATTGAAGCACTCAGAAAATACACTGTAGAAAACATACTACATTCTCCTGGCCTACCTGGCCATAGCTGATCATATTTGGAAAAGCAGGGCTGCCCTATCACCTGTACTAATAACCTAGAAGTCCTTGAATATTCCTCCTACACATGTGTAGTGATCCTACCAGAAGACCATTGCACATCATGGAGTTGGTGACCCTTCTGAGCGTGTTCAGGTCTGTGCTATGCTGCATGCAGAGCATGGTCTTCAGGTCTGTGCGCAGAGTTTGTCTGTGTAGCATATGCCTCTAGAATGTAGGATAAACACAGCTGCCTAACTGCAAAAGAGGAAGTTGCAGACAGCCCCCATTTGCAGCTGGTGATGCCACCTGCACGGCCCTACCTTTTTCTAAAGCTGCAGCAACAAGTTCTCATGTGAACATCCTTTCTATTTGACAGTAAAAATGATGAATATAACTGTTTTACTTTAAGAAAAGAATGTAAGAGCTTGAATGACTGAAATGGAAACACCTTCCCATGGATATGATTTATGCAATATGCTGTGTCCTGGGTTCCCTGCATTTCTAATTCCTCCCCATCTGGCATCACAGTGCATGCTACAAAACACAGGTGCTAGGTTTTTAGTCCTTCATCTATTCATTTTTCTCATCATTCTGATAACATCGGCTTCATTCTTCATATTACTCCCACCACATGAAACTGTGGTGGTGATAAATGCAAAAGCAGCAGCAGTGAGTCAGCCCTGGCAGCTACATTTACACCTCCTTAGAGCAGCAGTCTGGGGAGTGGCTGTGATCATGCCTCGACCTGCTTGCCTCCTACTGGGGCAATGTGTGGACACCTGCAGTCTGCCAGCAGCCAGCCTGTCGAGATTGGCTGGTGTTGTGGTAGTGTACAGGGTGTGCTCCGGCACACAAGAGCTTGGAGGCTCTCTTGGACACCATGCTGTCACATCTGGAGCTGTGTACTTGGGGTCACTGCCTTCATACACAGTGAATCTGGTCTTGGTGAGCGCCTCAGAGATCTGCCACGCAGACAGCATAGATAGAACTAATTGCTCTCTTGAGGGATTTGAGTGTGACTCTGTAACTCATTTTGAAGTCTGTCTAAGCAGTGATTCAGATCCAGTTCACTTCCAGTTATTGATATGAAGGATGAATAACCACAGAAACAAAAACTGTGTAGATTAACTAAAATACAGATCAGAGATGTACAGTGCCTTAAAAAAAATAAATAAATAAAAAATAAAAAGTCAGCACTCACTGTCATCTTCTTATTTTTCTGCAGAATTATTTTTCCAAAAAATAATTTCTTCTATGATGTAAGAAGGTTCTGAGTCTCCAAAGAATTTATTTAAGTGAGAGTTGGAGCTCAGTTTTGGATTTTTGAATGGAATGCGTGTATTAAATTTCTACAGTTTCATCCTCACAGGTGTTGCTGCAGTAGAGTGAGCAATGCTGGTCTGAAGACAGGAAGGTAATAGCATAAGGTCTGATACTGGAAGGATGAAGTAAATAAAGTCTTCATTGAAAAACCAATATACTTTCAGAAATTGGAACAAATTAAAAATATTATTGTGCATTTAATGGTTCTTTGTCTGTCTTAAAAAAATGAATAGCTAATTCAACTTCTTTATTTGCACACTGGGTTTAAGTATGTAAGTTTTAAAGGGATCTCTTGGACTTGGCTGTGCAACCTAGGAGAACCTGTGTAGAAATCAGATGTAAAGATTTAGCATTAACTTTAACATTAGTTTTCTCCAGCTGTAACAAAAATTGCTCTGACATATATTTTTTTCCAACAATGTCAGAATTCGTCTTTTACTGTCGTTTTGAGGCTACATCTCAGAATAACCCAGATAGTGGAGGAAACTAAAACATTTATTGACTGTTGCTTGTTTTCCCTTTTACAAATCCTCAGAGAAAGCAGAATGTTCTCTGCCTTAAGTTACATTTTTTCCTCTTCATATATCATAGGGGATTTCCCAGTTCTTCTTGTGTTTTCTTGTCATTGGTTTCAGATTCTCCTAATCAAAGACTATTGAAGTGAAGGGCATTAAATTTCAAATGTATGAGAAATACATTAGTGTGCCTAAGTTCTTTGTCATAATTATGTGCATGTATAATGTGTCCTCACTGGACTTGCTCTTTCATTTGTGTTGACAGAAAAAAGAAATTGTGCAACTCATTTGCAATCTTTGAACTACTCAGCTTTCTATCTATATTGATAATGAGTGTCCAAAATGCAGACAAGGATTTGATGGATTGCTTGTAAAAACAAGGGGATCTTTCCCTGTGCCCAGAACTCCGAATTAAAAAATATGCTCACCTTCCTAAGGGCTGCAGGTCTAGATTTATTGTGTTCTTACTTAGACTATTGTTAAAATATCTCATCCTACCTTACCATAAAGTGCATTAGGAAATGGTTAAAATGGAAAAAAATAATTAAAATTGATGGGAAGATTGTCTATAGACCTGCTTAGCAGGAACCATTAAATAGAAGTGTCAGACACAGAGAACCCTATTTCAGTCACTCACTTCAATACAAAATTGCATTCACAAGTAGAACCTGTGAACAAGCTAAGATCCTTCAGCCTTCTTCCTCATGGGTTTGGGAAATTACAGGATCATTTGTTTCCAAAAAAACTAAGCCTACATTTGCTTCATCAAAGTTTTTTTTTCATTTTTTATCCTTTTAATTGCTTTCAATGCTCCTTTGAGCTCTAGCGACCCTCACAGACAACTAGCTAATTGGGCTTCTATAGCTGAAATATATGAGTGAAAGGATCCTTCAGTGTCTTCTTGAAGTTTGTTTTAAACATGTTGCAGAATGGCTCTTGAGCCTTGCCTTCCTTCTCAGGCTTCTCAGAAGATCTCTCCATTGCAGCATCTATCAAATTCTGGGAGAGGAAATAATACCACAAAGGGGAGAAAAAAGGTGGGACACAGGAAAAGAATTGCAAGAAAATGAGATCCTGGAGGGATTGGACTCACAAAGATTATATATATACAAAGATTCCTTTAAGCAATTGAACTCATGTTTTGGGATTAAGCATTGCAAAATCATGTCCATGTGTTTTATCTTCCCACTAAAGTGATAAAGACAGCAACTGACAGAGATAAGAATGAACTTCCCCAGCCTTTTTCTACCTCCACAATGAATTTTTGACCTCTCTTTTTGATGGTCCTTTGGAAGGGTAAGGTAATATTTACTGAGAGTCTAAGTCTAAGTATTCAGGGCCTGGGTGGATGTGGCCTTGAGCAACATCATCTAGTAGCAAAGCCGGGGGTTGGAACTAGGGGATCTTTAAGGTCCCTTCTAAATCAAATTATTCTGTTGTTCTGTAATACTGTGAGAGATAAATGCAATATTTTGCAAGTAGAAAACTTTTCCTAAAATTAATTAAAGACTACAACAATGTTGCAGAACGTGAACTGGTATGACAATAGGGTATTTGCAAGCACATTTGCTCATGATTCATGCTGATCTTGGGCTTGAGGACAAGATGACGGGTTCAGGGAAGTGATGCTTCCAAGCTGTTGATTCAAGGTCTGTGATCAGTGCCAACAACTATGTGCCTGTCAGACTTTCATATGAATAAAGCATAATCAAGAGACACTTAGGATCCTTTCTGTTCAAATGTGAGAACTGTGTTCTTGATTGCTAGTACAGCTTTCTCAGGTAGTACACTGGGCTGAGACTCAGGAGCCAGAAGAGGCATTACTGGGGTCATGAAATGATTTAAGACTTAGAGGCTGAGCTGTCAGGAACAACCAAGCATTTGCTGAACAAAGGGAAAAAAAATATTGAGAAAAGAAAGATAAAAAAAAAAAAAACCAGAAGAGGAAAAAAAGTAAGTCATTAATCTTTATGTGAGTCAAGAAGAATGACTGAGGGTCCAAGCTTCTGGGATTTATTGAAAGCTTTCCTAATGATTGACCTAGCCTGTTTTGAGTTGTATCTGTGTACACTCCCAGTAGTATAATTCTTGTTGTACCACTTACCTGTATTATAGGCATGCCAGAGGATTTCAAATAGTTGCAAGGAGAGTATCTGATGTGTGTCACTTATTTTCATTATTAGAGGAGATAAGATGTTGCCCAGAAAATGATTCCTTTAGACAGTGTCTCTGGAAGTGCTTGGTGATTGAGTCAGGCTCACAAAAAGACTAACTCCATGGCCCGTCGTTTCAACAGCTTTGTGGTTAAGGCACTCCAGAGTTTTTCTTATCTCTGTTACTGATGTCTGACAAAACACAAATTTCTCAGTGGCTTAGGCCCTCATTTATAGAATGGAAATGTTCCTGACAAACATACTATAAAGATCAGCTCATTTGTGATGTGTTCACAAAGTTCACATAGTGTTGTACTTAGAGGAAAAAAAAGTAGTTCTGACACAAGCTACATCTTTTTGACACCGACAAAACAGATTCTCATCCCTCTGTGCTCCTGTCCTGCATCTACACTTTTCATTATTAACACTGAAATATATCTAAAATTTCAAAAAAATGCATTAGAAAAAACCTGGACAAGATTAACACATACCAGAGGCTGAAGTAATACAATTATCTTGCTGGAAAAGTAAAAATAAACACAATTATCTGAATAAAACCGGAACTTGCAATACTTAGATAGGAGGCATACCAATTTGGATTTGAATGAGTTACCAATTCAGTGCTCGTATATCTACTTAAGCTGTCAAAACATTACATGCTGTGGAATATATTATATATATTAGATGGGTCAGATTTAGGCCACTTCCTTCCCACATATGAAATAGGAGGTGGTTAAGTAGTGCCCGGATTTTAAGCTTGTTCATGGCCTCCCATAATCCTATTCTCAAGTCATGTAGTAGGAGCCAGAAGAGGAACAGAAGGAATCAGAAGGAGTCAGAAGGAACAATTTATAGGTTTTGTTCTAACTGCCTGTCAGCCTGATTTTCTTCTCTTCCTCTGACAGAAGCCCTGACAACCAGGCGTGATATACAGCAGATGACTTAATCACTTGACCACATCTCATACTCCAGATGTTGCCTGAGGTTCTCATGGACTTGCTGCAAGTTGTTGCAGTCTCTCCTCTACTCTGTGACCCCACATGCTGTAAGTATGAAGTGGATCTGATCTACTGATCTGTAGTCTGCAGACCAGCTGGCTCCTGTACGTGGTGCTGCAAAGCAAATGAAAATTATGTCTCAGCAGAACTCAGATACGCCTTACTGTGCTGGACCAGTATTCTCCATCCACCAGTGGCAGTAGGAAATGATATTTGGAGAGAGTATGTGCTCTTGGCCATTATCCCTATACTACTGCTCCTGTGTCCACAGTGACTGATTAAGCAATTCCTGACTGGCTTTTCAGGCACATCCAAATCCTTTTAGCACCTGCTATCTACTTCCAAAATTTATGGCAATAAATTTCAGAACTTGACTACCTGCTGTGAGAAAATGTATACCTCCATTTGTTTTAAACTCATTTTTCTGCTAGTTTTACTGGGTGACACCTAGTTTTATTACTGAAGGATTTGGTGGATTAACAGCTCCACTCAAAATTGATGATTTAGACCTTTAAGTCTCTTTCTGTAATGCAGCTACTTGATACCCTTAATCATCTTTCTCCATACCTTTTCTAATGTGACTGTAACTCTTTGCAGTGTGCAAACAAACTGCACACCATACCCAAGATGTGAGTGAGTGAGATTTTGTACTGAAGCAGAATGATGCTTTCTATCATGATCTCAGTGCCCTTCCTGATCATGCTTGACCTGTTCTGGGGGGTATTTTTCAGTTATTGTATCTTAAGGGGATGATTTCACAGCATTGCCAGTGATGACTGCAAGATCTCTTCCCTGAGCTGTCTAACTGCCACTTTAAAGCTCATCATCCTATTTTTCTCCAAGGTGAAATGCTTCACATTTTTTTTTACACTGAAGCTAACTGGTCATTTTTTTTGCCCAGTCCTTCACCTTTGTGAGATCTTTCTGGAAAATACTAGAAAGGCATATTCCTCAACTGTTAATGCAGCTGCATGAGGTCCCCCAAGTGTCTGAACTGCTTCCAGCACAGAAAGCACTTTGCAGATTATCTGCAAAGAGATGAACCAGTACTCAGAACATCACTTCTACCTCAACAGCAGCTTTCAGGGGCTGGGAAGCTGAAATACCTGCATGTTTGCTGGTGATTGCTGTAATTTTATGACGGGAAAGCCATCTTTCAGCCATTTCTGTAATGACTAAAATATGAAGTGCATGCATTTGCATCTAAGTAGTTATGAATTCACCTTTCAGATAAAAAAGTAGAAGAGTTTGCTTGCCTGAACAGCTGTGAGAACTTTGTAGCCTAGTGAAGAGTTCGCATACCTTCTCCTTCACTGCCTTCTATGCACTGACAGCTGGTCTGTCAGCTCCTTTGACCATTTGGTTTGTTTATTCTGTCCTTTGGGATCCATCTTTCATGTCAGGCTATCTATAGGGACATCAAAAACACCAATCCCCTGCTACATCCATGAGGAGTCAGAGCACAGAAAGTTACAGCAAGCATACTTCAGATCCCGTCATGGTTTTAAATGTGCCACACAGGCAAATTAATTTAATCTCTAATCACAAAGCCAGATTATCTCACTGTGTTCAAAATTTCCCTAATACAAAGCTAAGTTAGTAATGAAAAGTAGAAAATAAAGATATGCCATGACCCAAGAAAGGCTGAAATTCTGAAGGCAGAGAGCATGTCAGAACAAGAGATTTGTGTTAGTCTGTAAGAATGGTGCAAAAAGCTGTCACTGCTCAGAGAAGTGAACACCCTTGAGTCTGGGAGCTAAAATCATAGTACACAAGCCAGCTCATTTGATGGCATGTGCTTTCAGTGCTGCATGAAACTTGCTTCCAATAATCCGTGCTTTGTTTCCAAAGCTTTTTCTGAAATGAAATGTTTCTGAATAATGCTTCAGAAACAGATATATCTTGTGAACAATCTTTCAGTCTTCAGTAGTGAACCAGAATAATAGTTCAGTCTTCTAGAGCGCTCCCTCAGTGTGAAAATTATTGGCCTATCATCTTCAAGGTGTTTGTCTTTAATAATATATAGTAATAAAAAATAATTTAAGCTAAACAAAACAATTAAAAAAAAACAGCACACACAAAAGAATGACTATATATACTAATAATATATCGTAAATGATAGATCATATATTCTGTCTCAGATGGCCACTCCTAAAATGTCTCTTCCAGGACAATGTAGTCCATATTCTAAAATGGCTTTCCCTATAAAAATGAGCTGCTTCCCCTGAGAACCTGTCTCTGCCATCCAGAAGCTTTCGCTTAAATATTTCTCAGCAGGGCTACCACCTGCTTCCAGGGCAAGGGCCCTTAGGCAAACAGCATCAGCCTCTTGCAGGTCAGAAATAACCTAATCTGAATTCCTGGCAGCCACAAATGGGAAATGTCTGGGAGCTGGGGTTGCTCAGCCTGGAGAAGAGAAGGCTCCTGGGGGATCTTCTCAGTGCATGCAACCATACGATGGTGGGGAGTAAAGAAGAGAGAGCCCTGACCTCTCAGTGGTGCCCTGTGAAAGGACAAGATGCAATGGGTACATGTTGGAATACAGGAAATTCTGTTCAAAAATAAGGAAAATCTTTATAGGTTTCTGAGGCAGGTTGTGGAGTCTGTCATTAGAAATAATTCAAAACCCAACTGGATGTAAACCAAATCAACTTTACTCAGCTCTGAGAAGGACCAGACTGTTGGCTCCTTCCAACCTTCTTTGTGTTCTTGTGTGAGCAGCCACAGTTTTGAAAATACTATTCACACTGTTCCGCTTTCTTGCAGATTTACCACAGGATACAAGGGTTTGAATGCATGTGTGTTTAGAATAGGATGGGTTTACACTGAGACAGCTCAGAAGAAGAACAATAAACTTTAAAAACAGGCGTATAATTTATGTTTGGACATCTGGCTCTGTCATGTGCTGTAAGGCTGATACTCAATTGGGAAGCAAAGAGGCAGAATTCACCCAAAACAGCAGGATAACAAAGAGTATGACTCAGAAAAGAATTTGCGTCTGTATTTGCATACCACTTTTAGTGGAGTTTGCTTAACACTGCTGAATCAGGACTAAAAGCCACTGATACTAACAGGCACTTCGCCTCTACAGGGCTACCTACATAATTACACTAACACCTTATAGGAGATTTATTCCTCTCTTGAGGTATGCATTTTTCCCTGGTGTTCTAGCAAAGTCTGAGACAGACATTATGATGTGTTAAGTGAACTGCTAAAGATTCAAAATAGTTCCAGATAACAAAGAACACTTTTTCTTTAGCATGCTTTAAAGGAGTAAAATAAATGTATCTGGCAATTTAAGAGCACCAGCTGAAGTGTTTATGAAGTTGTACATGAGCTATTTGATTGTAACAGTGTTTAATTGTAATTTAGTGGTCTTATTCACAAGCTTCTTGTATTTTTTATGACTTATTTCTTATGAGACTGAGCAATTCACAGTGCTGTGACACTGTGGGTTACAACATCACACTGCAAATGAGATCTACCTTTTGTTGCTTTATTCGGTGGGCCATTTTTTTAGTTCTAGGAATCATTTTTCACAAGTACAGATTAATATTAGCCTTATTCACCCATCTTAGAGAAACACAGACTTCAGGCTGAGGGAAGTTCCTCTGAAGAGTCCGCAATTGAAAATCATTGTCATTAGCTATTCACATCCAGAAGACTGCAGAGATGTAACCATGGTACAGATATTGCTAATAAACATACCAGAGCTTACTCCTTTCATCAGATAGCATTGAAAACAGTTGTCCGTCTGGCATGACCAAGGTTAGATGAGTTCAGCAGCTGTTGCAGCAAAATGTGGTAAGTATTGAGCATGTTTTCCTAAAACAGGTGTTGAACTCCCTTGACCCTATTCACATCAGCTGGACAAATGGACTGTTGTATTTCCTCAGCAAAGAGAGCATGCGTGATCTTGACATACAGTTGATTCCATAATTTTAAGAAAGCTTAAGAGTGATGTCTGTTGTTTGCAGCTTAAATACTGAGGTTTTGATAAAGTGGGTGTTAGCCCTGAACACCTTCTCCAAGTTAAATTTGAACATAAGAAGGGTTGTGATTGATCAATTTTACAAGAAAACCAGCTCCTATTCTCTCTTCTAAAGCTCTTTTTTTTTAGCCATCTGGAAACCCATAACTGACCTCTCCCTTAAACATCTCCAGATGCACTTGCTTTTCAATCTCAGCTACTTTTGAAATCTTTGGCACCCTAACCTCTGTAATAGCGTTCAGCACAAAGATATTGCTTTCTATTAGAGTTGTTTCTTGGACATTTATATTGGATGGGCTTACTCTATTTCATACCAGTTCCTTCAAGAAGTGTAAGAGAATTTTTCCACTTTGCAATGTGTTGGTAGTGCAGTGATAGCATGCGGAGTAAGAAGGTGTATCAGGGTAGATGTTTTCCTTCTGATTAAGGCTTTAATTCCTCCCGAGATAATCATGTTGCCCTGTCAAGTTACCACTTTTTATAATCTTTTTCAATGGAAGTTAGTAACTGTGTTGTTCACAAAATACCTGCTTGGCTCAATAGGCCAGTTACCCCATCCATTTTCAGAGTACAAAATTATACTAGAGAAAAGAAAACAAACAAACAATAATTTCAAAAGCCCACAGTTGTGTGTAAACATTAAACAGTAATTCTTTAACCTGTTTTCAAATGTTTAAAATACATTAACATTTATATGAAAGTACAGAGTTAGAAGAGCTGCGAAGTGCACAGCAGTGTATAATAATGTTCACACAGAGACATATTAAAAATACAGCTAAACACAAATGCGTCTAGCATATTAAGAGAACAGAAATACTGATCCCAAAGCAAATATTTTACAGAGTAAAGCTAATTAATGCTCTCTTATCCTCACATTCTGCTTGCCCCTAACTAGTCACTTGAGATACACAGGAAAGTAATTTTAATTTCATTAATTTCATGAATGCCTACTGTGAACCATATCTAAAAGTGAGTTCCTTCAGAAAACAGATTATCATGACCAAGGAGTTACTACTGTATTTTTCAGTAAGATAGGGGTTTGAAGTTAGTGCAATATACAGTCTCTCTCTCTTCATAGGACTTATCAAGATGTACATCATATGAAACGTTGGAATTATTTCCTACTTTGCCTGAATACAGAAAAGGGAAGAAGACAGCCTTATGCTTTGTATACTGAATTGGAACTTGGGACATCTATTTTCAGTTCCAAGTTTTGAGACTGGAAGACTCTTTTCTGACACTGGCTGTGTGATTTCAGTCATGTACCTTAGCTCTTTGTTTGTAAATGGTGTACACGTAGAGTGGAAAATAAATAAACAAATAAGTAAATAAGGCCCTACATAGACTGTAGTACTCTGACTGCAGTTTTGGCAAGACGGCTTATAAGTACTGACTGACAACTGTACACCCAGTGTTGAATGTGTGAATACTAATACAATGTGTGTCTTTATCTCAGTGGATATAAAATGAACTATCATCAACATTTTCATTTTCTTGGTTTTATAAACACAATGAAATGTTTTAACCTTGTTTTTCTCTCATTGAGTACGTTTTTAGTATTGTTAACTATTGTTTCAACCTGAGGTGTTATGATTAAGTTAACATCTTACCATGCCATGGCAAGAAAAGAATTTCAGATGACAGTGAGGACTTCTCAAAGCTTTTGAAGAAGTCTTCTCTGCTCTGCTGTTCCCACAAAGTGGTTGCTGCTGATTACATTCACAGCAGTGCAGGGTGTGCAGGGGCTGAATGGAGGTATTTATTTGCCAGACAATTCTTTCTGCTGCCTCCCTTTACATCAGCTAGCACACACAATTAGTGGACATAGAAACTTGTCTGCCTCAGCCAGAGTGCTCCGAGCCTTGCAGGGGGTCAGTCCAGCATGGCATATACAAAAGAAGTACCTGCTTGCTTTTAGAGTTAACACTTGCGGAATGAAATGTTACCATGCTGCTCAAAGAAAGATATGGATATTGCTCTAGATTTTGCTCATATTTTTTCTTTCTGGAAACAGAACTGTTTTCAAACGGAAGCTAATTCCTTCCTTATGTTGTAGAACTAATTATAAGTAAGTCATTTTCAAGTAGACTACAAAAGAAAAGCACTGTATCTCTTAATGTGGTAGATGTTGTTAATTTGTTATGCAAGATAGCTAGTTTCTTTCCTGGAAAAGACTCTTTCCCTGTACTTGGCTGCTTTTACACTCACACTGTATTTCCCACACACACAATAGTCTTCCTACCATAGGAAGTGAACCATTGCACAAGTAGTCAGAATGTTCACTCTCCTTATCATCTCCTACCAGGGCAATGTGCCTGGTCTCGTCCTTCCTGCCCAACCTTCTCAGTTCAGGCCCACCACCTGCGCTCCTGGGGAGCAGCACCTCATGTCTGATAGCACTGAGTTCAGATTGGCCTCATGTGTAGAACACAGGAGCACCTCATGCACCATATGGCAAATGCTTTACCTGATGGTAGAAAGGAAAATATTTTTATATTCCTACAAAGATAGTTCTGTGGATTTCATGTGATGCTGGGTGTATTTTTCTCATGGAACCACCTAATCTGTGGTCAGGTGAGACTGAACAGCAGAGCCATCAGACCAGCAAGAAGTAGTAGCAGATCTTTTTAGTGAGAAAGGAAGGTCTCAGAGCAGGAGTCCATTCTGACATTGCTATCTCTGCTTTAGGGCAATTTGCTGAAATGTTAGTGAGGGTCTCTTTCAGAGACAGCTCCTTTGAGGAGCTGAGCCTGTTCTTTACTCCCCAGGAGGTCAGACTGAGCTTCTTCTTTCATCACAGAGAAAATAGCATTTTTTTTCTAAGTCACACTTAGAACTCCTCCTGACCGTCTCTCTGGGATATAGTCCAGCTTCTATTCTACTTGAAAAATTAATCTATGTGGTTTACTTTATTTTTTTTCTGACGGAACTATTCTTGTATGTTTTTCAAAAATCTTCATGGGATAAAATACACAGAATTTATTTCTTGACTTTTGAAATTTGTGTCTGAAGGGTCAGTCATCTCCACACAGACTGTGTTAGTGGGTCACAGATGATGCTAAAACCTGTTAAGCATCAGCAAGTCAGGGTAGCGTGGTATGATCTGAACTTCCATTACAGCTCAGATGGTACTAGTGACCTCTCTGCAGGATGTTTTCATCTCTGTGAATTGCAGAGATTGTGACTGCCATCTGGACTTCGTTCACCCTCTCTATAATTGCACTACACAAATATAGATACTTTTAGGCATAAGACTGCTCTGTCTGTCGTGGTTGATTTAACCACCAGGGCACTTCTCCAGCTCTGCTGTGGTAAATTGGAGGTACTGCTTGAAGTCACATACTATGTAAATATGTGTATAGATAAGCACTCAGAGAAAAAGAGAGATTTGTTCAAACTGTGTTTTCCGTGAGTATACTTCCAACTTACTCCCCAATTTCTATCTCTCCTGGGTCCCCGAAAATGTGCAGGATTTATGAAGCCAAGAAAAGCTTGGGGCCATAGCACCACTTAGAAGCAAGCCTTGCTTTTGGGGAGGGCTGATGAGGGGATGGAGGTGCTGAGAGCTGCAGCAGGAGCTGTCAGAGAGAAAAGATATGATTTACTGTGCCAAGTAGCACATACACAGTGTATCCTGAAGAAGTGCAGCCCAATGAAGAGCTTCCCTATTCTGGAAAAAGAGCCCAGTGCCAGGAAGCTGATGTTGTGGACATCCCAGCTGTGTTCCTCAGGGTGCTGCTCTGTTGCCAGAAGTGCTTCTGGAATGTCTACAAGATGTCATGGGGCTCCCTCCATCAGGACAGCCACCAATATCAGTGCAAATCACCCCATTGCTTGCCAGCCACTTTACAGCATTATGGTCTGAAATTACTCCAGCCTGACTATGTGGAGCTTCACTTAGCTTTCATCTTGCAATACAACATTTTCCTCCATTATGGCATTATTATGAAGCCATGGGTTTTGTGTTTAGCTTGCATTAAGTGTATTGTTCAGTAGTATGCTTAATGAACATTGGCTACCTAAGAACTAAAGGATTATTTAAATAGCAGGCACAAAAGTCTTTTTGAAAATACAAGGGAAAAAAAATTACTTTAAGTGAAATAGGCAGAATTCTGCTCAAAAACAAAATAGGGAGAAATAAAGCAGCTGAAATGAAGTTCTTGCACAAATACACAACATCAAGTGTTTGCTTTATTACAATTACATAAAGGACTTATAAAGTAAGCCTCAGTCAGAAATTCAGCCAGTATAAATGCTGGGCTGCAGTGACTGAATTTCTGGGCTAGGAGAATGAGTCTAGGGAAGGCAGAAAACATTTTCCACGTACTAACTTTCTACACAGCTCCTACTACTCTAACAATTTAAGCTAATAGAGCACCTGGCCCCTTCTGGATCTCCATCTTATTAGAAACACACTGACTCCAATGGCTGCCTGGGAAGCCAAGAATCACAGTCGTCTTGAGGGTATCTCATCTGACATCAGTGAGATCAGACTTTGGCTTTAATCCTTCAAATAGCACACAATTTTTACACAGGAACTATATGAAAATTAACCTTCAGCGCAGCAATAATGCTATTGTGTTTGGAGAAAGACGTAGAAAGTTTCCATTTGTTCAAAATTCTCTCAATAACATCCTTCTCAGCTATCTTTACAAGAAAAGCTTTTTCTCCATTGGCATAGAAGAATGGAAAATTAGAATTGCTTCTTCTTCAGCCTTGGAATGAAGACAACCCTGAGTGCCCACACTAGAACCAGCAGTTCTGGACAAGGCAGCAGCAAGCTGTTTAAGAATAAGATGCAAGAGATATGGGCAAGCTCATAATATCTTTGTGCGGAGTACAAAAGTAGTCAGTATTTCTTGGTGGTGGCTGAACTCTTCTTTTATAGCAGCTGATAGGGCCTTCCCTCTACACATTGTCAGCAGTGTCATAGGCTGTAGAACAGGAGAATGGAAACATTCTATGTATTACTTGGTTTGAATGTTCTGACTGTTTTGGTTTTGGCTGCTGAACAGAAATAGGAAGACAGAAAAAATATCACATGTAAAGGACAGAAAGTATAAGAAATGAGAAAATGATGGAAAAAATAATTTTATAGGTACTGATTGGGTAAACCTACTCCCTCCTTTTTTTTTGTTTTTTTTTTTAAGTTTCATCTGAAGATTTTTTTGGGCAATCTTAGGCATTTTTATGAGCAACTTTAAAATGTGGCAAAGAGTTGATTTTAGGAGATTTTTTTTACAGCTAATTTTTCATTTTAGCTGGATTCCAGATGAGGAATTATTTTTGTATTTATAACATCTTAATGATGTTTTGCTAATTCTCTGTGGCATTGAAGTGCCTATAGTGCATTATTTGTCTCCTGAACTATGCCAAAATTCCAATCTTTATGCATCGGAGCTTTCAGTCACAGACCCTATTTTTAATACCTGATTCAAATGTATTTTGGATATTTGCACTTTGTAAAGATTGCTCTGATGAAAAATAGTTGTAGGTTAATTTTCAAACTGAATTTCCCTCAGAACATCAAAATTATATCAAATGCCTTGAATGTGATTAATTTGCCTTTGTAAAATTTTAGGCTGTTGCTCCCAACAAATTAAATCAGAGATTTCTATCTTAAATACAGAATAAAACACCAATGCTGGACATCCCTCTCACTGTGTTTGTGTTTGTGCATGTGTGTGTGTCCATGCATATATATGTAGCTCGTACAAAAGCTGCTCAGTTTTTCACAACAAAGTTTCTTTAGCTGCTGTATCATGTTTGTTGTTCTATAGGATGGGGGAGACATTTTTAGGGAACTTGTGCAAGTTGACTTTTACGTAATTATCACAAATCAGCTTTTTAGAATATTTCTTGTGCGATAAGCATTATTTGGAAAGTAGTTTTATGTCTCTAAGGAGTAGGCTTTTATTTAACCTTTCTTTTCAGTGCCACTTCTTAAAAGGAAAAATAAACAAGGACGCACTGTTATAATTGATGATGTTATTTATGATGGAGCTTTTAAAAACATTTTCATAAATTGTTGACTAAAGACACAAAGATTTAGATCCTGCATTCTAGCTTGAGTTTACTCTAATGATCTTATCTATAAATGATTAGCAGGTTTATGGGATAGGAAAAAGTGAATTTTTCTTTGGTTTTCTTTACAAATCATGCCCAGAACATGTTCTTTGGCATTCTGAAAACTAAAATAGAACAAGAATGTGTTTCTTAATATGAAATATTAATCTAAATTGGAGCATGTTCACCCTCTGGGGGTTCTATTTTGATTTTCAGCGGTTGCCAAATATCTTCGTAGATGAATGATTTGGTGAGCGGTCTACCCAGCATTCGGCAGTAAAAACACTAGAAATATGCAGTTGTGTAACATCACAGAGATGGGACTTTGCCAGTTAGACATGAATACAAATTGCAAATAAGAAAAAATATGTTTTTCCCTTTTCTTTGAAGACTGTAAGTTATTAAGAACCTTTCCCCCCACCACCACGTGCCATCTGAAACACAGCAAACAATCCAAAATAAAATGAAAAGTGGTTTTATCTTGTCTAAATGCTGTAAATTTGGGGCAGCATCTTTTATTGCCTTCTCTTCTGTCTTTATGATTTTGGAAATGAAAATCTGAGAGATTTACATAGCTGAACATCTGCCTACAAAGCCTGGGGCAAGCAGCTTGTTAATGTACTAATACTTTGGCCACTTAGCACAAGGCAATCGTTTGAAAAAGTCATCCACAGATAAAAAGCCAAGTTGATTTTTTAAAAGCAGCAGATCTAAAATTTCTGTTTGGCTCGAGAAATTGGTACTATTAAAGAATCAAGTGCTACTTTGTACTCAGATATTAAGAACTTGACTGCTAGTAGTATCAGTAGTCTTAGGAACAGCTTAAAAAAAATAAAAGTTATGCTTATCTTATAGGTCTACTCTGTGGAATAGATAGGCGATATTTTAGGGGCTTATTCACAGATTTGGGAGGGTGCTTCTACTTGCATGGCTTTACGGAGCAGTTAGCAGAAGTCCCTCTTGGGACTTCTAAACATTATAAGTGGTCCTATGTAATGGCACTGAGAAGGGGAGCAGTTTGCATACTTGTCTTCAAATAGTATGACAATATATTTCTTCATATATTATTTAATTTTAAAAGCAGAATTCTTTTCTTAACTGAGAAAGATAAGCTGGTGGGAATGTATGGTGAAAATTACTGCAACTGTACATGGAACATAAGGAATTGCTCCGAGTAAAATCATTGACATAAGTGTTAGTAGGTGCTAACCCATTTAGGCTTAGTGAAATTATGAGATATCTGAATGTTAAAAGATAATCTAAAACAAAAATCTACACTATGATTTTAGCATTTCATCATGCTTTAATTTTAAAGAACGTGCTGGTGTCTGCCAGTTTATATCTACTGTTTAAGTTGCCTTAAGGTCTGAAAGGAGACTTTTTAAATGCTAGTCCAAAAATATGATTTCTTGTTGTAAATATTGAAAAAATCAGTTTGTATGTATGCAGATGAGAACACAGATGCCTTTATCTTTTCTCAATTGAGTGAAGAAAGGCTCAGATGTTGAATGAGGTAATTTTGGCAGTTCCATGAACGTTTGCAGTTCATAGGCAGACCTGTCAGAGGCAGTGCCCTTGGAAATAATAGTGGAAGAATAACTGATAAGAAATGAATACCCAAGAAATACTGGAAAGGACCAGCAAAGCAAACAAAACTGAAATCCTGCCATCACTGTATCACTTGCTTATATGTGGATTGAATCCATTTAGCACCAAAGTCATAAGGTCTACAAGTTGCAGAGGAGCATAGACTACTTTGTGTGTTATCAGTATAATTCCATTTTAATTTGCTAAGAATGCACGTCAGGATACCACTTCACTATGTCCAAAATAAAATACTAACTGCAGGGCTTTATGGTTTGGAGTCCTGCAGTTTTTGGGCTCCATTAATTTCTCCATGGGTTGACAAATGACTTGGTGTGAAGCAAGTTCTAATAGCAGTCTCTTCTGACTGTGTCCTGTCACTCTCTTACCAGCTCTTCAGTGCTTTTTATTCCTGTTCACCAGTTTTTTTTTTAAGTCAACTATGATTTTAATGTTAAATAAGTCGCAAATTACTTTACAGAGCCAGTATTTCCTGAGACGCGAAGAACATTTCTGTTTCTGCTGGCTAGACCTGCGGTGGCATTTTGTGGTTTTGGTGGGCTTCCCACTGGTAAAGAAAGGCTGCTAGGTTTTGAAACTATGTATAGTACTGGTGGTAC
This sequence comes from Odontophorus gujanensis, assembly GCA_013399175.1. Taxonomy (NCBI): domain Eukaryota; kingdom Metazoa; phylum Chordata; class Aves; order Galliformes; family Odontophoridae; genus Odontophorus; species Odontophorus gujanensis. The sequence goes on from VXAB01011222.1 coordinate 47,821, forward strand.
ATGATAACACTTGTTTGTAAACAGCCATGAGAAAAGCAGACAAAAATTAAACTGTATCAACAGCTGTAAAAATCTTCTCATTTCAGTGTGTGGTGATTTTCATTTCTGCCTTTTTATTTCTCTTATACACCATCCCTAAAAGGTTTCAGTTGCATGAGGTGTACATCAGGCTTGCTGCAGTGATTCAGTCTGACTATAAGAGATCTCTGCAAGGTGGTGCAGCCTGGCTCAGTGGGCTCAGTGGACCAACATTACAAAAATTTTTGACAGCACATGAGCAGGCTTTCACCACTCACCTTTGTCAATAAAGGTGCGACTCCGTGGACCAAGGCTTTTCAATGCATTTCCCTATAACTGCTGCATATAAAAAGCTGGGAACAGGATTTTCTGACCAGGGATAATTATCTGGCTGAACTAAAAAAATGTTGGAAAGGAATTTGCTCCAACTTTCTCCCCTCACAGTATATATACAGAGTATTAATCTTCAGACAGGCATGGGATGATAACTGGTGTGAGCAGGCATGTGCTACAATCAACAGTGATATAATTTCATTCAACTTCTAACGTTTAAAAACATTATCCCTTCCAAATGTTATCAATCAAGTACTTGTTTAGGAAATACCAAATTAGTTGCTATTGCTATCGATAGATTTTTATATTTAGGGGAACTCTTCCACTACTCTTTTTTTTTTTTTGTTCAGACTTGATTGCTGACCATTATCTCTTCAATAGGAATGTTACAAAAGGCTTGTTCAGCGATTCTCTATCTTCAGACTTGGGGCGGAAGGGAACCATCTGCCGAGCATAAAGTATCCTTGGCATGACCGTGATCCTACAGGCAGCTGCTCTCCCATCCATGAGAGAGGGAGCTGTTTTCAGGGCCTATGCTTTCCTTTCAAATTGTTTGGAGTTAATGTGGTTCTTATCAATGACTGGGGATGTTTTGGCATGGAAATAATCTAATTAAGGTTTGATCACTAACTGGATAACTCTGTGGTTTACTAAATGGTCCAGTGGGGGAAAAAAAAAACAAAACACAAATTTTCATAGCTAGAAAGAATGAGTAACAATATTAGAGAAAAACATGATTCACTTAAAAGGAAGTAAATGTTTTAACTCTACCTTGCTGAGTTCTCTACTGTGTTCAGTTCAGCTTAGTAAGGAAAAGAGAGATTTGAGCTTGTTTTCCCTCAGACCAGATCTGTAAGTATAAGTACTTATCTAGTTTATAATAATTTTCTTTCATTTATCATTTTATAGTTTACTTTTTACAGATAATGATGTGTTCGCATAATTAGGTTTCAGTCAATTTCATTTCACATTTTATGGCCTCTTACGTTGTAAGTATCTTGCAATAAGTACCATGCATTTGCACATTAAAGGGAAGAACAGATTAAACACAGATTAAGCATGATAATTTGAAAGTGTGGTCCCATCTATGAGAAGCAGAAAATTCTGCAAACATCTGAATAAATCTGTTGAGTGTGATAGGCATGCATTAGCAGCTACCTAACTGCTTCATGAAATGGCTGCTCCATTTGACTATTTGGAAATTGCAATGACTTTTTTTCCAAATGTGTCTGACACCTGTTTGAAGTTGCTTTTTTTTTGGCCTTATCACAATGGTGAAAATCCAGTGGGCCACAGATTACATCCTGTTTTTCAATATCAGTGCTTCAGTTTGTTTTTACACTTAACAGTTTCATTCAATGCCTGTTGCCAGTGTGAAGAGCTTGAGGGACTTGAATATGTAGTGAATATACTTAGAAAGTTTTTCACAGAAACTCTCTCTCTAATCTTATTTAATTTAAATATTACGTTTTCCTATCTTGCTCTTGGATAAAGCCACTACTTAGGAAAGATTTGCAGCATTCCTATAAAATATATAGAAAACAAACAAACAAAAAAGCCCACTATCCTCATATGCAAAGCAGATTTTCTGGCCCAGTGAATCCAGCTAATGGCAAAATCATAATCAAAAGCAGTAAAGAATCTTCTTGAATCTGAAAGCTATACTCAGACACTTTTGTCCCCCAAGTCTGCTTGTTCATCTGTAGTGCCAAGGATAGCATTGCAAGGCAAGGATTATGCTGTACCTTATGTCTCTCTTCACATAGATGTGCCAATTAATACTGCTGTGTGTTCAAGTAGGCTTGATGAATGAATTCCTGACTAGCATCTCAGTGTTCTGTTCATAGAGAAAGTAAGCAAGAAAGTAAGAACCAACATGGATATCCAGAAAGTGTTTGTCTTGCAATAGGATGTACTGTGGTAAAAAAAAAAAAA
>VXAB01011226.1:0-36035 GCA_013399175.1 Odontophorus gujanensis
TTGGATAAAAAGGCTGAAGGAATAAGCTAAAGCTCACCACCTGTAAAACGAAATAAACATCAATCCTCCGAGCAACTCCTTTGGCTGAATCTCTGAAGCATCTCTTTCACTCACCACACAGAGACACTTCTAGGAACTGTCAAAAACCCCTTGGCCATGGTTACTCACCACCTCCTCATTTTCTGAATCTATGCATTTTTATCATGTTTTTATCTGTTCAGTATTTATATGACAGAAATAAAAACCTTTTGCAAGACATTTGCCAATAATTGTGCTTTCAGAATCCATAAAGCACCACTGGAGGGAATAAATCTGTATATGTCATGTACTCATTCCCACCTCCACAAAGGCCTCAGAAGATCGCCAGAAACTTGTCTGCACACAGATACCTCCAAGGATGGACATTCTTCCATACACTTAAGGCCAATCTTCATTTCCAGTCTGTCATCAACTTGCAAAGAACAGGCCAATGCACTGGGTGTATCTGTTGAAGATCCTGGATATCCACTGAGTACTCATCTCTAACTTATTCTTATTTTAACTGTTTTGCATATAAATTAGGACATTTTCCCTAAAATGTCTGGACATTCAGTTTATTCAAATCACATGTTTAACAGGCGCAGCAGTGAAATGCTCAGGAGGTGTCCATTCAGAGCCACTCAATAATTCCCAGCACAAGTCTTATTCTCTGTCCCAAGTCAACACTTGCAGCCATGGGCAGCTTACTTAGTACTAGTGCTAGTACACCAGAGCATCCTCACAGACACACTCCCACAGCAGTGACAGCATACATAGCTCCATCCCTTATCAACCAAAAGGGACAGCAATCCTAAACGGACAAGAACAGCTTCTTTCTGAACACACAAACTTAAGATTTGGCAAGCCTTAAGACTGATAAAATCATTTAGGAACTACAGCATCCTATCCAGCTACCTCTCTTCTTCCTTGATGCTCTATTTATCTAACTCCTTCTCCATTTTTTCAAGAATTAAAACTTAAAGTACCAGATCCCATCTTCATCTCCTTTAACAACATCTTCTGCCTTTATAGGAAAACATAAACTGCACCATCTTTCTGAAACAAATGTCCATGGAAAAGTGAGGATGAAGTAGGACATAAGCATGCTCCCCATTACCAACAACAGCAGCCAGAGGCTAAGACACAGGCTTGGAGCTGCACATATCTTTTCATTACAGCAGCAACAGGTGCCCACACTGACTACAGCCCTGCAAAGCACACAGATCTTGCACCTCCTGCTCACCTGTACTGTGCACACTGCTGAGCCCAGGTCACAGTTAATCTCTACTCTCTTGTCTCACATCTGTTGCCTACACTGTGCTGACAAAGGAATCCTTCCCACAATTCCAAGACTTTTCGTTCATCATCTTACATGAACTCATGTCACCACAAACATGTCAAAGTTAGGTATTATGAAGAGAGCATCTTCTAACTTCCTAGCACTTTCTGCAGCACAGTTTTCAATATTGGTAGCTTTCTTTTTTAATTAATTTTCATCTAAGCATGCTCCTGTTTGCATGTGTTGCCCATTTTTTTACCTCACATTCATCAAATCAGATATTTCTTCCATACTTTTTATTGACTTGCACAAGGTTGTTTTTACCTTAATACTACTATTCTTATTACCCTAATTTATTACAGAATCTCTTATTTAATACCCCCATCTCTATTTGCATGACATATTTGCTGTATTTTTCCTGCCATCTTGTAACCTCTTTCCAGAACTGGTATCAGGTTGCTATGTCTTCATTTAGCTAGGCCTTTCCACTTATATCAACATGGTGACCTGCTCTCTCTGCAACTTTTCCAAGTTTCAAAAAACTCTTACTAGAAAACACAAATGATTTTCAGAAAACTTCATCACTGATCTCCAAATCACTGAGTGCAAGCTACATCAGACCTCAATTTAAAATCTTCCACTGAATAACTTCCCAATAACAGAACAGTCAGTTCTCCACTACAGTTGTGTGGCAACTATGAGACTTCTTCTGAAGCTAAGTATTAGTATTTTTTCCATGTCTTTTCCACATTACCTGTTACTTTTGTTTTTGGTCTCACTTGTCATTTATTCTGGCAATACATTTTTCTTCCAAGGTATCATTAATTATAAGTTATTACCCACTTTTTTTTTCTTCCATCTCAGTTCAGCTGTCAGACAGGTTTTTTGAAACCATTTTTTTTCTCAACTGCTTTCTGTTTGCACAGAACATTTTCAAATCTTAACCACAACACCATCCTGCATGCCCACCCTTCTATTGATTGTCAGTATTTTTCTGGGACATCCTTTTACTTCACTTGGCTAACCCCCAGATTCCACATGAAAGACCTGGTACTTTCTTGAACCTAGACAAAGCATTCATCCAGTAATACTTCTCATCTTGAGATCAGTGTTCATTGCTCCTTTTTGTTTTCCCCCCCCCCTTCTATGCATGCAGCACATTGCACTATCCTTTAGTAAAAAAAAAAAAGTAAAATCTGAGTTGCACACTACCATCTCCATTTCAGTTTTCAGGGTGAGAGGTAACAGCTTTTCACCATTTTACATTCTAGGCTGAAAATCCTTATGAATTTAAGTACCTGGAATCTGAGTTTCTCTCACATATCCTTTATTTTCTGGATTCAGATCAGAAAAAAAACAAAAAAAACTTTTTCATACTTTCCCTCTTGCTGCTCATCCGCTGATATATTTGTTGCCACAATGTACACTGCACATATCTCAGACTTTATATCTCCACAATCTGTCACATGCACCCAATAGTTGTCTGCGTGTATACTATGGCACTACAGTCATCAACCTGTGTACTATGCCAGCCCTTGCTAAGAGAAGATCATACTCAGATTTCAACTGGAATTGTCAAGACTTCATACTACTGCTTCAATACAGATAAAAGAATTCTAGTCAAAAGAAAGTACATCCTTCTATATTGAGTTTGCAAGTAGACAAATGGAACAATCACTGTGTATCAGTTCACAACATCGAGTAAAACCGTTTCTGGATATTCAAAAAGCGGAACATGAAATATATGGATAAGCACTTAGTCACCATTACATGATAATCTGTATTATACAGATGATCAACGCTGAAGGTAACTTGTTTATAATGAAACAAACTCAAACTACTTACTTACCATTGGTAGCCTGGACTGAAGCATCTGGAGATCATCATAACCATAAATCTGCTTGAAGACACATAAAAATACAGCATCATTATAACACTTTTCTGTGATGTTGATGAATTCAGGGCTGCAAACAGTTTGACCTAGAATAAGCCTGTGTTAAAGGTGTAGGGCTATATGTTGCATTGTGCAATGACAGAACACCATAGAATTTTCAGGCAAATAGGACAAAGTAGAGATTGAAATGTTTTGTCACTGCAGTGTTTTATGGTGATATCAAGGATGCTCAGCCTTTGACATTTTTTTTCAACAGGCATAGATTAATGAAATTGTGAAAGATGTACTGCATGTTTTGACTTGGGAGTAAAAGTAACTGCAGTAAAGAAGGTTGTTATTTCTGAGAACATGATGATTAAAGACTTAATGAGTATGTTATAGAGCAAACTACAGTTAACTTCTCACATTCAGTGAGATACAGATTGATGCTTAGAACAGGTAGAACAATTTCTAATTCAAAAACAGAAGTACACTGATCCTGGTCAGACATAAAAAACCTTTGTGCAGTCTTTAAAAGTATGGTGGAGAAAGCACACAGCGCAGCTTAAATATCACAATGGTAAATCAATTCCACTAATACTGAATAAGTCTAAATTTAATGAAAAGGCCTAAAACGTGATAGCACTGAAAAACGTAGAAGAACACATGCTCAATCAGGTCTGCATCAACAATTCTGAAGTTTTCCATTAAAACCAGTGAGTACGCAATAAGTATATTCCATATTTCTTCAACATTTAGAGCAAGAATTCCAGGTGCAATTTGTGTCAACTCAAACACCTTGGCACAGATAGCAGCAGCTCCCGAGGGCCCACTTGCACCAAGGTTTAAGGACAAGTACAATTAAATTGCTTACTGGGTAGGCAGGTAGAAGTCCTCCAGGTCCCACAATATACTGGTTATGCAACAAGGGCGGTACACCTTGGGGTAGGTTGGGGGGAGCTTTCCCTGAAGAACCAAAATACAAACACTTAAAACAGACCTTTAGAAAAGAAAAGGCTTTAGCACTGAGACAAGATAGCTTGCAAGCCCTGGTGCTGCACTAGCTAGTACAGCTTTTAAAGAGCAGAACGACACAGAAGAATTTAATGCCAATTGATGAAATTACCTGGCATCCACACAAAGAAGGTAAAGCGCAGACTACTTTAGACTGAAAACAATCCCATCAGAGAACAGTCTGATTTTGTTATTTGCTTAGACAGAATTAAAGGAAAGAGGTTCCCACAATTCTTAAATTCTCTTCTGAAGATAAAAATTTAGGCAATGTTCTTGATCTAAAAATAAGTTCTCTTCTTTCATTTTCTGCTCTGTCAGTACACTCCCCTTTGCTGCCAACAATAAACTGGTAAGCATTAAATGCTGCCAGTGTACCTTCTATGGGGGTCTTGTTGCAGCTGGGAAAGGCAAAGAAGTCTGAGACAGTTTCAGTTGCCTGCATGAAGCAGAAGGGTAAAAAAAAGGCATTTTTAGTCAGTCAGATACTCCATTTACTGAGAATGGGAATAGGAAATGAGAAATTCTTATGCATAGCTTTGATCTTAATACTTAAATCATTCACTTCTCCCTACAGCAAGTCTCAGCTGATCAGAGAAGCAATAGAGACATTTAGCATTGCTTCTACTTCAGTACAAGAAGCTTCCCGAGCTTCTCTGTCTGCAGACCCCAATATGGTTATTGCTGCAGAAAAGCCTTGACATTCATCAGATACTTCTTTCCTCTGTATATGTGGCAGTAGGATTGTGACATATGATAATCAAGACACTGCAGTGCATTTTGTCTAATGAATTCAAGTCACAAAGAAGTCTGAAATTAAAGCTAATGTGAACTCACAGTCAAGAGCTAATTACAACCTGGAATACAAACTTGGTAAAACTCCTAGTTCAAAATTACAAGTCAGAATTGCTCTTACGTTTATTTATTAAGCTCTCTGATGACAGAATGTGCTATATAAATGCCACATCACACCCTAACAAATTTCAAATTCATAAAAGCAGACTTAATTTTATAAGCCAGCAAATGAAGCATGCTGAAAATGCTAGCTAGAGTGTGGATTTCTTAGCATGGTAGTTATTGCTGGTGAGATGCTCAACTGACAGCCCTGCAGAATGAAGTCTTCTGTCAATCCACATGACCAGTTAATACTGCAAACCTGAAGACACTAAGGGAGCTGCCCGTGTGGTAGCAGCTGGTATAGACACACTGGTAACGCTCAGGCCAAGGCTGTTTGTAGTGTTCATACTGCTTGCCATGCTGACAATCGATGATGTGGTGCTAGTGGCTGAGGTTGAAGCAGCTGAAAAGGTTGTTGAGGGCTGGAGCGATGCTGTGTTCTCAACACTAGTGTGCTAGAAAGAAGACAAAAAGGATGAGGATCACGGAGCAAATAAACTACAGTGAAAGAGATGCTGAGGGAAAAAAAAAACAACCATCTTTTAAAGTAACAACAGCACATGCAAGAGAATGTTTAATAGTATACACATTATCTACATACCAAGCAAGCAACTAAGTTGCAAGCCTGTAATTTTTAAATATTCACAGAAATTTACTACATGAAAGTTAAACTCAAACAGCTGTAAAATCAGAAAAGTGTATCACAGAATTTCATACGTCTGTCCACTTCATAATTTCTCGTCCTTGACCTGCCTAATCATTTAAGCTAGCTTTTCTATTAAATAAGCTTTTATATTCTTTCAAAAGATGGTATTTGTTTTCAGAATTCAATACAAAGCTCTTGGGATTTCCACAGTCCACAACTGGAAAGATTAAAATTGCAATACGTCAAAACAGGCTCAATGTGGTAAACAAGCAGACTAGATGTATTACAGGAACACATGACTGTAACGGAGTTCACAACTTGAACCCAGCACAATACAGCGCCTTAATTGTAAAAGCTGGCCACGCTTGCTTAACATAGTATCATCATCATCACACAGAAGCTATAACAATTCATACATGTGTCCTTCCTTCCTGTTGTGCAAATTTTCCAGTTACACATTCAGTCAGGATGAAGAGCACAAACTAAAATATACACATAAAGGAGAAACATACCTTAACTGGAATTGTACAGAAGCACTCCATCATAGAGCATGTCAGTCTGACTATAGTCTGACTCATTTACAGCACTGCGTTCAATACCATTTGCCTTTTCTCAAAAGGTTTAAATACACAACAAAAATGCCATGTGATAAACTATAATACCATCTGCCATGAGGCATTTGTCATGACATATACCACTCCATCACTCGCATTTTGCCAGTTAACCTTTTTGGTAGAGGTGGCTAGTACTCCACCTTTTGGAGCAGTGTTGAACAGCAGCTTCTAAAGATAATTTTTAATATACGTATTTCAAGAAATTATCTCATTATTCCATTTCCTCTTCCAGGCACAAAAATATTCTCTACAGCTGTGCAACTAATAAGCCTCTAACAGTTACTCTCGATCAAGTACAAACCACAAGCAGTAATGACAATCTTTTCACCACTAGAGGGCTACGAGTTCTCCTATCCTGAGATACGCAGTTCTTGGCGTACTGAGACACAACAAACTTTTTCTGATGATTAAGATCCTCCCAAACTCACTACATGCTAAATATATATTAAATGCTAACAGGACTTACTGCATGTGATGAGCCTGAAGATAACACTGAGGCAGGGGAGAGGCTGCTTTGATGATTGGAAAGAGAGCTAGAAAGAAATTGGAAAGGATTAGTACAGTGAATTTTTCCTAGAACTTACATATACATACCTCTTTGTATACAGGGACACACATATACACATCCCTACAAGCAACTTTTTCTTTAGCCATATCAGACTACCTAACGCTTAAAAGAAGCTTGCACAAAGCTTCAGAATAAAATATACACCCTGACTTAACAGCAAATGCTTACGTCAATTCTTCAAGGCAATGGACCACAATAACATTGACAGTTTCACAGCCTAATTTTGCTTTAAGTATTTTAAACTGTTCTCCATCTGCAGAAAATAGGATGACATAATTTCAGGCAGCAAGAAATGGTTCAACTCTGTGTGCTGGACTGAACTATTTCCTTGCCCACTTTCCCCTTCTTGTGAGGAGCCCTAATCCGTCATCTAACCTATGGCAGTGACTCAGACAAGCTGCAGCACAACCGAGCCAGACACACTTGGAATTCAGGCATCATTCTTTCATGGCACTCAGTGTTCGCCCAACTGTTATCAACCCTCCAAATAAAATTTCTACCAACATACACAGCTTTTCAACAAGTGTTACAGGATATGTTGGGTTTTTTTTTCCCCTAATTTAACGAAATCATTCTAATTTGATGAAACTTTTACCATTTTATTCAACATCTGTTAAAAGCAAAAAAAAAAAAAAAAATCAGCACTAGTGCAAAAGAGAATCTACCATACCCCACCTAGCCTACAGATGTAAAGCTGTGTTATCCCACCAGATCAGTTTTATTACAACAGATAAAGTACAAAAGAGAGCAATACAAACATGACAAATCGGTATAGCTCCAGGAAAAAGCCTGAGGAAAAAGCTCGAGTAACAGGGACAAAAAATTCAGAAAGCATAAATGAGCAGTGCTGCATACACTTCAAGGAACATCAACCTCATATTTCAAGTGTCTTAAGGAAATGACTTAGTGTAGTGTTTCGTTGTAATTTTTCTGTCTCCATGGAATAATTACAATTTAGAAAATTAACAAATTCTTAAAGGGATCATTTCACGCATAAATTTAAGCATAAAGCAGACACTGTGGACAAAGCAGGAAAAGCAAAGTGAAGGAATCAATTCTGCTAATTTAGCTGGTGATAATGAAGCAAGAGCCCCTTGAAACATAAAAGTGTTAGTATGCCATGAAAATTTGATGACAGTACTGTCTTATCATTAACAGGCAGCCCAAATAGCCTACTCTGCAAGCCAAAACATCGTAACCTCTTCTGAATCTCTCTCTTAATTCTAATTAATGGCAGAAAAGGGGGACCTTGATGTCTGACAGCTCCTATGTGCAATCATCCTTATATACACCTCTTCCCCAGAATTTCACTCCCTTCAGTTTACCACAACTTCCACTGTACCTGCTTAGCTGGGAGAGCGAGCTGCCGGCCAAGTCGCTGGACTGAGGCAAGCTGGCCAACGTTGCCACATGCTGTGATGCTGAAGGCAGAAGCGAAGTGGTAGTGGATACCACGCTAGGCAGAGAACCAGCGGAAGGTAGTGAGGGAGAAGGCTCTGTCTTAGACACTGAAACTGATGAAGTAGCTGTAATGAGTTGAAAAGAGACATTCAAAGACAAATTTCAACATATCTGACTCCCAGCATGGGTTCAGAAACACTATATATGTGTCTTACCCTTGTTTTATAGAAATCTGACTGAGAGGAACCAGGGTAAGCATTAAATTATCTGGCTACTATGGAATGAAGGAATGACAACACAGCAATCGATTTCACTCTTTAAGCTCCTCACTTAGAATACAATTATGATTTTCACTGGTAGACATTTGTAACTACAATCTTCAGGACATTATCTCCCACTATCTGCTCACTTGCTTTTGCTCAAAAGTTCACAGTCATTATAAAATTCTTTGCATTAAATTTCAAACCCTTTCCATTAATAGAAGTTGCTTGCACTCTTTACAGCACTCCAAAAATCTACTCTTACATACAGCTTCAGTTCTTCACTTCAACCTACAGCGCACTTTTGATTTTTGGGATTTTGATTGCTTGAGTACAAAGGCACAGATAACTAATTTATTTGAAGTACTGATTCAAATGTGCATTGCAGTAGAATAAAAGAAGCCATACTATAATGTCAAAGCTGAGCAAAGCATTATGCACAAACAGTTGTCAAATACTGTCTTACTTTATTTGATCTAGATAACAACAGGTGGTTAGCATTTTTAGCCTATACACAATAGAACTTGTTTAACACAAATGTGCATTTAAAAGGAAGACTGAACTGTAATAAGACGAACCATTCCCTGCATTATTCCCAGCTCTTTTTCCTTTGAAGAAGGAAAATGCACAGAATTAGCCAATCATCTTCCAAAAAACAAATCTCAGAAATAGTTGAGCCCTGCCTTCTACTGGAGCATGCCCTCATACACCACCAGAGGCCGCTACTGAGTGGATAATTGCTATCCCAATGCTTGTAAAGTCATGCAGACTTAAAATGTTCACCAAAGTCAGACAGATACTTGAAAGTTAAGTTTTACTGTTGACACTGGTTTTCCCATGAATGACCCAAGTCAGTCTGCTGGACTGGGTGCTGTGCAAACAGAAAGCAAGACGCCTTGATCTTGGCAATAAGCACAACTATAGCTGGTAACAAAGAAAGAAATTCAAGTGATTAAAAAAAAAAAAAGCAAAGTTGAGGACACAGTTGTATTATCTGATAGTTCCTGACAACATTCATATTAAAAGAAACAACAGTTAAAACTCTAATACATATATGCCAGGATTCACTTCTTGAAATCAAAGCTGATGTCTCCAGTCTGAGGGACAGTATCACCATCTTCACTAAGACCCTTTAAATAATGCCTGAACATGATGTACAAAAAAAATACAAGAGAAACAGGATTGTCAGAATTATAATACTGACATGTTTTGAGTGGCTATGAGCTTAAGAAGAATGAAAAGAGGAAATTAAAAAGTAACAGTAGGAAAGACAGGAGATGAACAACTAATGATATTAGAAGCCAATACAGAAAACAAAAGGCCACTGCCTTTGCAAATGTTAGCAAAAGTCAAGTTGGACACATGAAATAGATACATGGGAGAAAACTGACCCCAGTTTATCAGCCTGAGATAGAGAAAAATAGAAGTATTGTCAAAAGGGGAGCTGGCACAGAAAGAGATGAATTTAATTGCTATGGAATAACTACAAAAATATTAGAATCTATCAGATCATTGGTTTTCATAGCAAAAACACAAACCCTGTAGTGAATTCAAAAATCTTTTGTTAATTCCAAACATGACAGTAAGAAAATTTTCTATGTCCAGTGTTGTCCTATATATTATAGCCTTTTGAGAGGCAAATCTTTGGACATGTATTCTCACTCCTGTTCACTTAAAGTCAACCTGACACTAATAAAATACAAGTAACATTTGTAGGTCTGAATACTCAAGCTCCTTCCATGTTGAGACATAAAAAAGCTTGGGTACTGAGAAGTTTAAGGAGAGGACGGACTAAGAAATGAAATGCTGGAACTCTAGAAGATATTAAATCAAGATGCTGCCCTTGAAAATTTCCATAAAGCAGCATACAAAGGATAGAATAACTACATTTTAATTATTTTAACTCCAGGAAGAAAGCTTCAGGTGTGTGTGATTTTCACATAATACATGAACACTGGTGACTGCTTATCTCTTTTGTAAGCCTTAGGGATGGCGATCTGCAAAGTCAGCACAAAACGCAGCTGATGAAGAGAGACTTTTGGTAACAAGGGCAGTCCCATTTTGGCTAAAGGTTGCAGTAATAAGGTGATTATGTTTCAGCACAGAATCTCAACGGCCACAATGCCCAGAGTGAGACCACTGCTTCATAAATATGAAACAAATATTAAAGTCAACATCCTTCAATATGCTAACGAGATCTAAGAAGAACCTGCTAAACACATGACTGTAATACTCAACTTATCGTGCAAATCCTGGTAAACCATCACCCCCCCCCCCCAGGAAGGAAACAGATAAGGTTCATGTTCTAAGAGAAAGCATCTTGGAAGGGTGCAAAGGGTGCAAAGAAGAGAAGAGAGGAAAGGGAAAGGCAGAGAAAATGAAAAGTACNACCGGGAAACCCACCCCCCCCCCCCCCATGGAAGGAAACAGATAAGGTTCATGTTCTAAGAGAAAGCATCTTGGAAGGGTGCAAAGGGTGCAAAGAAGAGAAGAGAGGAAAGGGAAAGGCAGAGAAAATGAAAAGTACAGAATGCTAAAAGATGGGAAGCTGAGCATTTCTTCTCCAGCAAGACAGGGTCACCCTCTTAGAAACTTCTGAGCCTCATCTCTTGGTGAAGAACAGCTGGGATACCTTGCATTTTGCTTGCACTAGTATCATACATTAGTGCAACTACAGTTAGAGTATTCATTAACAGCGATCCCAATCTGTAATCCCTGTCACTTCAATAAATCATCTGTTCTTTTTTAATGTTTGTGAAACTGTGTCCAGTGAAAGCCCTTGTCCAGGGGATGCTGGCAGGGAAAAATCGAAACTATGCTGTTAAAGAGACAAGGAGTGTTACAAATACAGAACATCACCCCCAAGAGAGAGGGAAAAAAAAGGGGCCAGTATGAAAAGAAGTGTAGCAGAGCATACTGCATTATTGCTACTTTACTGCAAGACAGCAAGCCACCCAGTAGAGGGAGTGTGCTGGTCACTGTTATTCTCTACAAGACTACAACTGAACAATTGAGCACTATAACTAGAGACGATTCTGAAGAATGTGACTGTTTCTTTATTAAGTAAATGCTATGCTAATTACAGCTTTCCAAATGAAAATTGAAAAAAAGTTAAGAAATTGTATATTAAATAGTTTGGTTGAGAAAATTTTTTAAAGGAGAAAAAAGCAGCAAAGCAGCTTTTCTAATGCTTAACACTGCTCAGCATTGCACAGTAGGTATAGATTCAACAGAGCTGTTTCCATTTTTCAGCCTTCCAATAAGCAAGCAATACATCCTGTGCAAGTACAAAGTCAAATCATTGATTAGCCAAAAATTAAGCAGGGAGAACTACAGAAAGTCTTTAACCAGATGTCACTGCTAAAATTGCATGCACACCAGATTTTAAGGGAAGAGTCCTGTTAACAGCCACACTCTGTAAACTTACTGTCAAGAGTGGTCTGTGTTCTAACACCGCCGTGCCCGTTCTGTAAACAAAGGAAAAATGAATACATTATCTTAGCAGTATATTAGATATTCAGAACCAACTACACAAGTAACATGCTTCATGCAAAATTCTATAATTCTAATTTGAAGGGCAAGGCAGAAAATTACTTTTCACAGCCTTCAACAAAACCATGTGAGTTTTCAAGTGTAAAGTGTCCTGACCATACATAATCCTACACACAATCCCATACTACACCCATCAGCAGGAGACTTCCCCATGTACTGTATATTACAAACTTCAGGTTCACATCAATACAAAAGAAAGAATTGCATTCACATATAGGAAATGGGCTTTTGATCTAATGCAACTCACAATTTTTACTATCCAAGTAACACAGAGACGCCAATTTTTTTTTCATTGAAAGATAAGACGTGAGAAGTACCAGCTGTTTTTTGGATAACGCTGGAGTACAGAAGTGGATAGTCTATGCTTGATCCTCACCATACATACGAGCTAGTGCAGAAGACAAGTGTGACTGAGCCATTGCAAAACAAAGGCCAGAAGTAAATAAGCTTACAAACTCTCACAAGTTCCTTAAATATTTAATAAATTCTCTTAGAACAAATTTACAAGAGCACCTACTCTCAGCATATGGAATGAGCATCTCCCAAGAGAGATTCTCTCTGTCCAAAACCAGATCTCACCCAATGTGTTTTGAAAAACACAGTATTAATTCCTACTGGTGTTTAAATCCAACAGAATAATAATGCTGGAGGGGCCACAAACAGTTTGTGATCTACTGGCTAGACTCTTTAAAGACTTAATGAATGATCTACCTTTGGATAGAAACTGTCAGGCTACAGCAAAGCACCATGAGTACTATTTATGCATAGAGTCTCCTTTTTAAAAACTAAGGGAAGGAAATTTAACTAGCATGTTAACTGTTGCTAAAGAAAAGGATCAAACATCAGTTTAAGATGCCAAGACCCACAAAAATCAGAAGCATTATATCCTAAACAAAGCATACCCAAATAAAGCCTACATACTAGGAAAAGAAAGGACAAACAACACAGCAAATATTGGGAGTCAAAGAAGCCACCTGGATCGATTAGAACTACTAATATAGCAGGGTAATAAAAGCCTAAGAGGCATGAGAATATTTCACCTTTTTCAAAGGCTTTTTTTCTGAAATTCACTCACCGTAACTGCAACTGGGGGCTGTTCTGATGGAGCCATGGAGCTTTGGTATGGTATCCTACTATGCACAGAAGTCTGGTCATAGGAGGAAGTTGTTGTTACTGGGCTAGTGTTCTGGGATGAGCAGGTCAGACTGGAAGAAGCGATGGCAGACGTTGTGTAGGTGGACTCCTGTACTGTATTGGATATTGGCAAAGAGGTATTCAAAGGATCACTGGAAAAAGTAAAAATTATTTACCAAGATGGCAAATGAGATCTCAAATGTCTTCATGAAAAAAATCAGATCCTACACTGGAGCTGATTAAAATACTTAAGTAAAACACGTATACAAATCTACATTTTTTATATTAGAAAATCATGAATAAGTATATTTTTTCTCTGGTCCCCAGTAATCACCTCTACAAAACCATCAGTTGGATTAACCACCATTCACCTTCCTCCTGCCAGCCCAACCAAAACAAGAGTTGATACAAGCAATTTTCAGTCATTTTCCTCCCTCTCAAATGAAAGTTATCTTTCTTTCTTACACAATTAGATCCACAAAGTCTGGTACATGATGAGAAATACCATATCACTTTTGAAAATAGAATTCTAACACCGTAGGAACTAAGTTACTGTGGAAAGAATGGAAAAAGAAAAAATGAAAAGGAAAAGAAAAAGGAAAGAATGAAATAATACTTCAAAACATGCAATTTTTTAAATTTCCTAAATAGCTTAATGCATTTATAGAACTAGAAATAAATGAGGAGCTCTATTTTTTTACTAGTGTATCTGAATAAACTTTGGGAAGCTTTCTACCAATGCCACTTCTTGAAGTAAGGAGGAAATAAACAAGTTACTGATATATTTGTATTTATCATTATCTATATTAGCATTTCAGTTAAAACTTCTGCATACTGAAAGCCTGGCTTCTTTTACGAATCTGTAGGAGCATTACATCTGCAATTTGGTACCATCTACCTGCATATAGATGGTACTATGCTCAATGCTCCCGGTACAAAAGCAGGAAAACTTGCATTGTGAGGAAAAACCCTCCAGCAAACTTCAAAATCAAGACAACCAAACACAAAGCAATTAAATTAGCTGGCTTACTTTAGGTTATTTACACTCATGTCACCTCTGGCTTCAAATCAACCCATCTGGAAAATTTGGATTGTTATTATTAGAGTCTTCTCTTTGAACACACTACCCACGGAACAGAAAGCCTTACAAGCCACCATATTTCTCCCTCTTATTAGATGGCAATTGTGTCTTGACATATTTTGCATAAATTCAATCCTTAAAGAGGATGTTTAAGAAGGCACATGGGGAACTTGCACATACTTTACAGATTTTGAGTACAAGCTATTGTTGGTTGCCTGGCTGGCATTCTCGCTGCTTGAAGCTGATCCAAACTCCGGGAGTGCAGGCTCTGATCCAAACTCCAGAGCTCCAAACTGAACGTTTAACCCTGTCACGTCAGCTGATCCAGGCATCTCCACTGCAGAGGCAGGAATCTTAAATGGAAAAAAAACAAAAACAAGTCACACCTATTTATTCACTCTCTAGATTAACTCCTGTAACAACAGGCTTCTACAACTACTACCTCAATTGGAACTGTCAACTACATCTGTCACAACCCCCCAGTTTACATCACATAATTTTATTCCTGTAATCACAGCTTCTCTCAATGATTCTGTGCCTTCATCTGTATCTGAAAGCCTAAGCCATGATGCTTTGTGAGATGCAAGTGTTATACACGCCCACCCCCCTTCATTCAACGTTTACCTTGTGGCCAAGGTCAATCCAAAATCACTCAGCAATGGTCATTTTCCACATAGAGCAATCAGATATGTGCTTGGAAAAGACAACATCATTGTATTTTGGACTGTAGAGCTATCCAGCTTAGAAATCCCTGCTTCATAACCAGGAAGCACGATGGTCTCTGCTCTCCTTCTCCCTAGTAACTCATGTGCATTTACTAAGGATTGGAGGCCAACAAATTACCCACCTTGGATGCTGGAGTTATCCTTCGTTTTGGTGGTTTTATCTGTTTCTGTTGGGTTTGGTGAGCTGCCACTGCCTGGTTATCCAGAGACATACTGGGAAGGTGTAACATTTTGCTGACAGCTGTGGAGGTGTCTACTGGTGAGGGCTCTTGGAGTTTTACCTGGGAGGAGAAGGACTCCAGCCCAGGAGGAGGAACAGGGACTGCCTGTGTTTGTTGTTGCTGTTGTTGGGTCAGCTGGTTCAGAATTGGGGATGGTTCCGGCTGGGATTTAAAGTCTGGTCAGAGTTTGGGAAGAGAAACAAAAATTAAAGCATTAAACTTTGCTCTTCATGCTACTCATCATGCTACTGGTCTTCAGCAAAAAATGTGTGTGACTTAACACACTTGACAGCTACTTTCTAGCCTGTGCAAGTCCCCCAGATAACATTACAAAAGATCTACATAGGACGTTTTCATTGCAATAATACAACAAATATATTAGGTTTACTATCTTAAATAACCATTTTTTGTCTAGCCTTTAGTTCTATTTAAAAATAAGGAATTAAACCCATCTATACTGTTTCATAACAATATAGATTCATTCATATATTCATACATATTAATATACCTTCTATAACAGTATGCATTAGGTGACAAAAGTTTACAGACCATTTTTAGTCATGTTTCACTGTAAGTAACTCTGCCAATAAACTGTAATATATTTCAAGGTGCTTGGAGTTGTACTTTAGAAGTATTATGAGTTACAATTTCCTGCTCTAAGATTTTCAGCATGATGTGGCTGAAAGTCAAGAGACTCTGGACGTCAACAATTTTTTTCCCAAGTCTTCCTATTCCATAATTTTCAGATGCTGAAAGCCAAGAAACAAGTTGGAACACTAGCTAATAACCATAAGAGATCCAGTGCACTCATAATCCAAAGGTTGTTTTATTCAGTTGCTTTCTAATGCATTTTACCAACTTGTTGAAATGTACATGCTTTTTTTTTTTTTTNTTTTTTTTTTTTTTTTTTACAGAACTGCTGCATGCAAAAAATCATAAATATTACTAAGCTGGCTGCTTATCTATTTGGAAAGACGCACAAACACACACAAGACAGATACATGACATTCTTTACAGTGAGAACACTGCTATGAACCGTATGGCAAAAAATCAAGCTACTGTCACGGTCACTACTGTTTCTGCCAATTATAACTTAAATGAAAAATCCACACAATTACAAACTGAAAGAATGGTTAATTTGAATCATTTTCAGCACATGCAGCTGTCACACAAGGGAAGAACAGTGAGAAGATGCACACTGTTAGGAGATTATGTATTACTTGTTCAAAATTTGTGTCATACTTGGAGAAAAACAGGGAAAAGGCAACAAGATATGGTACAAACTTGTATTCAGCTAGAAGTAGCACAAAGACCAAAAGACTTATTTTCCTGGATTTGCTGAGAAACTAAGTCACATAAGAGTTCCACTTAAATAGTTAGGCATGCTAAATTGAAGAAGTCACTATGTGAAGGCTCCACAACTTCTATACACCTAACACACACTATGGATAGCCTTATGCCAAACAAAACCTAGTTTGTAATACATTTTAAGTATCTATTACCAGCAGATAAGCTTAAGTAAAATTTTGTTATCAGTTCTATTCATAGCATTATGTTTAATGCAAAGAAGTCTTTCACTGAGGCAATTTTCAGCTGACATTGGTCTAAAGAAATTCTACAGACTAAAAGAGAAAGAGAGATTACGTCACAGCACTTACCAAACTGACTAAGGACTGAGGACTGAGTAATGGGTGCTTTCAGATCCCAAGACAACGGGGTAGTTGTAGTAGTGGTGGTAGAGCTACTACTGTTTTGTTGAGAAGTAAACTGGCCCAAACCTGGAGATTTCAATTGGTCCAAGATTTGGGATCCAGCAGAGTTTGCCAATTTGGAGGATCCAAGATCTCCAAAGCCAGAACAAAGAACTGCAGACTGACAAAAAACAAGGGAAAACAAAATAAAAAAATAAACAAAGGCAGGGAGAAGTGGAGTTTAGTATTTTATTAATCATTTGAACATAATCGTAAGGTCAGTGCCAACAGCTGCTGTTTGGCAAAAAGTAAAACCTCTTCAGCTCCAGATTACTAATAAATAACAAGTGAAAAAGTCAGCAGTTGTAGCACATGTCTAGATCCTCTTGTTACTGTTGATACACAGGCTGTAATTTCTTGAACTCATGAGTTTCAAAAAGATATTTAATTACTAATAGCTGAACAGACTTCCAAAGAATAAAACAGACCAATTTTAAACTCTAATAACTGTTAAAGAAGGGAATTTTCATCAGTCCAGAAAACTCAGAAATATCATGTTTCCACAAAAAGCAGTCAGATATGTGCTTGGAAGTATCACATCACAGTTTTCTGGCACAGAGGTCTCCCCTATAAATACATGATTTCATTCTAAATAAGTGTGTAAACGCATCTTTCTGTACTCAAAAGTTAACAAAGGAACTTCATGTAAAACAAGGAAAGACTACCTAGCAAAAACAAAGAAAGGCTTGTTTGTGTATGTGAAAGGATATTCTCAATCCCATTCCTGTAGCATTTATAACCTGAATTTTACAAACACAAACATTTCATGAAATGACCACTACAGGAGGCATAGCTTAGCCTGTAATATTTGCTAATGAAGAGTATTTAGAAATCATAAGAATTTCACCAGACTTCGAGGGGAATATGAGTTTACAGCACTGGAACCGCCAGTTCCTGATGCCATCTGGGTGCTGTGCTGAGAATTTGTGAAGACTAGGGCTTGGCCAAAGGTCTGCTGCTGGGAAGCCTCAAATGAATTGCCTTCTGTCTCTTGAGTAGAAGTCACTGGCTTTTGAAGCAACGTCACCATATCAATGCTGTAAGGAAAAGTAAAGTTTGGCCAGAAATTAACACATGCTGAAACTGAAGGAAATCGTAATAATATTACATAAACCTTCTGTACCAGCAATACATCTACTGCTATCAACAGCCTTTAAGGGTACTGCATGTCTGTCACAGAAGAACTCACCATACAAATAGAAAAATAGAGACTTCTGCTAGTAAATAAAATTCTGCTAGCCAAGACTTTCACCATACTGAGAATCTATCTTTGCACTCTTCTCAAAAAGATTATCAACTTCTGCAACATCATGCATCACATAACGTATGTGATAAACATAGCCAAGAAACTGAAGACAAGTTATAAAAGATACGCCACACTTGAATGGATCCTGCCTTCCAGAACATTTTATGTATCAGTTATCTGCACTGCATATCATACTATCCCTCTAAAAAGAACAAGAGATCAAAGTCCTAACCTCCATATAAGACAGGTCTGAGGATAGTAAAGTCACAGATACAGAGATTGAGTGAAAATGTGGTGTGACTGAAGTCACAAGAACAGCTTAAATAAAAGCTTCTCAGATAGTAGACACATATCCAAAATTACCCTATTACATATACATAAACAGGACAAGAAGTGTGTTTGCTTATACTTAGCATAATTTATTAACCTCAACAGAAGTTTATCCATGAAAAAGTAAAGCATTCAAACAAAGTAAGAAACATACTCCAAAAGTTCTGACTGAAGTTTATCCTAAGCACACTGCAAGCTTGGGCTGATGAGCTGCTTCTATCAATTCCATTTCTACAGGTTTCTAAATGCCAAAACATTTATTTTAGCAAGTAAAAAAAAAAATTATCGAACTTAAAGTGATAACCTAAAATATTTTCTAACATAAACTGTGGAAAATTCACTGGAATAATATTTACATGAGAACAATGAACATGCAAGAATACTACCTTTAAGAAGCGAAGGAACACAGGCTCCAGACCAACCAATGCTATGCCTTCTCCAGGTTATATCCACGTTAAGTTTTGCTATAGCTGGCTTACCATGAAATAAAGCTTCTAGCCAACTAAAGCTTTTCAATTAAAATATTTGCCAAAGTGATGCATTCTGAGCACTTCCTGAATCTAGACGGGAAAGATTTCTATTTTCTGGAGAGTAAAGCCAGTGCCTCCTTTGAAACAGAAGAAAACTTTCCTTCTTTAGTTACTTTTATTTCTGCCTGTAACTAACCTTTGTGCAGAAGACAGTTTTCTAAGTATTATCCTCATGGATTTGGTAGATTCAGCACCAAAACCATGGTCTACTATAGGTAACACAGGAGCCCACAGAAGCAACTATCTGCAAGCAAGAGTTCTGCTTTTAGCTTAAACCAATTCTGATGGGGGCCAGCCTCACACTACATCAACCTCTCACTTGCTTTAGTATGTAAAATCTAACACTGCTTCACCAACAGCTTTTTAAGATACAGGAAAAATGAGCAAGAGCTTACCTTTGCCCAGGAGTCACATGATTCTCAGCTGGAACAGAAGAAGCAGTAAAGACTTTTGTTTCAGAAAGCTGAAAAACATAAAAACAATAAAAAAAAGTATTTCATCAAAGATATGATCACATTTCATTTCTGCAACATTTGAAAAAACTCTGTCTTGGTCATGTACATCCTGATGAAAGTATATGTCAGACAACTGTTGCAGCCAGGTATGCTGCATCTGTAACAGATAAAAAGCAGTTACATTTCTGCAAAGTCTTTTCCACAGAATCAACTACCAATTTTATTAAAGTGTTAGGAAATTTCATCTCACAAACACACACAATGATATACCAAGGTATCTCCACTAACTTGGGCAATAACAACTGAGAAATACACAAGTAAAGACTAGTTTATGTGACAGTATATCATCAGCATAAAAATATCTTATGTAGATATTATTTAAGATTCTGTTGAACAGCTCTTATAAATCCTGATGCAGAGTTCTAACACACTGCACTGTTCCCATGAGCATGTTCCCATTCAGCCACCCTGTTGTTTTATACTTCAGCTCAGACCACCAACAGAGGCAGGTTTGCACTTGAGTGTATACAGTGAACTAGCACTCAAGGTTCATTCTTGTCAGTTATTGCTTTCCTTAGCAAAACATCTTAAACTGATTGCTCTGCAAGCATGAACTGGAAAAACAAAGTGTTTATACTAGTATAATCAGTCCGTCTGTCCACAGCAGAAGCCTGTACTGTTTTCACCACTGTTACAGCAAAGACAGAAACTCAGCAAGTAGCAGGGGAGGGCTGGTTGGGGATTACAAGGGTGTTTTTTTCTTTTTTTTTACTAGTTTTTCTTTCATAAGAAAAAAATAATAGCACAATAACTACAGGTTCATAGGGTTAACTCATGTCTACTGAAAGGAACGCTTACAACCAGAATACATCTTGAATCAATACAGATTAGGTTTAATATGATTAAAAAATTGCATAAGTAATCATCCTATTTTAAATTAAATTTGCACAGAATCACCTTTAACTATTCAAGTACAACTTCAGTTTTAACCTAACGAATAACTGACCTATCCCAAAGTTATTAGGAATCCCTGTAGAATGTGACATTTGAATACAGCTCAAAGGACATTACATATTCTTAATTCTGTTTACTGCTACCAGTCCAATTTAAAGGGCATCACAAACACCAACCTTTTCCACCTGCCATTGCACGGCAGCTCTACCAGAAGCAGGCATATTCTTATCTGTTTTCATCTCACTGGGATTCTACTAAAAAAACACTGCTGATCTCAGAAGGACACAATAGGGTTGAGTGGGAGCTATCGTTCACCTCTTATAGACAAAATCCAAATGTTTCACACACTACTGGCACACACCTACCCACAGTGTCATGATAAAAAAAAAAAGAAAACTCACAGATCTTCCTTCCGTTCCCTTCCTTTCCCTTGCAACCAGTAAGACATATTTTATTCCCATCTTTCTGAAACACGTTTCAAATCCATATTAAATGTAAAGCTACCAGCCTGCAAATCTTTGTACTAAGACTAACAAGGAGCTCTCAAGGTTATTAATAGGCTATTTCTCTATTGTTTAGCCTTTTCCCTGCTGCAAGTGTTATTTTAGAACAACACGTACTTTACTTCTTACAGTGTTATGAGACTCCGGTATCTTATGGCACACAGAGGTCAGATAATGACAGAGCAGTCTGGGATCTGCAACCTGTTTATTAAATATTAAATTCTGTGCAGTATCAAAAATTTCTCACGCCCAAATAACCCAGGATAAGACCAACTGTAACCAAAACACTGACAAATCCTGAAAACTAAGCAAATTAAGGAGTCATTCACAGAGTATAAGGGAGGAAATGTTCTCTACAAGTAAACCACCACACAAAACAACTGCCAAGCCTCCAGTTACCAGTCCTACCACATCCAGATTTATCCCACGCAATGTCCCTGCAGCAAACTAACTGCCACATATTTAAACCAAGCAATTAATTCTGAAGTCTGTTAGAATCTTATAATTGCTAAGGGATTTGATTTAGTAGCTTAGTGGGTAAGGATGGTGATAGGAGGATGGTTGGACTAGATGATCTTGTAGGTCCTTTCCAACCTAATGTACCTATGAATCTATGAATAATGGCATTTGTTGAAATACATACTTTCTGCAGCAGTTGAAAAAGATTTTCATTTTAGTACAATTACCTTTAACGAAAATACTTATGTGCACTATAAACCACACTTAAAAATCTTTCAATGAGGCAATGGCAGCTTCCCAGAATGGAATCTACAGTCATGAGCTATTTACATACGGCAACTTCAACAGGGTATTTCCTCCATCTGCAGAGAAACGACTGTGCTCATCTGCCTCCTTTGCTATGATGAATCCATTCTGCAGTCATCAAGCAGACAACGTATTTAAGAATTTGCTAACAACTCCTACAAACAGTTGATATGCAAAGGGAACAAGATTTGAGCACCCTCATGAAAACCCAACCTCAACAAATACAGAATAATTAAATCTCATTACTGTTTTGTAAGTTAAAGAAATTGAAGCAAGCTCTTGTACTGCTTCCTAGGAAAAGAAACCATCTCTAAAAAACAAAGACAACCAACTATCCTGCTTTAAAGTGTTGATGTTTCAAATAAAAGCAAAGAGCGCTGATATGGTGCAGAAAATCACTGCCTCTTTAAAGATATTTGTACATATTCAATTTTTCCTCTTTTGACTGTTTCTATAGTTAAACTATTTACATTGACCAGGAGAATATGATAGTAAATTTAATAGGAAAACCTAGAGCCATCCACAATACCACAATTCATCTCATACTTCACACTGTCACATCCTGAATGCCTCGCTGACAAAACAGAAATCTCCTATTTTCATTGCAAGCAGTTTCCACTGTGCTTAAGATCACACTGACAACCTACTTACTCATTATCAAAAATAAATACCCAACAGGACTATTAGATCACAAAAATTTAATCCTTCTCATGTTATACAACACTGAATTTCACTCACATGTTCATATACACGTAATGTACACCTGACTAGAGAACAGAAATTTTAACAAAAGTATTCTTCAGGAAAGCACCTGCTCTTTCTCTGCAGGCAGCATACATATCAGATTCCTTGATTGTTTCAATCATTAGTCACACTGCTAGAACTACTTAATTATATTTTTAGCTTTGTGGTTCTATTTTCCATCCATAGGTTCAAGGTTATGCTTTTTCTGCTAGACTAAGAATAGAATCCAATATAAGCTAATCAAGTAACTTTTTTAGATTTAGTAAACTATGCCAAAGAAATCTAAAAATCTCACTCACACCTCTTCTATCCTTTAATTTTCAGCTATTTTGTACAGTTTCTGCCTTTTAAAAGCAGCAAGTGAACACAGTACTTCAAAACCAAGTTCTGAGGAGTCCACATACAGAAATAAAAACCAAGAATGATTAAGAGACCAGGAAGAGTGCCTCAAGGCAAAATGACTACAGGAGCTTTTTTCTTTTTTCCCTGCAACAGAAACAGCCCTGTAAGAAATCATAATGTGCTGTTCTTCTATTCTTCCATCATCCACTACAACCATGATATGTTTTCAGTTGCTGTTTTCCACAAAACAGCCCTCTGTTCTGGAGATATTCCTAGAATTCTTTATTTCTATTTATTTAATTATACTCCAATTTATTTAATCATTCCTGCGCTCAGTTTTGGGCCCCTCACTATAAGAAGGACGTTGAGGCCCTGGAGCATGACCAGAGAAGAACAAGGCTGTGAGGGGTCTGGAGCACAGTTTTTTTCTGGAGCACAAAGTTTTATGGGGAGTGACTGAAGGAACAGGGATTGTTCACTCTGGAGAAGAGGATATTCAGGGGGGAGCTTATTGCACTCTTCAGTTCCCTGAAAGGAGGCCGTGGGGAGGCGGGGGTTGGCCTCTTCTGCCATGTAACAGAGACAGGACAAGAGGGAATGGCTCAATTTGCCCCAGCAGAGACTCAGGCTGGGCATTAGGAAACACTTCTCTGAAAGAATGGTCAGGCACTGGCAAAGGCTGCCAAGGGAGCTGCTGGAATCAGCATCCCCAGAGATGCTCAAGAAGCATTTAGATATTCTACTCAGGGCCAATGGTTTAGTCGTAGGTGGACAGTTGGATGGTATGATTTTGGAAGTCTTTTCTGACCTTGCTGATTCCATGATTCTATGATTTTATTCTTATTAAAAAAAAAAACAACTAGGTGGGCCATTTGGCTACTTGGCTATATTAAAACATTTTTAATTTGAGCAGGTCAAGTCTAGCAGAAATACAAACTTCTCTCCATGATAGGCTCACTTTTATTCGCTAATCTAATAAACTTAAAACTTCCCCAACGTATTTGTAGTCATTTTATTATTTCTCATTTCCAAAGCACGGATAAAGACACTAGATGGCATCCGGCCTATGACTGAGTTGCTTAGTAGCTCTCACAGAAATTGTCCACACTCAGTCCAGGTACTGCAGCAAAAGACTTTGACAAAATTTACAAGACAGATTACCTACTTGATGGCTTTCCTGACAGCATGGGATTATTTCTTTTAAAAACAACAGAAGTCATAAAATCAAATGTCCTTTAAGGAAATACTTCATCTTCACAGTTAACTTATAACTTACTTAAAGATCAGGATTAGTTTTATTTGAGGTGGACTTCATAAAAGAACAATCATAGAATCATAGATAAAAAATAAATAGCACAAACTGTACTCTTCACTTTTTGTTTTTTAAATCACCAGCACCCTTTATTTTTCCCCATTTGACTGCAGTTCTCCATTTGATTCATCCTGAGCATTGCCACATGAACAATTTTCCTAGGTTACAGGGACTTTTCCAGTATTCCAAAATTAATGAAAGTTAAAAACAAACTAGAGATTTCACATGCACCTCTTTCAAAAGTCACATATAAACTACTCAGGTTTAATAACAAAGAAGTATCTATCACTAGGCAGCACTGCTCAATATTTCTCCCATACTACAAATGTTGCCCGGTACCAATGCCAAATAGGGTAGAGAAACAAAGCCAGAAATTTTCACCATCCTTAGCCCACCATTAGCACATACTGAAGAAAAAGGGGACAGTTTAAAAAAAGAAAAAAAAAATCGAACACAGCATTTGATAGCAGTAACTGACAGAAAGAGGCTAGGACTAGGTCATGCTTTAGAATTCCTCTAACTTTCCTCAAAAGACACAGAGAGAAGTAAGGAATTCTCCTGTCTGTTAACAATGGGATAACACTGACACAACATGCTACAGAAGGAGGTAAATGGAATTCATTTGAAAATAATTTTGGGCTAATTGATAGAAGACATTTCTAAAGAACATGAAAAATGAATTAAACAGTAAGGCTTTATCTCCTTATTTCTTGCAACCTCATTTGTTTTTTGAGCTGCCTAAGTTTTAACACAATACACTGCAAACTCGTAATTACAAATGATAAATACACAAAATATTTTTTCAGGAATGAAGAAGTGTCTCTTACCTACTAAAGAACAAAGATTGTTACAGTACTTCAAACAATGTAGCAAGATGAAACAACATAAAGAAATTACGTGCTAACTTCAGCATACTACCATCTCCTCTGTCAATACTCTAAACATGAAGACAACTGATTGGATTATGCACATTTCAAGCAAAAAGAATCAATAATGAGTCTAAACTTTATAGTAAACTTCACCATTTCAATAATTACATAAAGACAATACAATAATACAGCTTTTTAATTCCTACACAACACTAGGTGGAAATATGCAGGTAATATCCACCACCATTATGCATTAAAGAACCACAATTCACTAATACTTAACTGGGGATAAAACTTTGGATTTTATTATCCATATGTAGGCTACCAAGCAAAATAAAATAATACTTTCTGATTCAGTTTTACTTAAAACTAAAGCTCATCTAAATATATACTCTTTTAAAACAGAATTACAGCAGAAAACATTCTAAGAAGTGTCACCACATAAATCCAAATAATTAATTGCAACATTTAGTTTTTGAAAACAATACAGAGACTCTGAAAATATAAATAATGAATGCTGTCTATCCAACTTACATCTTCATTCCAATCTTCTGCTGTCCATTCTTCTATTGAATTTTTCCATGCACCTATTACAATTAGGGGAAGGAATAAAAAAAGCAGTTATAATCTGCAAGTATAATTACATACACCAACCCTCCTGCATTACAAACAATCCCGTTTTGATTATTAGCAGAAACACAAAGTGAAGAGATGTTAGTTGGAAACATGAGAAGCCATAGAATATTCATCTGCAGATTTAAAAACTGGGGAGGTGTTTGGCTTTTTGTTTCTTTTAAACTTCAGTGTATGATTTCAGGAATTTCCTAGCCAATATGGTAGAGTACAGTTTGCACAAACGCATGTCTGCAACCAGTGATAAAACACTAAATGTTGGCAAGAACTTCCTCCTGTCCCTGGTGACAAGGAGAGGTCACTCAGCCCCTCCACAGGCTCTCCCAGTTGCATACACAAATCCATGCCACCAAGATACAACCAGAACACCTGCTCTAACATTCATAATCCTACTTTTGACAAACTCAAATTAAAAACCCAACTATGTCTCTAAAGGGTTCCTCTGTTAACACTCTCTTTAGGTCAGAACACAATGGCAGCAGGAAAGTCATCTGGCCTACGACTGGCCCGTAGCTGCAAAGCATTTCTTACCAGCGGAATTTCGGCAAACATTGGTGCGCAGTGCCTAATCTGTGGCATGCAGCAAAGGTCAAACTGAACCAAAACTAAACTATGGGTTTAGAAACCAACACCCTCCCTTAGAAAACAGCAGACCCAGACATGCAAGAATGATGAATAGACTGAAGGCCTTGCCCACCAGCATAAGCACAGAGAAAAAGGAAATCACAGCAGTTTGAGTCTTCACTTCACAAAACACAAAGACAACAAAACCACAGCAGTAAAGTTTCACCTCTGAACAAGAATAAGAGCAAAAGAACTTCTACCTTAATCTCATGTAAAACTAGAAAGCCTTTGAGATAAATTCTTTCCAAAATAAAGCCCTTTGAAGACGGTGCCAAACCCCACTTACACTAATGCAGCCACTCACTATATCAGCATGGTATAGAGAGTATATATACATATGAGTATATAGCCTACTATATCAGTAGGCTTCAAGCAAGCAGAACCCAGGACAGAGCAGAGGAGAATGGCACTAACCCCATGTCAGGAGCAGGTCAACCATAGGGAGTTACGCACAGGTCAAGGAGGGACGGATTTTATACCTGTGAATCCAAAACTATTTGGTAGCTCCAGAACAAGGTAACACTCACTCTGTGCTGGTTTGGTGGAGCAATATAAGATTGCCTCAAACATTTCTTGCTCTTCTTTTTGCTAATCAGCTAATACAGATATATTTTTTTCTTACTGTAAAATATTGATGCAGTTGAAAAATAACTAATGATCACAGAACAGCACATCAAAATTACTGTAATACCTCAAGCTACTAGATAACTCTCAATTCCACAAAAAATCTTGTAAAACAGACAAAGCTCTGTAAGCAGTACTCTTTACAGAAAGTTAATGTTCTCCCTTCTCCTGACCAGAAGAGGGTCTTTTCAACATTCACTTTCTTTAAACAAATTCATCCTCATATTTGTCCTGCCTGTATTTAACTCACATTGGCCAAAGCAAGACATCTCTGCACAGGATGAATACTTTGTGCTACTGTCAGAAATCCAACAATGAAGCTCAGTCAATTAAAACAAACAAACAAAAGCCTTGGCAGAGCATACTCCACTCTCGTGTTACCTCCACACACCTATGAGAAATAGGAGCTGTTTGGAACAATACCTGACACATCTCTCTAACGTTCCACACTGCTACTAGTGATGATGCATTTCTGTGCATTTATTCTTCTCAAATTTTCAACACAGCCCTGTATTATTTTAATAGTTGTCCCAGGCCAAGTTTGTTACCAACACATATTAACATTCTACATTCCCAAGTCAACCTTCCAGCCTCCGTTTACATCTGTTCTCTGAATTTAATCCATACTGCTAATAGTTTTGTGGTATTGACAAGATTCTTGTCACAAGTGTAACAATTGCCTTTTTGTTCATAATTCACCTTGGCAAGACTGTTACTCCATATATTCTCTTAATAACCTTAACCCCCATGCCTTGCGAAGCAAAGCATTTCTATATAACAGTTCTATTTTCCACTGAAATTATGCTTTGCTTTCGAAGATCCTTATCATATCAACTTCAGGTTATACTTCCATCTGTGACCATTTCCTGTTTACTTCTGAAACAAGTTTAGTTCTAGAAAGTTGTAAAGTAAGAAGTAGAACATCGGGTTTTGGTACAATTTCAACTATTTTCATCCAGTTCCCCACTTCCTGTCACATTTTTTCCCTTTTTTTTTTTTTTTTAATTATCAGCCAAATCCATGTATTGGTCCCCAAATGATTTTATCTTGGTTTATCTAAAACTTCTATATAAATCCTCTTCATTGCTTCCACATTCTAGAATGACCTGAAGGATTTTTTAAAGTGTTCCTCCTGGCTTCTACTGCAGTCCTAAATAAACAAATTCCTTGCAACTTTCAATACCCTTATATCCCTTGGACAGATAAACTATAATCTATTTTTGTAGGTTGTCATGCTTAAGTTTCAGAGCCATTTAAGGCTGTTTATTACCAAGATGAGATGAAGTTTTTCTGTGAGATTTATGAAACACTATAAAAAATAATGTATCAGTACACCCAACCCCACCTCTCTGTAGGTAAAAGGCACAATGCCTTCATAAACAAAGAGTAAATGCACTGCAGAGACATTTTCTCTGACAGTGGGAAAATGGGTGTCTTACAGAGTTGTCAAGCTAATCATGCCCACAGTAGGGGCATTAGAACTAGATCTTTAAAGTCCCATTCAAGCAAAACCATTCTGTGAAAAGTAAACCACTGGAATGGATTTTTATGAACTCCTTTGAGAAGTAAGCACCTCCAGCCTAATTTATGTGATCTCTGAAATCTCCCATTGCCACGTATATCAGAAAAAGTAAGACAAAGACTCAGCATGCCATTAAGGAAATATCAAACTGTTCAAGTATACTCCCTTTTGGAAAAGTATTCATCATTTTGCTTCCTTCCACCTGTCCCTTCTTCTTACCTTGAACGTTACTCCTATAAAAACTATGGTGCTGAATACTTTCAGCACAGCTACAAGAAAATGCTATGAACCATTAAGATTCAACCTTTATTCTCCTTCTATTTCAACCACCAACATTAAGTTTCAGATCCAGAGAACCAACTAGCCTTTCTATAAAATTACATAACAATGCCCACAGAAAAATCTTTCAGGCTGCCAAGATTCCTCCAACATCTGCAATGATTCAAGTTAAGAAACACCACAGCACTTTGAGAGCATGTGCGGGACAAACTACGCCTCAGAAACAAATCATGTATTTCCTTTCAACTGAAAATTTCAAAGTTAATCCTCTCACAGCACTTACTTAAAAAAGAATGACTCAGAATTTCACAAAGGATATAAATTTGTAGGATGACTTCAGAAAAAATTTTGATAAACAAAACTGGTCTAGTTTCTCCTGGTAGTTGACCGCTATCCCCTTTTTAATTCCCTATGTAGCTAAAATGAGGTAATTTTGTTTACTTCTTTGCAGATCAAAGATTATATGGGCTTATCTCACATTTACTAGCCCACTGCAGGCTCTCTATACAAATACATGCCTCACCATTGACATCATTAGAATTTCCACCTTGTTAACCTATTACTGGAACTGTTCATTCGTAATTAACAACACAGCTCTGTAAACTAAGAGGAACTAATAAAAAATAAAAAAACAACAACTAATATTTATGATTAACAAGCCAAAATAACAGGTCAGCTTTGTTCAGCCTGCTCACAGCCCCATATCTCCTCTGCCATTTCTGTTTCACCCCTGCTTCCCTTCTCAGCACTCTTGCTTTAAAACTACTACCCCAGCTGCTCTCCTCTTCAATGACCCTTTAACACATTTTCTGAACCACAGTTGAAAGTGTTTCCATTCTTGATAAAACTAAATTCTATTTCATAGCCTACATTTATTGAAGTTCTGTGGAGGCTTTTTTCTTTTTTTTCTTCTTTTTTAATTTCATTTTATTCTGGGGCAATGGGGAACAGCTTAGGGACATTTCTGACATTCCAAGGTCTTGCCTAAAGAAGCAGCCTTATAAAAATAAAACTCGCTCCCTGAGCTGATATATACTGTTTTGTTAGCTATGGCAACTTTTCACTGAAAGTAAAGGAAGACTAGCAGTAAAAACATACTAGGCACCTATAAAGAACTCCTACAATAAACTACATTAAATTCCCACTCACCAAACTATTATGAAGGAAACTCCCTGCACTGACGAACATTTCACATACTGTAGAAAAATTCACTCACACAATCACTCATTCATACCCTCTAGGAACCAACAAAGCCAAAGAAATCTCCCACAGTGCTCCCCAAATTCCCATATATGCCTTCAGCTGTTTGCTGAAACCCAATGCAGTTCTCACTGGTGTGTGTATGGCCTAACAGCAAAAACAGATGTGGCATTAAAAAATTGCAGACACAAGCTAGTGAATTTTCTGTATCCACTGATTTACTTAGCAGCAAATCCCTTATAGACGCACTCTGGGCATCTGTTCAGCCACATCCAGCCACTCTATTATTCCCAAGTAAAATTCTTCCATTACTGAAGACTGAGGAGACACTCACAACAGGAAAAGGTAGGCATACAGTAGCTACAGTACAAGGACGGTCAAAATATTCAAGACAACTTAGGAAGCAAAATGCAAGTCCAAGCTGTAAACCACAGCCTCCTAGCTGGGTTCATCAACGAATAAACAGCAAATCTTTCAACTCTGTTCCCATCTTCACATGCCTTTCTTGAGTATTTCTTTAGAGAATTAACTTACTGCTTCTGCAATACTTGTGACAATACACCCTTGTCTTCCACTATCATGTAGCAAACATTAGCATTAGTATTCTTACAGGTATTTTCAAGTTATTATCTGCCCAACTCATTACCTAGTAAATTAATTGAAAAACTATCACAAATCATCTAAAAGGCATGTTCTTCTTTGCACTACAGCACCAAATCATATAAAAAGTAATTCCCTGAAAAGATGCCATGTTTGGCAGAGTTTCCTTTCAATAGCCATTAGAATACTCAGCATCACTCTCCAACACTGGTCTACCAGACATTCAAGAGTGACAAAAAACTGCCCAATAAGCTCACCTAAACAATGAGCCTGCTTTCAGCTTCTCTGGTTAAGTGAAAAAATGGCTTTTATGAAGTTTACAAAGCTGCACTTCAAGAGCACTGCAATGCTCAACAAAGAAAACACTAGTCTCCAGGATCAGTCTTTTCCATCAACACTTGACAAAAGAATTGTGAAAAAATTATCTTAGCCAGTTTCAACAATGTGAAAAAAAAAAAGAGAGAGAGAAGAAAGGTCACCCTTCCTGGTTGTTGATTTTATTTTTTTTAATTAATTTCTTTGTTTAGAGTGGGTTTTTCTTGTCATTTTTAATAAGTATCTTCTGTCAGTCAGTAGTTTCCAGGTGTGGATAATAACACATATGGATTGTGACATGACATGGCTTTCCTTTGTCTTCATCTCTTGCCACAGAATGTGGGAAGCAGCAATCCATCTTGTTCTTCTCCAAATCATAGATAAACAAGCCACATTCTTCAGTTCTGAATCACCATGAGAGCAGTTAAACGGTTTTTTTTTTTAAGACTGTATTGTCTCTTGCCTTTACCCAGGAGTGCACATTTCATACTTGAAACTTCAAATAGAAATACACATATGGATGCTTCTATCTTCAGGGAGGCAGACTGCCTTTTTGGCTTCCACTCAAGTGCCCCCCTCTTGTGTTTTAGTAATTACTTCTTTTCAAAAGGTGTCAGATATCAGACCTCTCCTCCATACCACAGACTCATATGCTCAGGTTCTTATCTTGTATAGATGGGGCTTCCAAAGCCATCTCAGTGTCACCAAGTGGATTTATATTAATCAACAGATCTTCCATTTCTTTCTTCATTCTTCCACATAGGTATTCAGATGCTTTGGCTCAATGCCTGTGAACCAATCACTTTTAGTTATGCTCTACCACAGTACTCTAACTACAATTACGTGTGACCTTAAGCAGATAACTAAACAATTCTTCATGTACAAGTTTCTTCCAGTAACTCTTCAAATCCCTTTGTCTCTGAAGGGATTGTTAGCATTGAACAAACAAAAAAATTGCAATTACCTTCCACTCAATTTAACCTGAGTTTGTTGGGCTACAGTACATGCTCTGCAATTTAACAGCAGTTAAGCTATAAAAATGAACTAATACCTGTGCCATGTGAGGTGTATTCACAGTCCCACAGCTTAACTGAATACTAACAGAATGGTTACTTTAACTGAAATTTGCTACAGCTCTTCATTTGAATCTTTCTACTTCTGGAAGTATCTTACCAGTTCCATCATCTGCATCATTCTGACCAGTCTCCCAAATCTCTGATTTTGTCCCAGAGCCATCAGTGGCAGAAGACTCCGTATAGTCTGCGGGGTTAAATGTCCTAGAGTTTTAAAAGTTGAGAAATGGAAGAGAATACATGGGTCATTCATTGAACACAAGTGCCACTATTTTTAGCTGAAGTTTTGTGTTTAACATCTTGATTTCCATATTTATCTTGATATTTTGGTTTCCAAAAGAAAACTTTTCTCTATCAGCAGACACACATAAAAAAGGGAGAAAAGAGAAAAGAAGTAAAGGAAAGGGAAAAAAAAAATGAGGAGACTGTTGAGAAACTTAACCAAAACAAGAATTTATGAAAAAGCAGTTAGCAACAAACCTACTCTTCCCCATTTTGTAACACGTCAGTTTATAAGGTCAGCACTAAGCCTTACTCAATTGATAGCTTCTC
Organism: Odontophorus gujanensis; assembly: GCA_013399175.1. Classification (NCBI taxonomy): domain Eukaryota; kingdom Metazoa; phylum Chordata; class Aves; order Galliformes; family Odontophoridae; genus Odontophorus; species Odontophorus gujanensis. The sequence goes on from VXAB01011226.1 coordinate 32,504, forward strand.
AGTGGCAGACTGATGAGAAACCAGTATCGTGTACTTTAGGAGAAACAGACTTGTGCAGGACAGCAGTCAGAAAATCACCAAGACTATTCAAGAATCCACTCTTGACATCAATGCCAAAGAACAGATGCCTATTACAGGTAAAAAGGACTAATTCAGAAAAACTTCCTTTTAGTTTATCATCAAAACTGTGAACAAGAAGGACTGTTAGAGAAGTAAAACTAGTCTTCTGTTCATTCTGGCACCACTGATGTTACAAGAAGCGTCGTTTCAAGCAAACACTGAAAGTAGTGAAGGCTATGCTTCTCTGAATCAAGTTATTCTGACAAAACTGAAAACAATTTTTAGAACTAATCATTAACTTCTTTTGATTCCATTTTGGAGTACATGCATGTCCGAACAGCTAAAGCATGAAAGCTCAAAAACAGGAGAAAGTTCATAATCACTAGTCTTTCTGTTTTATTTAGGGCTCACACATTTCACATTACAGTGAAACAAATATTTTTAACTTGGTTTTGGACAATAACCACTTCAGCAAACTTTGGGCCTCGTAGGCACTACGGCGCTATGTGGCTGTTACTGATAGGTACAAAGGAGTACCAGTTTGACACACTGAGTGAGCTGAGATTAGGACTGTCCAATTAGAAATACTAGATAATAAATGGATTATTTTAATCCATGAGAGCTGTGAATTTTTGCATCCATGCTGATTTACTCTACATACAGCAATACTAATATATACAGTGGCAATTAATATTGCTGCTTAGCTTGATCCTCCCCAGAATCTGTGCTCTGCATGTTTCTTACCCCATGCCTTGGGCTGAAAACCTCCCCGCTCCTCTCCCTCTGCCACGTCCAAACCCTAGGAGAGAAAACATCATTTAACAGCAAAAGCAGAGAAGGAGCCAGTCACTAGCCTGTCACATAAAAAAAAATTTCACAATTGAAAAGAAAGCCACTGCAAATAGTTAAATGTATTTTCCTCACAGAACATTTCCCTAATATATGCAATCCTGGGCAACCTGATCTAGTGCTTGATCTAGCAGCAGGCAACACTGCCACAGGAGGGGGGTTAGAACTAATCTTCGAGGTCTCCTCCAGCCCAAGCCATCCTACAATTCAATTAAGTCACAGTTTACTGAATGTTTCAGCAGGACTTGCATTTTTTTTGCTTTTGCTTTTCTGTATCTAGAGAAGTAGCACAAAATTCTAACTACAGGAATGTCTAATGCCTCATCCCAAATTAGGCTGCTATCGCCAAGTCATTAGACAATATTCAAAAATTTGTCTTTATTTTCTCACTCTTGCCTAAGTGACTCTAACATCACAGCCTCCATGCATACTTAGAACATTCCCTGAGAAATTCCCTGTCACTCCTTGCCTGTGAGACAAGGGTGGGGGAAGGAGGGAATGTGCAAGGGGAGAACTGCTTTAACAGAGGTCATCCGCACCTGTGACCCCAAGCACCACTCCCCTCCCTGCACTGAGAGTTATACAAATACAGCCACAGATTAACCACAAAACAACTAGTTCACTGTTGGATGAGTTCTCTGAATCAGATCCCTTGTTGTAAATGCCAGAGAACTAATCATCTTTACATCTGGACAGTTCACAAAAAAAAAAAATCAGGTAAACCTGTTGTCCCCAGCTATCATGATGCCTCCCTGCTTTTGTGGGGTTTGTTTGCTGTTTGGTTAACTTGGCTTTTCTTTTTTGCCTTTACAGTCTTCAAATGCAATAGGAGACCGACATCACCAACTCCTCCCTGGATTAATGTCAGTTCGCACTGCATAAAAGACATAACTAGCAGTACTCTAAGAAGATCAGTATACGGTTTCCAGCATAACCGTCACATTTCCAAAAACTTTTGTTTTCTTGTGGTAATTCACAATCTGCTATTCTTCAATCAATAGTTTCTGTCTATCCCCAAAGAGAACAAACAACATGGCAGAAGCTCACTATATCTTCCACTTTGATTGAAGGAACAGACTTTCTTACAATCACTCAGCATACTAAGCAAAAAAGTAAATGAAGGACATTAAGGAAATAATAAAGATACTGCCATGTCTCATATAAACAGTCATAAAATTTCTTCATGTTTCTTTCCACTTGGATCTGCAAGCAACAGCCTAAAATGAAGGCAATATAACTTACTCATTTCTGTTCCAGGAAGCCAGGATTAGGGATCTAACCTTAAAGGTGATTCCAATTAACATTCCTACTACTATCCTATCCAATGTCATAACTTTAAATGAACTACTTAAAATATTCTCCTGTTTTCTTTAAGCTTTTAACTCTGCTCATCAGTATATTGTGGGTTCCATCTCTGCTTTCCAGAACACCTCTTTCAGTTAGCTAGGTTCCCTTTGGCTATAACCCGCCCTCATGTAAGTTCACCATTCATTCCAAAAGAGAAACAGGTGTTGAGTTTTTCAGTTTCCAGTAAAATGCACTGGAGGTTCAAAACTTCTATAATCAGAAAATCAGCTCTGGTACCACCCCTGCATGGAAAGAATGGTTCATCCACTTCATTCAGAATGTTTCTTCTCCTAATCACACACATACCATGAGGAAGCGTCAGACACATGCATCCATTAATTCTGTCTATTTTGTAGAACACAGCTTAGCTTACAGATCTAAATTGTTCCTCCAAAATACATGCTCTATCACATACGTAAGATTTCCACGCTGAATGGTTTGAATTAGACAAAGAAGCATGAAGGTTAAAAAAGAGGCCTAAGAATAGTTGAAAGGAGAAGAGTACAGACTGGCAGAGCAAGTAACACTCCAAAGATGCGTTTATCTCAGACTAGATAGCAGTTGACAGCACAAGCCCATGTTCTGGAAATGCAGAGCAAGCCACTCACAAGATAATGAGGAGATAAAGGCCTACCACTTCGGAATAGGTAACAAGGAAGATGTTTTCTATTCTGGGTATTCCATACTACAAAAATAAATGCGGAGGTTTATATGTAGACACTCAAATCACTTCTTTTATTAATCATTATAAAGTTAGAAGCATTGGGTCAGTTTTATTCACTGAATGTGCTGTAAGAACCACTTTGAGAAGCAAACGGAGAAAACTTACAATGCCACAATTACATTGAAAAGAAACAAATGATTTATGTTAGAACAAAACAAGAAAAAAAATGAGAAACTATATGACACATGGAGATTTCTAGCCTATGAAAGACAACTAAAGGAAAACTAAAGAAACTTCAGACCTCCAGAAGCTCTAATCTGCATTCATGTTTCAGGAAAACAAACAAGCAAACAAAATAAAAAATGAAATAAAAATAAACGAACATCCTTGCTAGCTAGAGCAAAGAAAATTCAGAATATGTGCAAAGCTTTAAAAATAAATAAATAAATAATAATAAAACCTTTAGACATGCAGTTCTGGTTGCAGAAGCTCATTTTCTTCCAGATAAAATCTTTTATCGAAAAAAGGTGGCTTGGTCTTTTTTTTTTTTTTTGTGTTAAGGGAGATATGATTTACCAAAGCTGGACTTCTCTGACATTTACAGAAATGGGA
>VXAB01011226.1:36098-62631 GCA_013399175.1 Odontophorus gujanensis
TATATAACATATCTGGGAAAATTTTAAGAAGTCTGAAAGGTTCCTCAACATGAATTTTTAAGTCCAAAAATTAAAACATCATGTTTTTCCCCTTCACTTTTATTTCTGTCTTGCTAGAAGGAACTCACTGTTGGTACTCTGAAAGAACAACAAGGAAGATTTAGGAATAGCAGTGAGAGTGAAATTCACTCTCACTTTACTAATGAGGAAAATGACTACATATGAATCTAACAATTTCTATGTTGAATGAAGACCAGAAGTTCATCTACCTGCTATCCTGCTATCAACTACAGTACATGAGACTTCAGTGGAACCATGCAAAAACTGAAAGCACAGCATAATCCCCCTGGACATTCTCCTGGTCTTCAACTATTCGTGGCTCAAAGACCTCTACAGACAGATAATTTACATAATTCACAGCCCTCACTGTGTTTTTGGGGTTGTTTTTTGGTCTTGTTTTTTCACTGTGGTTCTTTTTCAGAATGATTTTGTTCAGAGCCAGCATGTATAAGCTTCCAGAATGCATAATATCTTATAGTAAAGAATTCCTCAGGTTAACTACCTGTAAGAACATCACCTCATGTACATTTTGAACCTGTAACATAATAATTTACTATGCTTTCATTCTCATGTTCACATCAATTGATTGATAGACTGATTTCTCCTCAGAACATTTCCTGCAGAAATCTTACAGATCCCTATCATACAACCACTCAGCCCTCTCTTCTCCAGGCTGCAAAGCTCTACTATGTTTGTTCCTCACAGCCCATAAAGGCCATCTTCCCATTACCATTCAAAGCCTTCTGTAGTTCAGCCACTCCCATTTCAATGTGGGGTATAGGACAGTGGGGGAACCAGATGTGAGTTTAAAATTGAAGATGCGGGAACAGCACAAAACAGCAATATAAAAAAATACCATGCCTGTGAAATCTGTTGGTTTATACATAGCACTACAGCTGATTGATCCACAAATAAGTAAACTTTCCTAGAACTGACAGTCATGAAGGTATAATCACCCCTCTTCCCAATTCCTTCAGGAGATTGCATTCTAGTTACAAGTCCTTGCATCACTAACACAGAATCACAATTGCTAGTGATATTTCTTTTAAACAGATAAATTAAACTGATTCAAGAAATTCAGTTCTTAAGACAGATGGGAAGGCCACCTTAAAAACATGAGTTCCTTGACTCTTTTCCAAATCAAAGTTTACAATCTGCTTAGCAAGCAAAGATTAACAGCTGAGAAGCAAAGCAGCCCCAGCTGGGATGTGTCACAGAACACCTCCTGTAGTGCACTTCTGCTTTCTCTTCCCTGGTCAGTAATACTTAACTACTTGAAACCCCTGATCTCTTGCACGCCAGCAACCAGCTCTGTTTGTACATTGTATACCTATTACCCTGGAATGTCACACAGCCATTAATGGAAAATCCGCCGTGTAAGGAGGTTAACGCCTACAGCACTAAGGCTGAAATTCTCAGTATCACAGTTGGTGTTTTCTTCCCCATTAAATAGTATGCTATCACCACAATTCAGTTTCTTCTGTTTTCAGTGCATGTCATTGCTTAACATTAGATTCCTCTACAACAAAGCAATAATACAGTGACCCAACAGTTTTCCCTCTACAAAGCAGCCAAAAAGATAATTCCATGCTGAGACAGTAGCTTAAAATAGAGAAAGAGTGCGTTGCTCAGATATTAGCTGACCTCTACTTTTATATGATGCCTACACTCCTACACACACTGAAACATTTCTAAAAAAGGGATCTGTGGTAATTACACACAGTCTATTTACTTCTAGCTGAAGTACTTTACTCCTGTATTTCCCTATTTTGACTAACGGTGAAGGCTAGTGAATAAAATGGCAAGAAGCTTTTACTTGAAATAAAACCTACTCATATTGAAAGAGAGTCATGCATCCCTGAAATACTGAAAAGTAAATTATACAGCTTTACATAATTCCCTGTAGATTGAGGGCTCTCATTGTGAAATTAAACTAGGTATTTCTACTGTATAACATGCATACTTGCAATAAAATGATCAGGAAACCATTCAAAGGGTTTATCACAGACAGTTGAAAAGACTTCATCAAGGAACTTTGCTCACATTAATGTAGAGTATAAGATACTTGGTAAAGAGATACAGAAATACTGTATACACTAACCCAGTAACAGAAACTGGATAATGTTCCTCCCATTTCTTCAGTCAGGTACCTCAGTTTGACACTGACAATTAAAAGCCTTGGCTTGAAACATGATATTCACCTACAGAGCTAGTGCTGGCAACAAACACAATGCATTGTTCATACGGCTACAAATAAAAATACAGACTGAATTTGAAATTAACCTCTAGATTTCACCAAAAAAATTTAAGTCCTACATTAACAACATGCATAAATAATTATTTTACAATAACAACTAAAGCTTTTAAATTCCATCTTTCAACAGTGTATTATACCATAATCTCTTCTGCAAAGCTACTCTAGAGTGCAAAAGTCAGACATTTCTTAGTAAGCTGTTAGCTCTGCTGTGCACTTCATTGGTATAACTTATTTAATACTCATTTTCCCCACACAAGCTGTACCATTCCCAGACATTTCCCTTCTTGCTAAAAGAAAAATATGCTTCTTTCCACTAGACCAAACGAAAATCTAAACCAACTATGCATCTCTTGTTTCCACATCAAACAAAGGTCATCATTTTTCTCTTCCACAGAACACAACTAGAGTTGCACCTCTAAGTACTGAGTCTTTCCACAGCTGTCCTCAACAATACTCCCATGCCAATTCTCTCTCTCTTTTTTTTATATTTTTTATTTTTTTTTTAACAAAAAAACCCTCTAAGGTCGCTAGTGCTCTCCAAATCGGTACCAAAAACAGAAGGTAAACCTTACAATAGGATCCACTACAATGAAATGGTACAAGAACTATCAAATCCCTCCACAAGAAATCTACAGAAAGCATCTTGCACTCTCCTGCTGCCAAGGTACATCTTGAGGAGTCCATTACACTCCCAGACACAATAGGCTGTGTGATTCAATTTGGAGAAGAGCTCTCCAAAGCCAGAGGACACCACTCACACAACAAAAATGCCATGAAGGTGATTGTGCCAATTCTTTTAAGCCATTATGAAACCAAACAATGGTATCATAGTGGTTAGGGGTCTCAAAAACGGTTAGGTGCAGAGCGTATCTCAATTAAAAGGTGGTTGAGGTGTTCATGTTCTCAAAGGATAACCAACAAATGCTTAAAAATAAGCTTTTACTTAAATAAATGAAAAAGTTCCATTTCAGAAAATGAAATCAGTGCCAGTCCCACACCAATGCCACCATCTCACCTCTCCCACGGCCACGTTTCCCACGGTCTGAAGGCCTGTCTCCTTGATTGTTGTCCACTCCATTTTCTTCAGCTCTAACTGTGGAGAGAAGACAGCTTAAGAGAAACTTTAGAGACCTGTCCATGAGACAATACAGTTATCTGCTTAACTTGTACTCAAAAATAAAAGTTTTTCAGAGCACTATGGTCAAGATATCTCAGCCACCCGTATTCTTTTTGCAGGCCTAGCTACAAGCAAGTTGTCTACTTTAAAGTGGACAACTAGAAAGCAGAATACCTTTTAAGAGGGTTATGTCTTCTAGCAGATACAACACTTTTTAAACTGCGGCCTCAAATCTCTTAAGAGGCAAGAAATTACTCTGCCTCACACTTCACTTTCCTGATAACATGCTGTTTGGCAACAGCAGAAGAGTAAGATAACCAATAACACCAACTCTTCCCCTCTCCTCCTGTCCCGTGCCACATTTCCCGACTCCCTTAAAGAGGGGTTTGGAAAATAACTGACCACTTAGAACACTGCCGAGAATTTTGTACTACACATCATATCAGGTAGCACCAATCTAACCATTAAAGAATGCTTATAAAAGAGAGAAGATAATACCAGGATTTGGTAATGATCTGTATTTCCAGTTTAGTACAGAATCAAGCAGCACACAGCTTTGCCAAAAAAATCTCTCTCCTCACTTTAATTCTTCTACCAAGATTCACAATGCCTTCACTGACCAGCACCGTACCTGAATATGTTCCAGCCATGAATTACAAAAGTTTGGCTAAAATTGTAAACATTCCTCTTGCTTCTCAGGGAAAACAGGGTTGTTTTGGTTGTGCTCTTTATCCCCTTCATTTTCTGCTCATTTATCAGTGTTATGATAAATGTTTATGGCTATCATAGGAAATACAGGTGGCTTAGATAATTGCTGATATAACTTAAGAGAAAAAAGGTAATGTGTATATTCAATGGAGATTTAATATGATTCTACGGAATTTGGAAAATTTCAGTTCTCTTTTGCACAACACAGTGCATCTGTATAGACATTCTATTTAAATGTTTCATTTCACAAAGTACTACTTCTGTTGGTAGAAACTCACCTTGTGGCTGGTTTACGAGATGAGTAATATATGCTAGAGATTAATAAAGTTCCCACCTTTTTCATTCCCCTTATGAGAAGATGAGAACATCTTCAGGTTCTTCCCCTCTTAAAAGGAGATGGGGGCAAAACTAGACATTTTTTTTCCATTAAAAGAAACAAAAAAATGTATCAGCTGTGCAGTGACACATTTGCTTTCAGGCAGTCTTACAAAGACTCAGTTCTAAAACTTACATGATGGACATGAAGTTGTAGAACGTCAATTAACCAAAAAGGACAGAAATTTAAATTAAACTGAGTTGTCTCATGTCAACAGTTTACAGGTTGGTTCGGCCCGTAATAAAAACCTCTGCAAAAAATCAAGTGGAGAAATCAAGAACACCTGTCAAAAAAACAAGTTATAAGCACTTCAGCACTGAGCTTCTGCTCTGACAGACTTCGATCCACTCAACATTCACTCTCAACCAGTTTCAGCTGCAAGACAGACATCTGAAGTTTTTAAAATGAGTCCCTATACGTACACTCTCGGCCACGGCTGCCTCCTCGTCCCCGTCTGTTGGAACTTCCCCGTCCACGACTCACTTCTCTGTCCCCTCGTTTTTCTCTGTTCTCTTTGTTTTCTGAACTTTCCTTTCCAAGGCTTTTCTTCTTTCCCCCTACAGTCTCCCAAGAAGTCTATTTAGATAGAATAGAATTAGATTCAGAAGTCAAAAAGGAAGAGAGCTCTCTGTCTATATCATCCCACAGTTGTTCACTTCAAAGGAAAAAAAAATAGGTCTTTCTATAATACCAGGTAAGTAATACATACCAAGAACTACACTGATATAAACAGAAAATCTAGCTCTATTTTTGCAAAGAAATGAGAAAGAAAGAAATATTAGAATTCAAATGCAGACTAAGAACTTGGATGATACAGGCGGCCACAATAAGCCAAACCACCTGCTCACACAGCCACAGCTCATCACAGAGAGCAAAAGCCAAGAAATAGTATATCTAAACAAGAAAAAAGACTGAGGTCCAAACATCAGACCTTAATTTTAATATAAAAATCCATCCTTAACATAAATTCAGTGATAATACCACTTCCACATGAACATCTGTAAGAGTTGAAAATAAAGCGACTAAAACATTTGCTAAAAACAGTACAGTCATTCATGGATTATGCAATTGCATGCTTAGTCTACTGAGCAAAGAAGAAAATTATTATCTGTAAACCACGAAGATGGCAAATACTTTCAACGTTCCTCTCCCTAAGAACTTATTGTCTAAATACAGTTCACATACAGGATATTTGCTTATGTAGCTAAGTCACCATTAACTATGAAGCACTAGATAAAGCCCATAATCTCACAACAGGCAATTGTCTGTGATTTTGGACTTGTCTTATTTCTTTTCAATTCAGACAACTAAGGAGTCTTCACAAAATAGGCAGTGACCAGCTAATCCAAGCCACCTAACTAAGAAAACTAATGCTGCTGAGCAAGCAGGTAGCAGAACAGTTCATAAATATAAAGTTTCAATGTTCTGTGTAAGAGAGTAAGTACATGAATGGTCACTCCTACTTTTTGAAGAAGTGTATGTGAGAAAGAAAGCTGAAATCCCTGCTCAATTTCATCTCCAGTATTGAGGACTACAGTGCCATAAACCAACGTAGGTGAAGCACTGATGCTGTAGATTAGAAGCACAAAACTGCTTGTTAGAGCAACACTATGTTATTTGTTTGACAGAAAACTTAGCCTCCTCCAGTAAGTATCAAATGAAGTACTGTATGAGGCCAGCCTCTCCTCAGAGGTGTTCAGGGACAGGACAAGGAGCAACAGCCTAAAATTTGAACATTAGTTCTGTACAAACACATGGAGTAACTTCTTTACCACAAGAGAGACAGAGCAGAATGGGCTGACCAGAGAGGTGCAGAGTCTCCTTCTATGGAGACATCTAAGACCCATCTGGACATCTACTTGTGCAACCTATTGTAGTGAGCCTGCTTTCCCATGCGGGTTGGACTTGATCTCTTGAAATATCTTCCAAGCCTTGCAACTCTGTGTTTGTGTGATTTCAGCTGCCGTAGCCTATGAAACTGGTTTACACACTAGGACACACTGAGAGTTACAGAGATCTTTCAAAAGAGAATTAAGTAACTGTACTGACATCTGAAAAAAAAAATCTAGACGGTTCAGAATGCACTATTTCTCTAATGAGTATAGTGCCAAAAGGTTTTTAAATTTTTTAAGAAATTCCCCAAACTAATTGAATTCTTCAAATCATATGTAAAAACAGACTCTCTTTAGTAAAGCTTTATAGAACTTGAAAAGTATCAGTAAAAGGACAGCAATGGAAGCATCTGATTTCCACGCTTTCCCACAAATAAGGATTTCAGACGATCACAAAGGCTTTGGGATTTGAAAAGACTTTTAGTACTATTTATACAAGGAAAACAAACAATGTAATTTTAAAGGAATCTGAGAAGTTGGGAATGGCACTGTCTCTGTGCATGGGTATACATCGCAGACTACTGTGCTTTTGTTAAGGAGTTAACTGATTATAATTTCAGCCAAGGATGCCTTCTGCAACCCAAATTGTAGTTGTGGATGTGATTCTTGGAAATATATAGCACAAGTTCCCTCTTGCTTGCCTCATTCCCTTTTAAACTACCTCCAAAAGCTTCAGCAACTAAAATATGGTCGGGTATCAAATGGCTTTTACTCCTGTAGGAAATCAAAAGTCTTTAGCAAAGAAACATGCCCCACTCTACTCTCCCTCTATACGTCCAAAGCCAGACTATCACAACTATTCCAAGTGAAAAGGCTTCATAAAGACAGAGTACAAAGGTTTAAGGATCACAGTATTTAAAAAGAAATAAAAATAAAAAACATATCTGGGAGTGTGTCAAACAATTCATAAATAGACACTGTCTATCACTCCTTGCTTTTCAAATTCTTCATACTCTATAGATATATCTATCAAATGAGGTAAAAAAAAAATCACAGTGCACTAAAGCAAAGTAAAGTTCAAAACAGATTTGGCAATCTGTATCCAGAACAAGTACCATCTCTGCTTCCATCTTTCTATCACACTATAACTGTTCTGGAGTACAACGGCCCTGCAACAAACCATTTCAAGTTGTAGGTCCATAATTTCAAAAAGAATAATAAATGACTTCACACACTGATGAAGAGCTTTCTAATTAATACATTTTCACCCTTCATCATAGAGTCCTTTAAGTTCTCTGTATGTTTTCTGTGAGTTGCATTTCTTCTATGGACAGCAATGTGTTCAGAGGGACTCTGTCAGAAAGTGAAGATACAGTATCCTATTGATAAATGAATTCAGGAAGTTTATACCATGTAATCATTACTGTTAACAATTTGCAACAAGGGCAAGAAAGCATTTAATGTTCTAGATGTTTGTGTTTGGTTTTTTCCTTTTGTTTTTTTGTTTATTAATCAAAAAACTATTTTCAACTAGAAAATTACAAATACAAAAGAAGACAAAAAAGATAGCATGTTACCAAGACTGGTATAATCAAGGTGAAATGGTCACTTCTACTATCAGCTTACTCACTCAGCATTACACACTGCTGTGCATTACATGACTTCAACTTTTAGAAATGAAAGCGGATAGAAAAGAAAGCTCCCTTGGTTAGAACAGTATGTGACCTAGATCTGGGGAGTACAAAGTTACGTTTCCTCACTAACAATAAGCACACCCCGATAAATCACAGGAAGTAGTCAACATTCAGTTCTAAGAAAGGAAGTACAGATTTCTTTCCTGATTTATATGAGATAGTAAACTGGATTCCATCTCAGATAAACCGTTAAGTCCCTCCAGCAAAAGCTTAGGGCAATTCAGTGAAAACCCCCAGCTGCCGAGCAATACTAAGTGACTTTGTTGCTACACACAGTTCAAGTTTCCTCTTTCTGTTTCTCAGTCAGGCAAATGAGCAACACAGTAACAAAAGAATTACTTGCTGAATCCTCTTTTGCTATTATTAGCTTCCCACTCATCTTTTAGACACAGACCTCAAAGCCTGCAGTGTATTCCTAAAAGTATGACATGCCTTCAAGTATCTCCCCTACACTCTCAGATTTAAAGAGATAGTAGCAAACACAGTACTGCCAAAGTCTCAGGACTCACAATTGTGGAGGTGCCTCAAACAGCTCAGCATAAAACAAAAACATGTTCCAAACACCTAAATAAAAGCTGGAAGACTACAGGGACAAAAGCAGAAAATCCATTCTCAAGATTCAGCCTATGCATACAAAAGAAGCTGCTTTGGTCCTTCCTGTTTCTTTCAGAGGAACTTCAGTGAGGACATGAAAATTTAAGGCTTTTATATGAGACTTTCCTAGTCACTACCTCAAAGTAGAAAGGTACAGCAAGCAAAAAGATTAGTTGAACACTAAAGTAAAACCTTACCGTGTCTGAACTTCCTTCCAGCAGTATGTTGATTGCTCTGTTCACATCCCCATTACAATCATGTAGTGCCACTATGCACTCATCCTGGTTTTTCCCCGTCACTTCCATAAGCTGGCAGTAAAAGTCACACATGTTAAAATATTCAAATTATCATCATAAAGTAAGAGTTAGTACCACCACAGATTCCAACAATATGTTCAGCTACTGTGTCACAGCAAATTAAAATCCTACATAAAGTTATCTACCTTGTACAGATCCATGATTCAGATAAGAGACAGGTTTAAGTGACAACCAAGGAAGTATCCCAGCACGTTTTTTTTTTTTCCTTTACGCTACATGCTTTCAAAATGCTGTTATTCCCAAGACAACTGCGTGAGTGTAAAAATGTAAGGGACTAGGACAGCTCCAGTATCATCCTCCCTCACCAGTTAACCCCACTATATAAGCACAGCCATCAAGTAAACCATGGTGGAGAATCCAGATCCATCTGGAAAAACATCCAGAGAAGTTATCTTTTTCAGCTAGATCACTTTCTTCAATCTACTTTAGCTTAAACCCACACAAATGGTCCAAGTGATGGCAGCTCAAGGAGAGTTGGTACTGAATTATGCTCTGTGGACCTGCAGTGCGCATCCTGAGTAGCACAGAACAGATATAAACAAAATCTGTCATGGGGTATTCGATACCTCTACCCACAGAGAAATAAATAAAATAAAATAAAATACTAAAAAATAAAAAGTAAAATAATAAAAAAGAATAAACAATAAAATAAAAAATAATAATAAAATATCAAATAACATTAAAAAAAAAAAACACAAAAACACAAGATAGATATAAATATGCACATTTAAGACTTTGTAGAACTCTCTATGAAGAAATTAATTCTTAGCCTTCCAATCAGCAGAGCTACAGGTATATTTCAGGGTCCTTTGGCTTTAGGATCTACAGGACTTCACTCCTGGCATAACAATGAACTTTATAGAAAAGAAAAACAAAAACAGTTAACAGTGCCTCAGAGGATGCTTTAGAAAGGAAAGGAGATTAAGAAGTGTATCCCCATCTTCTCTATCAATGCATTCACAATAGCTTCTCTTCTAGATGTGTTCCTACACTCTATATGAACTGTGATGTGCTCCCTAAGGTAGAATCACCAGCACACTGACCTAAACAGGTATAGTTGAGTCCTCAATATTCAGCTACAACTGTGTAACGGAAGTTTGAATACATAAACCCCAAACTCAGCACGATAGAGGAAACAGTGTGATATTTCAATTTAATGCACACACAGATCTAGGATGTCCCATTTTAAAAGAAGAAAACCCACACCACTTCAGTTTGCCTTTCACTAATATTAGATTTTCACTTTTCCTGAAAAACAGATTCAGCAAACACAGCTGATGTAGGCAACCTGTTTTGCCCACATGCACATACATGTAGACAAACCAAACGCACTAATCCTGACACAGATAAGCATCAGGACCATACTGGAGATAGTTTAGAAGAAACATGAGCACAGATGAGCTTTGGCTTAAAGGCTTGTTTACAAAGGGAACTGCACCAGTGTAACTATACAGCCAGTATTATGGTTTAACCTAAATAATAATCAGCTGCCCTAGCTCCAAAACGCAAGCCACCCTAGGAATACCTTATTTGCAGGGCATAAAAACTCTGTACTATAAGAAACATACTTGTTTCACTTTATCTTCAAAATCTGCATCATTCTTATCGTAGATCATCTGAGCAAGGCGAATCTGTTCTGCTGTTGCCTGAAAAATGCAAACATTCAATAAAGTTCACAAAGTGTAACAACATAATTTTTAAAAATATCTCCTAGAGTCACTATTTTTCTCTCCAGATTCTCAGAAAGTACATATGCAGCAAATATAGAAGAGTTATGGGGAAGTGATTAACATTTTCTTCTCCATGTCCACTTTTCAGTTAAGAAGTTTACTGGAAGAGAAGCAATTTCAACATGTGTAACTGATGTCTGTGCCAAAGTTAAAAGTCACTACACAGATAAGACAACTATGTAATAGAATTTATTACACAAGTTTGTTTCAGTAATATTACTTTTAGTTTTACTTAGTATTTATCACTCCAGAGTCATTTTTATGATATTAAAAAAAAAAAAAGCAGTAATGGNGTAGTGCCACTATGCACTCATCCTGGTTTTTCCCCGTCACTTCCATAAGCTGGCAGTAAAAGTCACACATGTTAAAATATTCAAATTATCATCATAAAGTAAGAGTTAGTACCACCACAGATTCCAACAATATGTTCAGCTACTGTGTCACAGCAAATTAAAATCCTACATAAAGTTATCTACCTTGTACAGATCCATGATTCAGATAAGAGACAGGTTTAAGTGACAACCAAGGAAGTATCCCAGCACGTTTTTTTTTTTTCCTTTACGCTACATGCTTTCAAAATGCTGTTATTCCCAAGACAACTGCGTGAGTGTAAAAATGTAAGGGACTAGGACAGCTCCAGTATCATCCTCCCTCACCAGTTAACCCCACTATATAAGCACAGCCATCAAGTAAACCATGGTGGAGAATCCAGATCCATCTGGAAAAACATCCAGAGAAGTTATCTTTTTCAGCTAGATCACTTTCTTCAATCTACTTTAGCTTAAACCCACACAAATGGTCCAAGTGATGGCAGCTCAAGGAGAGTTGGTACTGAATTATGCTCTGTGGACCTGCAGTGCGCATCCTGAGTAGCACAGAACAGATATAAACAAAATCTGTCATGGGGTATTCGATACCTCTACCCACAGAGAAATAAATAAAATAAAATAAAATACTAAAAAATAAAAAGTAAAATAATAAAAAAGAATAAACAATAAAATAAAAAATAATAATAAAATATCAAATAACATTAAAAAAAAAAAACACAAAAACACAAGATAGATATAAATATGCACATTTAAGACTTTGTAGAACTCTCTATGAAGAAATTAATTCTTAGCCTTCCAATCAGCAGAGCTACAGGTATATTTCAGGGTCCTTTGGCTTTAGGATCTACAGGACTTCACTCCTGGCATAACAATGAACTTTATAGAAAAGAAAAACAAAAACAGTTAACAGTGCCTCAGAGGATGCTTTAGAAAGGAAAGGAGATTAAGAAGTGTATCCCCATCTTCTCTATCAATGCATTCACAATAGCTTCTCTTCTAGATGTGTTCCTACACTCTATATGAACTGTGATGTGCTCCCTAAGGTAGAATCACCAGCACACTGACCTAAACAGGTATAGTTGAGTCCTCAATATTCAGCTACAACTGTGTAACGGAAGTTTGAATACATAAACCCCAAACTCAGCACGATAGAGGAAACAGTGTGATATTTCAATTTAATGCACACACAGATCTAGGATGTCCCATTTTAAAAGAAGAAAACCCACACCACTTCAGTTTGCCTTTCACTAATATTAGATTTTCACTTTTCCTGAAAAACAGATTCAGCAAACACAGCTGATGTAGGCAACCTGTTTTGCCCACATGCACATACATGTAGACAAACCAAACGCACTAATCCTGACACAGATAAGCATCAGGACCATACTGGAGATAGTTTAGAAGAAACATGAGCACAGATGAGCTTTGGCTTAAAGGCTTGTTTACAAAGGGAACTGCACCAGTGTAACTATACAGCCAGTATTATGGTTTAACCTAAATAATAATCAGCTGCCCTAGCTCCAAAACGCAAGCCACCCTAGGAATACCTTATTTGCAGGGCATAAAAACTCTGTACTATAAGAAACATACTTGTTTCACTTTATCTTCAAAATCTGCATCATTCTTATCGTAGATCATCTGAGCAAGGCGAATCTGTTCTGCTGTTGCCTGAAAAATGCAAACATTCAATAAAGTTCACAAAGTGTAACAACATAATTTTTAAAAATATCTCCTAGAGTCACTATTTTTCTCTCCAGATTCTCAGAAAGTACATATGCAGCAAATATAGAAGAGTTATGGGGAAGTGATTAACATTTTCTTCTCCATGTCCACTTTTCAGTTAAGAAGTTTACTGGAAGAGAAGCAATTTCAACATGTGTAACTGATGTCTGTGCCAAAGTTAAAAGTCACTACACAGATAAGACAACTATGTAATAGAATTTATTACACAAGTTTGTTTCAGTAATATTACTTTTAGTTTTACTTAGTATTTATCACTCCAGAGTCATTTTTATGATATTAAAAAAAAAAAAAGCAGTAATGGTGTTTTTCTAAATTAACCTCCAGTCTGATGACTCCTGCTCCCATCACCTTCCCTTGACTCTGTAAATGTGACTCTGTAGATTTATAATACTTAAAAGACAGGGTTACACCTCCAAGTTCTGCCTGCGAGCAGCTGCACTAATACTGACCTCTGGAAACTGCTACAGGATCTTAGTACTTATGAAATACTTGGTGCCTCTGAAACATTTCTGGACCACGAAGGTATATTCACAACTTCCCCAGAAGTTGTTAGACTAAAATGGATGCAGTAGAGCACCATAAATCCTACTCTGTGATGGATGCCCTACAAACAAAATTACTCAACACCATTAATGTCTCCACATACAAGGCTACTCCACTTAGTGTGGCATTTGTAATCCACTTGAACTGCATTCCCATCAAAATACCAAAGATAACTGTATGCTGCATGATCCTGGTCCTAATTTGATTTCTGCTCAAACAGAAAAGACTTTCTAGAGAAGGCTGATATTGAAGAGAGCTAACACTCAAAAGGCAATTAGATGTGCTGCAAAATATTTCTTCATTAAGAAAGGGACCACTTCATCCACTGACATTCTTCAATAAAAGGATTCATCCTGAGCAGCTGCTTGAACCTCACCTTTTGAAGACTCACTTCTGAGAATACCAACATGAAGTTCTGAGCCTCAAGAGTTTGACTCATCAGCCTCAAACTGCATCGCTGTTGGAGTTTACCACAAATACAAGCTCTGGAGAAGGTCGCCAAGTGCAAATGCTGAGAAGAGTCTAAAAATTACTCCACCATACACCATCAGCTGCTTATTTGCTGAGAAGTTACTGCAGCTGTCTCAGTTCCTTGAGGGAAGTGACATTTTGCCAAGCTGAGAGGCAATGTTTCACGACAATTAGTGCTTGTAACAGAGTTAAGCACTCTGTGTTATTTCACATTTCCAAAGTATCATGCTGACAGCTTCATACGTCAACTGGTAACACAAACGAGAGACTACTGCGGAATTCCCGGCTCCAAGCCTTGTATTTCCCAGAGCACACTGCACCTTCATGAAAGCCTCTCAGTTAGTAGGGTGCGCTGTGCAAAAAACCCTTTATTGGAGTCTGCCAGGTGAGCAAAGAACAGAAAGTAGATGTCCACCAGTTTCAGGACTTATGCCTTGTTGATACATCCTCTTCCTCTGACTGACTTCAGTATCCTTGGTCCCATCACAATTTTTAAACTAAAGACATTTCATTTACAGACATCCAAAACATAAAAACTCTGACAACGTAATTTCTGTATAGACATGACCACATATTTAACCAAAAACAGGAAGCCATTAATATATATATATTTTTAAGTCCCCATCAGATGACAGAATATAGCAATTTAGTAACAATGTAAAATGTGTGACATTTTTTCCTGCGTAAGCAGAGGGCTTGGAAAATCACCAGTATTTATGCCAGTCAACTACCTCCATACAGAAGTCAAGATTCTAAAGAACAACAAAGATGTTTTTATTACACAAACATCAAATCATTGTCACAAGTTTGGGTTGTTTTTTGGTTTTTTTTTGCCCAGTATCTTCCTGTTCTTCATTCTTTAAGACACCAACTTTACAAGTAACATTTTATTGTCCTATAAAATAGTGTGAAACTTTACTCAGCCTTTCAAGATACATGATCTTTGCAGTGTTAGCACACAATATTTTGAATCAACAACTTACAACTCCCAGAAAACAGAAACGTACAAAATACAAAATTAAGTGACAGTAATAGGCTCAGATCTTATAATAAAATGGTGTATTTATTATCCAGATGCCACAGAGAATATCTGCAGTGTAACTTCTTAAACTGTGGTAATAAGATATGACAATAAAGAAATCTCCATTTAGGAAAGTCACATTCTTCTAGACTCAGAGAAAATAATCAGTAGTGATTAAACAGTAAAGCAATGCATCTTTCTGTTGATATCTCAAATTTTACTAAGTAGGAAAGTCCATCTCTATTTCTAAATAATAAAAACATACTGTGCAATAAAGCTAGTTGCTGTACATTTGATAATCATCTTTTCTATTGAACTGTGCTTGTTAAGCAAGTAGAAAAATAAATGGATAAGCCCCTGAATACGTGCAGTAAGAGCAAATGCTTAAAACCTCTGAATCACACCAGTTGGACAGGCCCTCCTACTAGTGCAACCTTCCACTGAGGGCAGGTCCCATCAGAGGAGATGCCTGGGGCCAGGATAGAGATCTCACCACCTTCCTAATCCACATTTTGGTATTTAAGTGAAGGTATTTCACTATTAACTGTGAAGGCAGTCTTTTTTCCTCTCTCTTCCCTTTAACAGCTAAAATTTCCAGTGTTCCAGCTTGAGCCATCAGACCTCTGAGAAGACTCAGGTTTTACCTTCTCCACACCCTCACATTAGGTATCTGAATAAAACCTTGCCCTTCCTCTTAGAGTTGAACAAACCTAGCTCTTATGACTCGCTCTTAATCATCCTATGCTCTGGTCTCTCAGACATTTCTTTAATGGATTTGCTCCCACCTCCCCAGAACTGGACTTGTATATGACAAAAAAAACAAGGAAAAAAAAAAAGGAAATAGGGAAATAATTTCACAGAATATTGTAACAGAATAGCTTGGATTAAAGGGACCTTTAAAGTCCTAAAGTCACTCACTTACAACCCCCTATCATGAGCAAGGACACCTTCCACAGGATCGTGCTGCCCAAGACCCAGTCCATTATAGCCATGAATGCCTCTGGGGATGGGGCATCCAATTCTCTGGGCAAACTGTTCCTGTGCCTCACCACATCCATAGGAAGAATTTCTTCCATGTGTCTAATTTAAATATTTATCGTCTTTTAAACCTATTACCCCCTGTCACATCATTACACTTTCAGATAAAAAAAATCCCTTCCAGCTTTCCTGTAGACTCTTCAAGGCACTGGAAGGCCACTATAATGTCTCCCCAGGGCCTATTCCTCTCTGGGCCGAACAAGCCCAGCTCTCTCAGACCATCTCCACAGGAGAGGTGCTCCAGCCTTCCGATCAGCCTCAGTGGTCTCTATATTCTTCATGTGGTGGAACTCCCAAAGCTGAATGCAGCACTGCAGACAGGGTCTTAGAAGAGCTGAGTAGAATGGGATAATCATCCCCCTTACCCTGCTGGCCATGCTCCTTTTGATATAGCCCAGGATACGACTGACTTTTGGGGCACAAGTACAAGCTCATGTTGAATCTCTCAACAACCAAGACCCCCAGGTTCTTCTCTTCAGGACCACACTCCATTCAGTCATTCCCCAGTCTGCGCTGATATTTGAGATTGCTTCAACACAGGTACAGCAACTTACACTTGACCTTGCAATGTTTGCACAGGCCTACCTCTCATGCCTGTCAAGGATGCTCTGGCTGGCATCCCTTCCCTCTAGATTAACATTTGCACCATTCAGCTTGGTGTCATGCACAAATTTCCTAAGGGTGCATTCAAATCCACTAGTGTCATTAATAAGACATTAAACAGTCCCAGTATGGACACTGTAATGACACCACTTGTCTCTAGCTGTATATCAGCCTTGATCACAATTCTAAATGCGGCCATACAGCCAATTCCCTATCCATTGAACAGTACACAAAAGACATGCTTCCAAATTAGAGACAAGGATGCTGTGGGGGACTACATCAAAAGCTTTGCTTATGTCAAGGTAGATTACATTCACTGTTCTTCCCTTGGCCACCACTCAGGTTAGTTAGCTATGATTCATCCTTTGTGAGGCCGTGGTAACTATTCACCTCACTGCTTTCCATATGACTTAATATGATTTCCAGGAGAATTTGCTCTGTTGTTCTTCCCAGGCACAGAGGTGATGTTGGCTAGTCTGTAATATCCTGGATCTTCCAGTTTACCCTATCTGGAAACAGGTTATGTTTTCCTTTTTCCAGTCACTGAGGACTTCACATAATCACCACCAGATTTCAAACAGTGGTTTGGTCACTTCATCTGCCAGTTCTCTCAGGAATGGGCAACTACCAGTGAAGACTGAGGCAAACAGTTGAGTATCCCAGCCTTCTCCATGTCAGTCAGAGCCAAGACGCCAGTGCACTCAGAGGTGATTTACCTTGCTTTGTTAACTTAGGTATCTGGAGAAACCCATCTTGTTATACCTTACATTCCTAGGCAAGTTCAGCTTTAGGTGTATCCTTGGTTTTCCTAATCTGGTCCTACATTTCTGGGCCACATTCCTACAACCCCTCCAGGATGCCTGTCTCTGTCCACACATTTATTTCTTGAGCTTCTGTTTGGTTGAGAAGTCAATCTCCTCACCACCCCATTACACTCTAAATTATAATAGAACAAAACCAGACAACTTCATTGTCTTTTAAACTCTTAAACAAATTCCGCTTTATCTATTGAAAATCACTTCCAAAATGCATTAGCATGAATCACAAGTAAGTAAAACACTGCAGTGCAATGAGATGAAGGCTTGAGCTCGCATAATTAATACTATACAAAACAGGAAGGAAGTCTCCCCTATGTTAAAGATCAGTCTGGAAAACAATAAAATAGACTGTTTCCCAGAGGAGCACCTCTAGACTGATGCATTCTTTGCCAGCAAAGAACTGAGGCAATTCTTGAATTGAGTCCAAATCTGGAGACATACCTGACAAGAGAATAATGAATTGCCAGAAGCAGAGAAATTCTGCACTCTCTGTAACCCAGACAAGCACACAACTTAACTACTTTGTTGCTGGAAATCAAGACAATGGGCTGATCTCACAGATGCGCAAAATGCTTTCAGTCCACTGGTAGACAATCTTCATCATTTCACTTTGCATGAAGACACTGCACAAGAAGTTTTTGTGATTTCCCAAATCTGCTGAATCACACTGTAGAACACAGCAACTGTCTAATAAAGCTTTTCCCACCCACCCAAATGCCTTTAAGGACCACAAATCTTCTAGCATCATGAGGCTAGCATATGGAAGAGCTAAAATCTGAGGACGCTGAGGTCAGAGGGTAAAAATCTTGACACACGCATAAGCATAGAACTCCTCACTGATGAAAAAATTGCTGAAAAACACAAACTTATTTAGAGACAAGAATACAGGAACAATTTAATGCTGTGACAGATTACTACACAATTCAAGTGAGATATCAAATAGTCCTCCAAAATAAGGCTATAATTTATTTTCTTGGTTTTTACTGATTTACAGAAGCACATATCATTACACACTTTCAACTTGAAGATCACTATACAGTAGCACATACCTGTACTACTTGTTTCTGTTGTTGTATTGGCTGTGTGGTTGAAATTTGCGTTTTGTCCCGAGTGCCCCGGGTACGTTCACTGCCCATTGAAGTCATCATATACAGTATATACAAAACAATGTATGTACAAAATAGAAAATCTGAAAGAGAAAAAAAGATCGTGAGTTAAGACACAGGACTGATTCAATATCCAGGTAACATACAATGCAGTAGCTGCAACTTCACTTGCCTTTAACAGGAACTCTACACAGAGTCTAGATGTGTAGTTTCAGACAGCACCTACAACTCCGAGACTTTTCTATCCACTCCTCTGTTGAGATTCCAGCTGTATGACTCCCTAACTTTTGTAATATCTCCTTTCCTGTTTTTATGCCTGGAATTCAAGCACACTCATACCCATCCAGAACACTAATTAAATCGCTTTCATAAATCAGACCGTTCCCTATCATTACGTCTCTTTCCTACACATATAAAGAGGTCACAGTCAACATCCACTCTACTTCTCAAACGTCACTTGTAAGAAAAATGATAAACCTTGCTTTTAAATCCAGCCTGGGGCAGTCAGCTTTTATTTCAGTTCATCCCATCGCTAGAATTAGAATCTTTGAAACATGAAATTTATTATTTCCCCATGTTTGTACAGCGCCTAGCACAAAACTGACTGATGAAAGAGATTTTTAGAAAGTATGATAACTTTAAACAGCTCTCAGAATATTCATGGTCAATTGCTTTTTTTCCTGTCCCTGCAACATTGGGAAGCAAAAGTGCAAATACAGGGAAGTAAAGGCAATGTATGCTTGCTGCCACCTGGACAGAAGATGTGCAAAGATGCAGCAAAGATTTTTCACTACTGCCTTGGTGCAAACTGTGCTTCAGTACACAACCTGTCAGGGCAAGTAGTTTCAGCACAAGTTCAAAGCTGAGTTCAGTGCAAAAATAACACTAAGATTAAAACCGAGCAAATAACAGATTGCACGGACAGGAATGTGTTCAATATCAGACTGGTCACTAGCCTCTACACGCAATGTGTACTCAAAAATTGAAGATGCAGTGAGACGTTTCTGATTCACGGAACTCAGAAGCCTCATCCAGATAACAAAGAGACAGTTAACACCATTATGATCTTCAATTCAGAAATGTTTTTGTTGGCCAAAATTGAACTCAGCATTGAATTGTTTTAGGTGATTGTTAGAGCTACCTCAGGCTCTGTGCCTGATACACACTCCCACAAACTCTTACATATTTAACAAGAAAAGGTCTGGTTTTACCAGGAACCAGTCATAGCATGATCAGAACTGGGACACAGTGTTTCTCCAGTTTTATAAATACATTCACCAAAGCCAATTTGTTTTGCAGTCTGTTAAGGTAGTTTAACTTCGCTGTCTTTTAAACTCTTCAACAAACAGGACTTCAGAGCACTGCGCTTTGACATCCTAACAGTCAGATACGGTCAGAAGTCTCTCATGCTAATTCAAACTCAAACAATCCACAGAAAACAAAATGCGGAAATGCTCTGAACAACAGCTTCAACACTTAACACACTCTCTGGTCATGGTTGTCCACGGATATTTTAAGACATTCTACATAGTGTCCACCGACTCTAAGCACTAAGCTTAGAATGTGCACAGAACAGTAAGCACTACTTTCACTGTTAAAATCCTTTGAAAGCTATGCTGACTGAAGTTCCAGGGCCAACTCAACTTTATATAAGCTAATAACAATCTGGTTTATTTTGAGGTTTGGTTTTGGAACACCTCTGCATCCAAATCTGCACATCGTTTCTGAATTGAAGTTGTGTTTACATCGATTTTGGTATCTAAAAATTCTGACACTTTTCACATGTCTCTTTTTTTTACTCTTTTTTTTACTCTACTTTCACTAAAGAAAGCTCCTCAAAATATTGAGATCCGTGCTTTGGATGTGTCCAGAGTGTACACATGTTAAGACAAGGTTTCTATTTGTAAAATACCTGTCTAGCTACAGTACACACTTTAGAGAGCCAGGCAATACATGGATCCAAGAAAGTGCTGGGCCTTCTCTGCCTTTCCTAACACAGGGTAAGGTACCTCAGTACCATAACTGCTTAAGCTATGATTGTTTTTCATAAGAAAAGGATCTTTTAAGGAAAAAGGAAACAACACGAACATCTGAAACACTCCTGAGCAATGACACTATGTAGCAAAATCAGTCTGACGGTCTCAATGAAGCCAGATAATCTTACAGTATGGTGGGATCTTTAGGTAAGATCCTAATCTTGCTGACCACACGAGTAGTAGCATACAACAACAGGCCTGAAGCAGTAAAAACAGCAGAGGTGAGAGCCTCTCTTCAGGAGCAGCATGGACTTGCTTCAGACAAGCATGGAAACAAACACAACCTCAGCCTGAAGTTCCCATCAAGCCAACGAGGTCATGCTACAGTCTATTTCAGACGCAAATCAGTTGTCTTAAAAGCATTGTTGACAGCAGCTGAACAGCTTTGTTGTGCTGGTGGAAGCACAGTGAGGAGAAGCCTCCCATCATCCCACACCGGCTGCTCGCACATCCCACAGCCAGCCACAGCTGTGAGGTCCAAAGCTGCAGGCTGAAAGGAGGCAGATAGTCATTGCCTGCTAATTACCACAGTGACTAGGATGTCGAGCACTAAGTGAGATATTATTAATATAATTAATGAGATGGATCTAAACAAGAACATTTCCATGCTTGGAAAGCAGTTGTCATAGCAATGAGGAGGATATCACAAACTGAAGAACTTAATTTTAACTATAGATTAAATGAGGAGAGAAGATTTGAGACTAGGAGGAGGGCAATTCTTAATTAAAAATCTGTTTAACAAAGATCAAAAAAATATTCAGACAAGTAGATATTTCAGTTTCCACACCAAGGTCCGACTCAGGGCAAGAGTCCCTTATTCCTAGTTAATACTTGACCTTGTAAATATACTGAAACTCAAGTAAGCAGCCAAAACAGCTGTATTTGGAAGAAACAGATACACATGAAACAAAACAGACCTCCTGAAACCTATCAGAAAAACAGAACAAAGCATAGGAGATCAGAACGCCCTAAACTGTTGTGCAAAGAAAGCAACCACAGTCTCATAACAACAAAGCTACACTTGTTTATAACACTGGAAAATAATAAGTTTGTAATAATCCACTACCTCCAGAGGAAGACTGGCTTTACATTAATGAAAAAGGAAATAGAAACCCTAATCAGTATTTAACAGAACGCTTCACTTCAGCTATGTTCAATGTCTCACACACCAAGATATGCAAACCTCAGCCAACAACTATTCTTAAAAGTTGGAAGAAACAACCATTTAAAAGGAAAATCATTCCAAATCTCCAGGTTTGGTTGTACAGCAAGCCTAGCCCAAAAGCAGATTCATGACTGTCTCTACCAGACTGGTAACAGAATGGCAACAGCTATTCTACTGTCCAAAATCTGCAACTAAACATTGGTACCCTATAACAAACTCTTCTAATATTAATAAATTCCATCCCTACAAGTCTCCACATCAAAGTCATATTCAGCATAGCTGTGTTTTCGCAGCACACTTTAGAAAGAAAAGAAGACAAAAAAATCAAAGAGTAACTGAACACATTATCTACAGAAAAAGCAGGTTTATCATAATGCTTCTTTGATCTTTTGTTCAAGCCTCCTTGGACAAGGAATCTAGACTCCAGAAGGTCATAAAAATCAAGATACATTAAATATAAATCATCGTGACAGCATAGCAGGCCATGCAAGACACAGGGAATCTACTAATGAACTTTAGGGACAGACCCAACACCACAATACCATCTGACTTCCAAGAATTTCTGAAGTTAAATACTCATGTCCACAATCTGAACAAAATGTGCAGTTTCATTTCTCTTTCTGAGGCAGCCTCAAGCAAGCAATTTTCTTGACTCTGGACAAGGAGCTGCAAGAAAGAAGACTGTGGACATCTGTGTGAGCACCACAGAAGCACGACTGCCCTTTTATCCTCTCGTCAAAACTATTCAATCAACAACATATTGCAACAATAGGATTTGGAAAAGGCTGCTGCAAGACACTGTCTCATGGTGGCATGACTACCACACATATTCATTGAGTTCAGATTTTATTGCTAGGGCAGCAGAGTGACAAGAGCATGAGGAAAATGCATGGGGAAAAGATCAATGTCAGCTAAGCATCAATTCAATGCATTCCCTCAAGTGAAGACTTGCCTAAACAACCTCACAACTTTTCTTACTATTTGGAAAGGGAAAAGAGTTTACAAGAGTCAAATACTCTCAAGGAGCAGTGCCATGCCTATACTGCCTCAAACCAATAATGAGGAACTTCAGCCTAGGGATGCTGGGAGGATTATTTCTTACCTTACCTTTTTCTGTACTAAGTTGGAAGAATATTGACGGCCAGGAATAGATCTCTGTCACTGACAGAACACCATAGGAGATAAAACTGTACTAACCATATGCTCTCATGCTGTTCCATGAAAATAAGATTGCTGGGAGTGCCCAGCAGTCAGTACAAGCACCAGCAGAAACCCAACATGCACACTACTTGCAATTGTCATTTACAGCTCTTCCATTCACAAAGCTTAGGGAAGAAGTAACTGTATATTCTTAACTACCTTGCTTAAAACCAATTAAGTAGCTGCTTGAAATTATGCTGTAATCCAGTTGGTAAACCTGTAATTAGAGAAGAACACACCCCAGAGCTATAGAAATCAACCATTTCTCATCACCGAATTAAAATAAAACTTAATCTTAAGGATTAGCATTTTTGAGCAAATGTTACAAAAAGGAAGACAAAGGGAAAAACAGAAAGAACAGGTGCTACAAAAAACAGACAACATTGTTTTGGGAGAAAGAAGTGACCAATTTTCAGAAGTCTGTAGATATGAAAAGGTTGGTCACATATCCAGGGTACATCTAAAAAGAAACGCTGCGGGGCAATGTATACTTTTCATTACTAGAGCAGGTGTCAGTCATGAAGGTTAAGTGACACCATTAAGAAAATCTTCTAATCTCATAATATCAGCCTTTGCTGTTATTCTAGTGTTTCTGCTTAACAGCAAACGCTTTACATTTTATTATATGCTGGTGATTATTCCTGTTTGCATCAAAAATCTGCCAACTACATCCAACAAACATCCTCGTCCTCATCAGTTCTTCACAAATACTCATACTTGTGAGTTAACAAATGCCCTTATTCCCACATAAATTTTGGAAGGAAATATCTGTATTCCCTAATTTATTCATTTATTTTTTAATATACCAATAAAAGACAATCATACTAAACATAAGAAAATCCTAACTGGCTTCTATTTGGGATTTCCTTCTCATACTACAAAGGTAATCTTCAGAATGACAAAGAAAGAAAAACAATAGAAAATCAGCAAAACCAGTTTCACTGCTGTCAGAGCAGCATCATAAAGATCCAGAGGACTCTGTGTGATGTTTCAGCCATCAATTACCTACAAAGCCACTGTTCCCATCTTTTGCTGCCACTCCACTAGAAGAACTTTCTAGACAGCAACTGGCTGGATTTCCACGCACACACAAAAAAATTAAGTCTTGCTGCCTGTTTCTAACTATTAATAAACCCCATGTTTGCAAAGATTTGCCAGATGCGTTAGTTATCTGCACTTACCATCAACAGTAACAAAGCTTTGAGAAACAAAGAGACCCAGAAAGAATAACTGCACGTTATTGCTCTCTAGGCAATCCCACTATACTGAGGATCAGCACACAGTTGTTGAAATGGACTAAGAAGGAAAAAAGCCTGTTTGTCCACAGAGAAATGTAATTTATAGACGATAGGAGTGAGCTTAAAGAAGCAGCAATCACTGGGTATCCTGTAAGGAAGAAGCAACAGCGAGTTCACTTTNTCATACTAAACATAAGAAAATCCTAACTGGCTTCTATTTGGGATTTCCTTCTCATACTACAAAGGTAATCTTCAGAATGACAAAGAAAGAAAAACAATAGAAAATCAGCAAAACCAGTTTCACTGCTGTCAGAGCAGCATCATAAAGATCCAGAGGACTCTGTGTGATGTTTCAGCCATCAATTACCTACAAAGCCACTGTTCCCATCTTTTGCTGCCACTCCACTAGAAGAACTTTCTAGACAGCAACTGGCTGGATTTCCACGCACACACAAAAAAATTAAGTCTTGCTGCCTGTTTCTAACTATTAATAAACCCCATGTTTGCAAAGATTTGCCAGATGCGTTAGTTATCTGCACTTACCATCAACAGTAACAAAGCTTTGAGAAACAAAGAGACCCAGAAAGAATAACTGCACGTTATTGCTCTCTAGGCAATCCCACTATACTGAGGATCAGCACACAGTTGTTGAAATGGACTAAGAAGGAAAAAAGCCTGTTTGTCCACAGAGAAATGTAATTTATAGACGATAGGAGTGAGCTTAAAGAAGCAGCAATCACTGGGTATCCTGTAAGGAAGAAGCAACAGCGAGTTCACTTTTGAAATGTGGTTGTATACTTCCCAGCCAAGAAATATTTAAAGAAAGTTCTCTTCCCGATATTCTAGAACCTGAAGGAAAAATTATATACAAGTTCTTGCTGTCTTTCATGGAAAGATTTCATTTCTCACCCTCTTTCAAATAAATTACTTTTCTGATGCTAACCCTCTCTTAATACCACAAAAGTCGAAGAGAATCTCTTTCATCACCGACCATGCCACATGCTCATCCTGAACAGCTGAGTCAATCACCATCTCTGGTTGGGAAGCATACAGACAACAACGGCTCAGAGGTTCCTGATGCTGGCCCAGACACACACACACACACACACCCCCTACTTCCTCTTGACATGGAAGGACACCAACACCTTTACTTCCAGGTACACTACTGTCCTATTTTTAGCCTATGAAAACAGAATATAGGCCAAATCACATTCTGTACACAGTTTATCACTACTATATCCACTGATGATGAACCAACAGTATTAGCAAATCTCTTCACCCATGTCTCTGGGTTTGCCCTACCTCCCCCGCAAAAANTCTGTGTAGAATTTTGAAAAAAAAAAAAAAATATATATATATATATAATTTTATGAAGAAAAAAAAGGAGGTAAAACTCCTTGTCCTCTTCTCTCCCAAAGTTTCCTGAGTAACATCTAATGAAAGGGAACTACCAGCATCATCATCTCCAGCAAAGAATCTGATAGCAGAACAATATTATGGCCTAGTCACCTCCTGCAACACATACTCACATTGAATGATAGCCTGCATTATTTACTAGGAGGCCTGTTAAAAAAAAAAAAGAAAAAACAACAACTAGTACTTCACAAAAGAGAAACTCACTGTAGCTGAGGGAAAACTGAACTAACAGGTTTTTCAGGGTTTAAAACCATTACCTACTGCAGACAGAACTATCACAAAGCCTTGCCAAAGTCACAAGTAAACCAGGGTCAGCTGCACCGAGTTTGGAACCAAATCTCCAAATCAAGTTTTAGTTTCACTGTGGAATTTCACTTTGATGAGGATTTTGTTGCTCCATCTGTAGTGAGGGTAGAACAGAAATCACTTATTCCACTATAATTAAGTTTCACCTTGCATCTAACACCACACAAGTACAAGCAGCCACCAAGAACAGCAGCCCTGCTCCCATGCTCCTTAACCATATAATGTAGCTACTTCCCTTCAGACTAAAGATCCTGCAGCTGCAGATCAAGTCAGTTCAGTAAGCTGATCCAAGGGCAAATGAAACCCCCTAAAACAAAACAGCAAGTCATTTGAATAAGCTTATCCAATGGAAAACTATGCAGCTATACGACTGCTGTATCTAATACAAGGGATAGGGATCATGTTTGTGAGGAGAGGAGGAACTTGCACTTCAGCAGCCACGTGTTATTATCAAAAATGACATTTCATGTTTCGTCTTCACAGGATCCAGTACAGCAAGACTTGATACTGATCAGGCCCTCTGCACATAACAACAATAAAAATCCCTAACAAGCCTTATGGGNACTTCCTCTTGACATGGAAGGACACCAACACCTTTACTTCCAGGTACACTACTGTCCTATTTTTAGCCTATGAAAACAGAATATAGGCCAAATCACATTCTGTACACAGTTTATCACTACTATATCCACTGATGATGAACCAACAGTATTAGCAAATCTCTTCACCCATGTCTCTGGGTTTGCCCTACCTCCCCCGCAAAAAAAAAAAAATATATATATATATATAATTTTATGAAGAAAAAAAAGGAGGCA
>VXAB01011226.1:62901-76466 GCA_013399175.1 Odontophorus gujanensis
AAAAAAGGAGGTAAAACTCCTTGTCCTCTTCTCTCCCAAAGTTTCCTGAGTAACATCTAATGAAAGGGAACTACCAGCATCATCATCTCCAGCAAAGAATCTGATAGCAGAACAATATTATGGCCTAGTCACCTCCTGCAACACATACTCACATTGAATGATAGCCTGCATTATTTACTAGGAGGCCTGTTAAAAAAAAAAAAGAAAAAACAACAACTAGTACTTCACAAAAGAGAAACTCACTGTAGCTGAGGGAAAACTGAACTAACAGGTTTTTCAGGGTTTAAAACCATTACCTACTGCAGACAGAACTATCACAAAGCCTTGCCAAAGTCACAAGTAAACCAGGGTCAGCTGCACCGAGTTTGGAACCAAATCTCCAAATCAAGTTTTAGTTTCACTGTGGAATTTCACTTTGATGAGGATTTTGTTGCTCCATCTGTAGTGAGGGTAGAACAGAAATCACTTATTCCACTATAATTAAGTTTCACCTTGCATCTAACACCACACAAGTACAAGCAGCCACCAAGAACAGCAGCCCTGCTCCCATGCTCCTTAACCATATAATGTAGCTACTTCCCTTCAGACTAAAGATCCTGCAGCTGCAGATCAAGTCAGTTCAGTAAGCTGATCCAAGGGCAAATGAAACCCCCTAAAACAAAACAGCAAGTCATTTGAATAAGCTTATCCAATGGAAAACTATGCAGCTATACGACTGCTGTATCTAATACAAGGGATAGGGATCATGTTTGTGAGGAGAGGAGGAACTTGCACTTCAGCAGCCACGTGTTATTATCAAAAATGACATTTCATGTTTCGTCTTCACAGGATCCAGTACAGCAAGACTTGATACTGATCAGGCCCTCTGCACATAACAACAATAAAAATCCCTAACAAGCCTTATGGGGGGGAGGAAGCTTCACAGCAAAGGACTCCACCAACAGAGTGACCTTGAATATATCACTACCTCAAAGCATACACAGCCTTTTGACCACCATTAAGAGATCAGGGACTTTTATGATCTTTGCTGAGAAATGCTTCTTCACACCAGGGTACTTGGATGTCTGTTAGCATTCAGCAGCTTGTAAAGAATAACCCCGCAAATATTTGGAATTTCTTCTATTCAAGCAAGAAAGGAGGATAAAACCAGACAACAGGAGGACAGTTTACCCAACACACATACATCAATCTAGAATTCACTTATTTCCCCAGAGTGCAGAAGTACCTTTTTGCATTCCGTTTCGGGCATTGATTCTAGAGACTCAAAGAAGCTTAAAGCAATTTAACCAGTAAGGAGAAATTCTTCATGATTTTGTACAGGCAACTTAACCTTCACAGGACTAATGCACCTAATGTCCATCCTTTTCCCATCAAAAGGGCCACCTTGAAAGGGCTGCTCCTCTGCCAGTTCATTATCTCACTGCGTTCCCTCCAAGGGGAGGAAGAAAGCCAGACAGACGTGTTTGGAAGGATAGTGCCAAATGACTCGCAAGTTCTTCATAAGACACCTTCCACCTAAAAAGTCGCAAGACAAAATCTCCCCTTACTGCAGACTACTAATTTGTACAGTTTTGTTTTATCTGAGTTAAGCGTGGGGGTCAGCTAGATACCTGGGTCAGCTTAGAGCACACACGCATATATAATATATATATATATAACAGTTTAAGCTTCAGCTACACCAGTATATTTTTATACATACACACATACAGGTGAGGAAACAGCTGCAGAGTAAAAACTAAATAAATTAGACATTATCCTCAAAGACAACACAAAGAGCATATGATCTCAGTTCACAACGATTATTAATACCACAAGGAAAAAAGTATTTAAGTAGCTAAAGCATCCCACATACAACAGGTTTACACCACTAGAGCTGCACTGTGGTGTATTCCCATACTGTGACTGATAACTCAAAACCACCATTACCCACACATCTAGTAAAAGCGTCAGCAGTACTTTCCAAGCTGTTTAAGCATGGGCTACATCAGTACATACAGCACTAGCTACAAGTATCAAGGACATGTCAGGATTGCATTTGTCAAAACTGTCAACTGTAAGACATAACAGTCAAAAGCAAATATTCAGTGGATCACTGACCTATCAGTTACTTCAATTACAACAAAGTTAGCTATACTCAGAATCAGAGTAATTCATGCAACCAAATGCCAGTTGTTAATACAAATACACACAAAAATAACTTAATAGGAAAACTAATTACATTTAAATGGATACCAAAACTAACAAAATACAATGAACTGCTGAGGCAGGGGGAGGGGTAGGTTGGAACAAGTACTTAGTACTGTCAGTTTTGGCTATTGAACAGCAGAAACATATTTCAGCCACTTGCACTGACGCAGCTATTTGTATCTCAACAGCCTCTAACTGTGGTTTATCCAGTTCAAACATCAAAACAAGTTCAAAAAGAATATGACCGCTGAAACCCAGACACTCCAAATGACAGAAAGAAACAGCTAACATGAGCTCGAAGGCAGGAAAACATCCAAAGCAGAGAACTTCCCTTGACAAAAGATCTTACAAAGAAGGTGACACACAGGAAAAGCACTCCACGTAGAATTTTGTGCTGCCAGTGTCTCACTCTGCACCCCTGCTGTCCCTGCCCCCCTGCAGCTCACTCCCACATTGCTGAACCACGCTCTCCTCAAACAGCTTCCAAAGGAATTCTCTGAATAGAAACAGATAGGAGCAACGGGAGTAAAAATAGCCAAGTAAGAGCTGAGACATTTATGACGTCCTCAAACTTGCAGAAACATGCTCAGTTGCATCAAAAAAGGGTACCAGTTAATTCTTTATACCGTCGACAATGAGGTACAAAGTAGAAAGTGTCATTATAAAAAAAGGTTGGAAGGGGAGGGCATAATTAATACTTGCAGCACCATCATCAGATCACATTACTACACTCAAAACAAAAAGCAGTGGTTAAGTTACAAGCCACAAGTGATATAAAAGCACAGACAACCAAGCAACCAGTAGGTTGTACCTGTGAGATACATTAAAAGCTCAAGACAGCAAATTTCTCAGTCTAGTTTTGGAGTTCTGATAGCAACAGTGAAGATCTACAATACCATTTCTACACCTTCACATAGTGATGCTTCCTGAGCTAGATACCTGGGGAAGAGCAGTGAGACCAATGCTTGGCAAACACATGCTTACTCAAAAAAAGCAAACTAGGAAGTCTTGCCAAAAAAATAAATAAAAAAAAAACACCCCACAAATAAAGCAGGATTTCCTAGACTATCTTTCTGCAATTGCCCCCAGAACCACGGTATTTCCCAAGGTTCACCTTGAGAGAGGAATCTAACAAAATAATTTTTATTTTTTTTTTCCAGCAAGTTATATCACTGAATAAAATCTTCCCAAACAAGCAAGCTTCTAAGGCAGTAGTACAGGTTTACTTCCTTAACAATCTTGTACCTTCACTATGCACAAAATATTGATGAAAACTCATGGACACTTAGTTCAGTTTAGTTTTCCAAAAGTAAGAAGCAGAGCCATTATTTCAAACTTTCTGTCAGGTGCCCAGAGACGAGCAGCCCCAGAAACAAAACAGACCTGAAAAAACATGCAACCACTTTCATTTCTCTGCCTGTTCTGGACTGCTCCTTCCATGGCCACGAGCAGCGTTAGCATCTGTCTTGCTTTATTACTTCCCTATGACATTAATTATGATTTTGACCTGCTCCAGTAAGAAAAATGAGGATTCTTTCCTTCAATCCCCATCTTCCCATCTGATTTTGAACATTCCTCACTTTCACAGCTTCTTAAGTGAAAGTTCACTTACTCTTGTTTTGTCATTCTGGAATTTTAAACTACATCAAGTTTAACTCATCTACATCAAACAAGTACCAAACTACAGGAGGATGCAGAATTAACAACCTTCACAACTTCCAATACACAGGCAAATAAAACTGTCCTCCACACAGAATTCAAACCTAAACAGGACTTGAGTCATCCAGACTGTTCTCGCACAGTTAGTATTACAAATTCAAAACGAAATGTCTCTCTAGTGTGCTTCTTTTTAAACAAGATAACTGAAGAGATGAACTGCTTAGACAGCATGTCAAATCACTTGAAGATTCATTACACTCTTATTTTCTCTCCAATATATGCGGGGATAAAAAAAGAAAAATAACGTGTCCATCTTTTAGACCCACACTCACTGTTCCAGTCCTTCACTTTCACCTTATTCTACAAGTCTTGTCTTGTTCTACTGCTTACATTCCATTTTCAATGTCTTCGTACTCTGCAAGGTCACTTATTACTACGCTAGACTAAACTTTCAGTCTCCAATTCCACAAATGTGCAAACTTTTCTCTGTGCAATGCAACGCTAGGATATTTAAGTAGAAAATTCGTTTCCTAAAATATTAGTCATTTATCTATTTCACCAACAACCTAGGAGACCAGGCACTTTGCCACAAGATCACTTCTGACAAAAAAGTTCTTGCACTCTTTGTATCTAAGTCTCTGAAACCAGCTAGCTTATTTGTATTAACTGCATCATCTCAACCCTAGCACACATGAATTCTGAGATTGCACGCGGAATACGCATTCTCTTAACTGCAGCATACAACTTCAGCAACAGCACTAAATAATACAGGTATCAGATATTATACTGTACCTCTAAAAATGCCACTGAACAAATGCTTTGGCAATGACAGTCTTTAAAGCCATTTCAGCTGATACGTTATAAACATCAAATTACCCCCAACAAAACAACAGACTGCACAGACATGAAAGCCAAGCAAGGGATAAGCAAGATAAAGCATCACAAGAATTTAAAGTTGCATTATTGGGCTAATTAAGAACTTCTTATTCATGATAATAATTCTCAGTCATTTACAGAATGTTATGTAGAAATTCAAATGCAAGAGGGGACTTGACATAAAAACCAGGATGATGCTGTAAATCAATGAAGAGAGCAAATTTAAATGCAGAACATTTTAAGTATGTTCTCAGTTTAACATACAAAGGCCGTTTTCACTTTTAGTTAAGTGTGCTGCCCAAAGCAGGGCTTTTAAAAACTGGTAAAAACAACCTGATACATCGTCATAAGGTGAAGGTAACATTGTAATTATGAAAAACAAAAAATCACACAAAATGAGTACACCTCATTCAATAAAAGAAAAATCCCTTACAAAGTATATATATATATAAAAGAAAATAACACAGCTTTCACTGAAGGGTGTAATGAGCAGCAGGCAAATGGCTAAAAAGCACTCATTGTGTCCCCTTCCAGACACTGATACACACATATCTGTAGGAGGTTGGGGAGGTCTTTACAAGTATAGAAGCCTTGCACGCACAAGTATTGCTTTTCTGGTCCCTACATTTTCCCACATCTAAAATCTGAAGCACTGTACTTGTCAACCCCTTTGTGAAGAAGGCAAAAGGTATTAACATGATCATAGTTTTGATAACAAAAAAAGCCTTGCCATGCAGTCTTAAGTTTCTGGTATCAGTCATCATGGAAGTTACTGTAAGACCACAGCTACATCACAGGAATTTCTCTCTGCAAGCAAATACAAGAAACTCATAGAATGTGATAAAGCAGATCTCAACAAACCACATTTAAGCATCACTGAATTTGTGGAACCACAGGCAGCAATTTTAAGGAGAAACTTTACTTCCACTTATTTATGAAAGTCCATTTCAACAGATATGAACACATCCAAGAAAAACATTGTGTTCTATACAGATTTTTTTTTTTTTTCCCAGGAGAAAAAGGAGAAGGAAAAATCATGTTTAAATAGATTATCTTGTTCCCAAAGCCAGAGACACAAGGGAACTTCCCTTAAACCATTCTAACTTCTCAAAAGTTATTTACACTTGAAAAAAATAAAATTAAAAATGAAAAAAAATCACAGAATATAAGGCATCAGGAGTAAGGCCTTCCATATCAGTCTGACATTATTAAGTATTATTAATTAATATTAATGTTCTTATGTGCAACAACATTTGAGAACAAACAACTTCGTTCAACTGGATTATGACAATTCCTATCAAACTGTAAACTAAAAACAGACCTGAAACAATGCAATGGAAGTAGGTGAGCAGAAAAAATAGAATTAACCTGAGGAATCAGAAATCAACCACATACACCTCATGGGAATCCTCAGAAGGTTGTAATTTTACTTGAGAGGTAACTATAAATACATGTTTATCTGGGACTCATTTGGCAGTAGAGATTTCAACATGAGTGAAATACAAGTTGTTGTTCAAAAGCTAGGAGTACACTGATGTTTACAGCAAACTAACTTTAGATTGACAAGTATTTATTTGGTCAAATTTTTCTAGAGAAATATCCAACTGCTGTGGAAGACTTGAAAGCTTACATTAAGAATGCCTTCTAAAAGAAAAGTTTAATCCTCAGTACCAGGAGTCAACTTCCACCATCACAATGACAGGTATTTTTAACCTACAATTTAATACTTGATCTATTTTATTACATTCAGTTTCTATTACAGACAAGCACAATGCTTTCAGTTAGCCTTTAGATTATTGGAGTCATTATGTTTTGGGTTTAAATTCAATTAAAACAATTCAAGGCATCTTTAAGATGAGTTTTAGCAATTTGTTTTTCTTTTTTTTTAAATTCAAAACTTTTCCTAAGTTTATTAAAATCTTCAGTTTATACAGTTTTAGGAGAAAACACACTGATGGGTTCCACCCATAGTTCATTAGAGACTTGGGCCATTTTAAAAATAATACAACTTTTGAATCAAAGGAGTGGATACTAAATACAGTAGGTCAATATTTTAACAAAATCTGATATCTCAGAAGCTGAACTACTTGGAAATCCAATTTTAAACAGTCTGGCATAGCTAAGCCTGACACTTTCTCCACACTGCTCTTTAAAAGATTTCAAGAAAGCAGAGCTCCCCACTGCTCTACCCATTAAATTTCATGACAGTATAAATGTGACAGAATCATAATATATTCAAAAGTACCCTTGGAAAAAAACAAACAGAAAAACTCATGTAACACACTATTTTCAGTCTTTCAGGCATTACTGTCAGATGAATCTTTGTAGGCTTTAACTGCAATAAGATATGTAAAGTTTAGAATCACAATTTGGCAAATGTTTATCTAAGCCCTGCTTACGTGAGGTGTCTTCACCAGAAGGAGAAATTCAGAAGTTTGAAGTCACAGCTTTTCAGGAAATGTAAGGGGCAAGGTGGAGGTTAACAGCTTAATTTCAGTAAACAAACAGACTAAGTGAATTTCTCACATCACTACAGTGGCAAAAGACAGCTTACATCTTCTCCTATTCAACACTTTTCCTTCAAAAAAGTACAAAGAGAGTAACTTGGAGAAAAAAAGAAGTGTTTTAGTTACTCTGGCTCACATACAAACTTGTGGAAAAAAAAACCACAGTAACTTCAACACTACATGTATAAATGCAGAACAAAAAAGCACATACAGGAATACCAGGAGATATAAGGCAAAACAAACCCTAAACTTTCTATCTTGCACGACTGCAACCATAGCTAACAGAGCAACATCAGTTCCAGACAGAAACACAGTCACAAGAACAAGTATTTAATTGCATTGACTGAACAAGGGATGCAGGGAACAGGTACTTCACCCTCTCTCCAGCTATGCCAACTCTAGGAATGGCGAGCCTTGCTATTTCACTGCTGACATCCACTGCAGCTCAAAGCAGGAATTTTGTTTACTTGTTTGCTGAGACACAACCTAAGGTTCTCCAATACTAATGACTTCATTAGCAGGTAGACTCCAGGTAACTTGAACAAGAAAATCAAAGCAGAACAACATCAAACTCTTGCCACACTTCTGTCCCCCACCAAAGCTGCCATGTAATCACCCCAAGGCACATCCTCCTCCTTCCTGTTCATCCACGCACCACTCATTTTGTCTCTCAACATACTTCTTCATGACCTGTTTAGTCAGAGGAAAAAATACCATCAAAAGAACACCCAGCTGATCCTAACTTTTCTCTAATACTGAGTGGTAACTGGAAGGGACAGAAGAGCTGCGTGTCAGCTCTCAGCCAAACTCTGCTGATGAAAGGAATAACAGCCATAAAACCAATTCCTGATCACCTGCTGCTCCATCAGGTCCTGATGAGGAAAACTACTCCAGATGCTCAACTGCCCCATTTGTTCTCTCCTTCATTCAGTTCCCATATCAAACAGCTACCTGTTTGCTAGATGGAAAAGCTTTTACTTGGCACAGTCTGACTCAATGTTCAAAACTTGCTTGTTCTAGCCTGCAAGGGAAGATGTGTCACAAAATGTTTTTATGCTCAAATTTTGCTTAGATATTAAAAACAGCCAAAATTGGATGGCTCTGACGTTCCTTGTCTTTTTGTTTCAGTTTATTTTCTAATAAGTAGGTAATTTTATAACTCCAGAAACACTTAGTATGCCTACTATTCATGTTATTTTAATGGATTTTTTTTAAAAACAAAGAAATACACAAAACTTGAAAAATCTTTCTCCTCCCTCAGTTTCATGACCCAAGTACTCAGAACACTCCCCAGAAATCTTCATAAACAGCAAGGCATAAGTCATAAATATTTGAGGTAAGTTTCCTAGCAGAAATTAAATCTCACCGGTGTTTCATTTCAGAGGACCGTACAAAAAGAGCTGTCCCAGCATTTAGAAAAGAGCTTGTCACCACCATCACTCCAAAATTCAATCCTTCATTCACTGCCTTCTCAAAAGTACATAAGAACACATGGCTTTAAGTTTGCCTGAAGGACTACTGAAGGCAAGGCTCAAGCACAGGAGCTCTCACCAATGTCTATAAATGCCCAAAAGCAGGGTGTAAAGAGAATGAAGTCAGGCACATTTTAGTGGTGCCAGGACACAAGGCAATGGGTACCAAGTGGAAAACAAGAGGCACCATCTCACCAAGAAATGCTTCTTTACTGTCCAGGTGACAGACCACTGAAATGGGTTGTCCAGAGAAGTTCTTCAGTCAGTTTCATCCTCACTGGTCTTCAACAGCCATTTGGATGTGGTTCTGGGCAGCCTGCTGCAGGAGGCCCTGCATAGGGAGGGCTCGCAACAGCTGATCACCAGACAGTCCCTGCCAACCTCAGCCAGCCTGTGGTTACGTGAAGTAAAAAGGGAAGAAAGTCCTGAAGATGAAAAGTTATCAAAAACGTCCCACAAGCTGCAAGCTTTAGCTTCTCTGCTCACATAGTCACAAAGAAAAATGGAAGTCTAGTCACTTCAATTAATTCAGGCAGCGCAGGAGTCATTAAGACCTCAATCCAGCAGCATACACTGCTCCATCAAGTGATGAGATGGTAGACAATGAAGAATGGATTATAAGTATAAAGCCAAAAGAAGTTTCCTACTTGCAACCATAACAAAGAGCTACTCAAGAAAGAAAATATCTTTTCCTAAGATGCACAGGAAAGTTCCTGGATGTGGTTGCTATCTGAACATCAAAAACCAGCACAGCATGAGGTCAAGGACACATATTAGAAGTTACAAACTTTCCTCAAACACTTTAACAATTTCTGCATGCTTACTAACTTATTTTCACTGAGCTCCTAACACTACTTCAACCTCCTCTAAACTGAATTTCAGATAGCTAACTTACAGCACTTCAACTATGTTCAGAACGCTCAGAAATCCATTCAGTCGCTGCTGAAAGAAAGTGAAGCATAAGGTTGGAAGTGCAGAGCTGCTCCTCAACACATTTAGGGACCTGAAGTTAACAACAATAAGTTAGGCCACTCTTCTATCAGTGTCAAAATGGATCACGCCTTAAGAAAAGTAACTAGAAGTTGAAATAAAAGCCCAGTAATATAAGTCACCTATTCCTTGGGGTACAACCTAACCAAAGCATGGACCAGAGTTTCCCAAATACAGTAAACTACATGCTCGGTATGCACAATCCTACAGCATTTGGCATTAGGATTTCTCTCAGACTCACACTGCTAAAACATCCACAAAAATGGAAACTTTTTATTTAAAATCAAGGGAGAATTAAAACGCAAAACTTAATAAGAAAAAAATATCATTAACTACGTCCAAGTATAGGGAAACCAAGACAATGTGATAATAAGAAATATTACAGGTTTGGTGTTCACCATAAGCCAGTCATGATTCCGGCAGCATTTAAAACAAAATGGAAAAAGAGGAAAAGCTTTAAAAAACCATATGTTCCATTCCACATTATATCAACCATACTCGTAATACTTAAAACAAATACAGTAGCAAGAAAAATAAATAGCTTTCTCTGCTCAAGATGAATCTCAATATGGTCTCTAAAGCATAATTCTCCCAACTATCTACTTATAGGAACAATACTGTAGTCACAGGAAATACAACCAAAGCGTTCTACATGAAGCCACAACAGAATTGTAGGACTTCCTTTCTGCGCAGCTAACCATCAGGAACATTAAGAAATGCAGATAACAGGTACAGAATTCAAGTTTTACACCTTCAACCACAGGGCTGCCTAATATCATAAGGACTTCTTTATCATTAAACTGGGTTAAAGAAGGGCAAATCTGATGGCTCAAGACTACACATAAATTGAAATTCAAATACTAAACGATTCTGCTGAATCTGCATCTTCTGCCAATCTGGAATAAACTGTGTTTCCTGTATGATAAAGCAAAAACAAAAAAAAAAATCCATATTGTTCACTACACAAGTCCTGCATAGGGCAAGCCTTAAGTGTTAAGAAATTCTGCCAAAGCTCTCTCAACATGGGAAACTTTTCATTGTTTTTAATGTAAAAAATACTAGAACTAAACAGGTCAGACTCCTCCACACTCATCTGCTGGAAAACTTGATTCCAACAAGCTGGTGAGGGATGGGAAGAACACCTGATGAGCTTACCTTCCAAAGAAGGTGAAACGAAGAAGCTTTCACAAAGATAGCCAGACAAAAGAATTTCCAGAGAACTGAGAGTAAGCAAGAGCTCCATTCAAGGGAGTAGTGCAAAGTTGTTCATATAACCTATCCTACCAGTTTTACAATCTCAAGAGAACATCAGTAAAACAACATGCTCAGCGAAAGAGTTACAATGTAGTAAAAGCAAGCTGAGCAAGCGATGAGATCTCAGGCATCAGACCGTATCACCTTTAATCTGCCTTAAATCACTGTTCACTCTTCAGAGTATTGAGAAGTAATGAGGAAAAGGGCTGCCAGGAACTCATGAAACAGATCAGAAGAGCCCCCAGATGGATAGGGAGCCCTGACGGCTGGCAAAAGTTGAAGAGTGCAACTTCTGTGTTAGGGTAGAACAGAGAAAGCTTTCGAACAAATTTTGGGAAATACGAACCTTAAGTAATTGCAAAGGAGTTACTTCAAAACCTTTCATACCAGCTCTCACTTCAATGAGCATAACCTGCTTACTGAAGCCGTATGAAAAACGGCGCAAGTCCAAGCCTGGTCTCTGAGAAGCAAACAGGATTCAATGGTCTACAATCCAGCAAACTGCGTCACACAGAAAAAGAAACAAAATAAATAAAATGTTAAAAAGATCCAGCAGACCACCAACACTGAAGTCAGGTTATTGCTTGTATTTATTCCCACCCCTTGGGCTCAACAGTTTGGAAGTACACAAATGTAACACAAAGTTTCTTCTAATCTGGCCTCTTGTAAAGGGGACAAATCACTCAGCTTCTCTTTCATCAAGGTCACACAAGGCTGCCGCAAACCGAGCACTTCCTCAGAGCGCTACTCCCATGCTTTTACCTAACATGCAATCAAGATAAGAAGATTCATATTTGTATTCTTTCACAAAGAACCTAGTTCAAGTATTGGTAGTAATCATAACTGAAATTACAAGTAAACATTACTATTAATACCAGTTATTAAAATAATATCAATATCCCACTACACAAAGATTTCTCAAGTACTATTAACCAGCATATTATCCTGCAACAATCACTATCACTAGGGGGACACCAGCAACAAATGTAAAACATACCAGAAATGGTGTCTTATGAGGAAAACATCACATAAGAGTGCATGAAAGAAAAATGAAGCAAAACACCTACTCCTAACCATCCCAAAAGCAAAACAAAACAAGACACTGCAGGTTACGATAACCAACAAGATTTTGTTGTTAGAATTCTCCTTGACTTCCCCTACATTTTAGTGCTAAATCTGCACTTCTAACCTTGAACAGACAAGTTCTTTTGCAAGTTCTAGCACCAGAAGCTTTTCTGAGGACTACTGAAAACAACAGAAGTGAAACAGAAAAAGTCTCTGGACTTCCATGCCTTTTGTTGTTGTTGTTGTTTTACTATTATAAACACTTTTTTAATCAGTATGCTGATAAAACTGCAGCTAGAACAAAGGAGAACAGAGCTTTCCCACTCCTCCCTCCCTCTTCCAAGCTACCAAGACTGTTGAGGTTATAAAAAAAAAAAAGCCTGCCTATTTTCCAGACTACACATCAAAATCATTTTACACCAGTCAATCCAGTTTCCCCACATAACACTCCTGAATCCAAAAACATCATTAATGCCGCAAAATGATTTAGCCTACCGCTCTTTAAAGTTGCCCATCACAAGGTTAAAAATAAATTCTTTAAGCAAGTTAGGTCAAAACACCACAGAGAGATCAGGCTCAGGTATAAATAGTGAGTCACTCAGGTAGAAATCTAAACCCAGATTCCATCAGAAATCATGACATAACTGAGAGAACTGCTAAAAGAGTCTGGTAAATATTTAAAAAAAAATTAAAAAAGAGACTTCCAAAGACTCAGCTGATGCTCTTTCCTGTGAAGGGCTTCATTTAATTGGGAGTGCTGCTCTAGGCCTGCACATCCTTCCCTTCTCTTTGCTCCACTCACATCAAGCTCCAGTTTTTC
Organism: Odontophorus gujanensis; assembly: GCA_013399175.1. Taxonomy (NCBI): domain Eukaryota; kingdom Metazoa; phylum Chordata; class Aves; order Galliformes; family Odontophoridae; genus Odontophorus; species Odontophorus gujanensis. The sequence goes on from VXAB01011226.1 coordinate 75,732, forward strand.
TCCTTGAAGAAAAAAAAAAGCCATTCTCAAACCCGACAGTCCCTCCATTTCAGCAGTGATTGCCACCCCAGAGGGCACTACCTTGATCTGCTGCTTTCTTATAAATGTCCATCACTTGCTGAAATTGATATGAATGGGGCTTGATCACTGCTTGATGCCTGGTCCTCGCGAGCTTCCCCAGCACAGCTCAACACAAAGCCCTAACTTTCTCTTTCACAAAACTGCACTGAAGACCATCAAGAGGAATGTGAGCACTATGACCTTGCACACCTGTAAAAGGCTGCAAGCCACAGCACCTGAGCAACCCTCAGAGCAGCACTAAGGGCATCACAGCATGCCTCCCTACACCTCCTTCACCTTACAGAGTTCAGATGCACTGTGACTTCAAGGTGCGCCACATCCCTCTCTACACTCAGCTTCTTTCAGAAGGGTTTCTCCCAGTCCACTTTCCAGCTGGAATCCCCTTCAGTAACAACAGCAAACAACTTTTTATTATTAAAATTGAATGCAATATAACCAAGCTCCATAGCACGGCCCTGCCAGGCTCCCCCCGCACACACACACAAACACAAGGCCGTATCCCACTGGTACGTTCCCCCCCCACACACACAGCTGAGCACCGTTCCAGCCCCCACCTCGACCCCAAAGGCCTCGGTCCGTGCCGCCCCCGAGTTATGCGGTTAGTGGCACAGCTCAGGGCCGGGCCGCCGCCTCCGTCCTCCCGCAGCGGGGCCG
>VXAB01011226.1:76608-98413 GCA_013399175.1 Odontophorus gujanensis
TGAGTGCGGCGTCGTGGCCCGCTCCGCTCAGCTGGACGCTCTGTTTTATACTTACGGTTTTATATTCCGCTCCTTCGTCCCTTCTCTGGGCGCGCTGCAGTGCGCTGATGGCTTTGTTAAAGTGAGGGGCCCACAGCTGAACTCAGTTATGTTGCAGGCGATTGCCCTCTCGGGTTGCTGGGCTCTGTCCGTTGCCGTCCGTGCTTCACAGCCAGACGATGCTCATGAGGCCCGTGAGATTTGGATTTTCCTGAGCTCCCCTTCGCTGTACTGAGGGCATCACCACGGACGGGTTCGGCACCCCAAGCCATTCTCCTGAGCAGAGAGGATGGAAAGGCTCCTTTACATCTGTTTCCACACTTGCTGAGAGGAGTGCCTGAGCAGACATCAGATGGGAAACAATTCTACACTTAATTTAATATTCGAGGGTGCTGAGGCACTGGCACAGGTTGCCCAGAGAGGTGGTGGATGCCCCATCCCTGGAGACACTCAAGGTCAGGGTAGAGGGGCACTGAGCACCCGATGGAGCTGTGGCTGTCCCTGCTCACTGCAGGGGAGTTGTAGCAGATGACCTTTAAAGGTACCTTACGACTCAAAATGGTTTTATGTGATTCTCTGTTTGGTTTTGTAATCATTAGGCTCTTTGGCCAGGCTGAACACAGGGAGGCACCCCTCTGACAGGAGGGATCACAGAAAGCGTCATGCCAAGTGACACTGGAAGAGGATGCTACACACTGATGGAGAGCAGCAGGGGGTGACGCAGCAGAGTGACAGCACTTGGTGCAGTTCTGGCAGCGTCCCTGTGTTAAATGGCAGATTCTGTGGTAAGAGAACAGGGATGGTGAATGTTTGTTTAGCCCCTGACATGTCTGATGATACATCTCATGATTTTGGCATTTTCTGTGGCCTTATTTCTTTTGTTCATTTGCTCATGCTTTGAACTTTGTCCTCCTTATGAGAAGAGAGGGCATCAAATCTCTTTTTTGCAATAAGCAATATTTGAACAAGAATTGGTGCTGTTTGTGCTTCTGCCCTCTCAGCTTAGACAGGGCAGGCATGTTGAAGTGACTTGCATCCTTGATTTTGATGATTAGGTGTGCAGGAGCTACAGCAGTTCCTACAGCTTGGAAGCAGCAACATCTGCCCATTTCCATCTTTTCCCAGTAAGATGTATGTTCTCTAGAGAAATCAAAATTCAGATCAAGGAATGCACAGGTAGTTTTGATTTCTGGAGGCAGCTGTTGATATTTTATTACTAAGGAATTGATTATAGCTCTATACCAAGTTTCATAAGCTTTCTGACAAACATATCTTCAGCTCCATAATCTGTGTAGATTTAATCAGTATTGTTAGCATCCTTCCATCATGACTTGGCAATCTTTTGCTAATCAGTGTGGATATTTGATGTGCAGCATGCAATAACGAAGGGTGAATGCTCTTAGGATGCTCTTCTCAAATGTTTGGTGCCAACTGGAAGATATCTCCAAATATCACAGAGAATCCAGCATACAAACATTTGGAATAAGAGACAGTTGAACAAGATACCAGGACATTAGAAAACTTTGTGGATTTCTCCCTGCTATACATGGAATAACTACAGAAGAGAAAATAGCACATTTCTGTTCCAAAGGTTTTAGGGGAGAACTGAAGAAATGAAATGATGCAGGCTGCATTCAGAGTCCCTGGCTGTGATTGTTCAGCACATCTGGGTTGGAGTGGAGACCCTGCATTAAGCACAGCAAAGGCTTGACCAGGCCTGGCAGGCAAATCTTCCCTACTTACATATGTAACTCACTCCCTTCTGCTCATGTCAGCACTTTATCTGACTTTACTGTGACCTTAGAGTTTTCTTGTTACTGAAGAATAATCCAGTGAAGGTGAAAATCCCTCTGGACCATATGATAAGCTCACTTCAGGCTTGTTTTTCTTAGTCACCTACTGCAGATGTCTTACATAGTTGGCAATCCACATACCACGGCCTTAGAACCACCACTCTAGTGTGTTGTTGTTGGTCAGTAACATGTGAGGGGGAGAAAATGCTGATGTTAAGTTGCTCATTCAGAAGTCTGCTCTGCTTCTGCTTTACAAGCAATAATCATAGGATGGCTTGGATAGGGAAGAACCTTAAAGACCACCTAATTCCAACCCCTAATTTCAACCCCTTGCCATGGGATGATTGCCCTCCCACCAGACCAGGCTGCCAGGGCTCCACTCAACCTGGCCTCAAGCACCTTGAAGGATGAGGCATGCACAACTTCTCTGGGCAACCTGTGCCAGGGCCTCAACACTCTCCAAGGTCTCCCTGAAGCTTTCTCTTCTCAAGAATAAACAAGCTTAGTTCCCTCAAATTTTCTTCGTAGAAGTGTTTCAGGCCTCTTATCATCCTCGTGGTCCTCCTCTGGACGTGCTCCNTGAATCACCTCCTCATCTCAGACATGCCTTAATGTGTCTTCTGGGAGGATTAGCTCCATGATCTTATCAGGTGCAGAGGTGAAGCTTACCAACCTGTAGTTCCCCAGGTCTTCTCTTCTACCTGTCTAACAAANACCTGGATTCAGAACTGCAGATGGGCTCTCAGAAGGGCAGACTGGAGAAGGACAATCACCTCTCTCTACTTGCTCTGTTGATGCAACCCAGGACACTGCTGGTCTTCTTAGCTGCAAGCATGCACTGCTAGCTTGTGTCTAGCTTTTCATCCACCAGAATCCTCAAGTCCTTCTTCACGGGGCTGTTCTCAGTGAGTTCTTCTCCCAGTCTATATTCAGGTCTGGAATTGTTTCAGTCCAAGTGCAGCACCTCAATAGGTTCACAGGGCCCTACTTGTACATTTTTCCAGGTCTCTCTGGTTGACATCCATTTCTTCTGTCATGTCAACTGCACCATTACACTTGGAATCATCAGCAAACTGAGGGTGCATTCAATCCCAGCACCTAGGTCACTGATGAAGATATTGAAGACTACCAGCCTGGAGATGGAACCTAGGGGTACCCCTCTTGTCACCAGTCTCCACCTGGACATAGTGCTGTTGATCACACTCCTCTGGCTGTGATCATCCTACCAATTCCTTTTCCACTGAATAGTCAGCTTTTCAAACCCACATCCGTCCACTTTAGAGATAAGGTTATGGTGTGGGACTGCACCAAATGCCTTGCACAGTTCTAGGAAGGTGACATCAATTGCCCTTCCTTTGTCTTCCAACGTTGCCATTCCATCACAGAAGGCCACCAGGTTGGTCAGGCATTTGCTATTGGTGAAGCCATGCTGGCTGTGTTGAATCACCTCCTCATCTCAGACATGCCTTAATGTGTCTTCTGGGAGGATTAGCTCCANTACCAGTGAAAGCATCTATTCTTCACAGGTTTGGGCTGCAGTAGATCATCCCTCCACATGCTAACACACTTCTGTTGTCTAAACTACCTAACTTGTTCTCTTTGTCTAATTAGAAATCAGTCCAACTGAGCTGGTGTTACGATAAATTTTTTGCAATTGAATCTGATGTTCTTTGTGTCTTTATTCTTTAAAGTTATACCATTTGGTCTAATAAAATTTCTACTCTTCTCTGGAAAGTGTTTATTAGGCCTTCACCTATGACACCAGCATCAGTAGCACCACCTTTCTCCAGAACGCACTCCAGTAACCTCAATGAGCCATTGTGATTCAGTTGTGCTCAGGTTCTGTGAGAGAAATGGCTTCATGTGAAGGAACCAAGTTTGACGTTCATATTTGGGTTTGTAGAGAAGTAGGAATTCTCTCCTGTTGAATACTGGAACTATTGAAAGTCTTGGATTCAAAGAGAAAGTGTGTCAAGAGATGTTGCCCTTGAGTATACCAGAGATTGCTGCTGAATTTAGATTTGGAGTGAGGCTCCAAATAGGCTGTCTGGACATGGGATGTAGTGTGTTAGATTGCATTAACATGCATGTGGAAGCAGGGCTTCAGCAGCATTTGTTCTTCAAAAGGTAACTGAGCTGTGGGTGCCCTTCTAGTATATCTATGCCATTCACTGATTCATGGCATTAAAGGCGGAAAGGGTGATGATATCATTGTCTGCTCCCTATATAGACCAGGTCATTAGAATTCCTGACATTCATGGGCTGCATTTGTCTGTCACGTCTCAGCATCACCCTGCAAATTGATGCTAGACTGGCTGATCATCAACTCTTCAGCTTCAGTTCGTACCCAGAAACAGACCTTCTTCTGTAGGTGCTGCCTGCAGCCCTTGGTCCAGGCGTTCTCACCTTGACATTTGACTGCATGAAAAAAGATGATGTATTTTTCATGAGATCAAATCCTGACTGCATTACTCCCACTGTTACTTTATTGTCCTCCTTTATTTTATTTATTTACTTTTTTCCCCACAAAATGTCTGCAGTGACTTTGTACTTCCAGATAGCTGAGGAGGCTTTCACGAACCTCAGGCTGATAAAGATCCTGAAGAACCCTGCTGTAAACACTCATTTTGGGGAAGATGTTGGCAGTTATTCTGTTCAGTGCATGCTCTGCTGATGGTGAGTCCTGAGTTTGTTCTGTCACACTCCCCAGTTTAATTCTGTGACATGCACGCTGTTATCAGCCAAACAATTTCTGAGAATTAAGCAAGCTTTTTTTAACAAGACTTCCCCCCCCCCCAACCCTGTTTCTTGGCATTAATTTTATGTCTAGTCATGTATTCTCTATAAATCAAGAAACTCATTAGTTTCCCATGATTTTGTCTGTGACATGAAGGAAAGTAGTCTGCAGGTGTCTGGTCACCACTCTGTGCCCTGCTCTAACACTGGCATGCTTCCAGACTTTTACAATTTCCCAACATTAAAATTATTACCTTGAAGCCAGACATTTTTCTGGCCAGGTCTTAACTTTAGGGTGTAGATACTGCTGCGTTAGTGATAGAAACCATTTCAGATTGTCAGATACAACTTCCCACAACTCACCCTGTAAGTTAACAACTGTGTCCCGGTGTTGCTCTGGTCTCTCATCCATCTTCTCAGTGGGCCAGATGTTCTTGGAACACTATTATTTTTATAATCCTGATAATATTTCTAAAACCATCTACAAGGGGGCTAATGTTATCACTAGGAATTGTTCTTTAAGTAGTAAGTTCTTACAAGCAAAAAACAAAATTCCTTTTGCTACTCAACCTTATACCTGTTCCTCTAGCAGAATAGTGTAAATGAATTTATCTGTTCCATTTCTGATTCAAGTTACAGCAACATGCAGTTTATCAACCAAAGACACCTGTTGTTTACATGAGAGTACATTCTGGGATGGCTGATTAGCTGAGCTGCAGTGCCCCACAGAAGCAAAGCTGGTTCAGTTACCAGGCCACATCCACATCACTGAGACCTGCTAGAGGCTTTCAGCCATCCTTGCACAGTGTCTCACAGTGCTTCTTTCAGTGCTCACAAAACATCTGCCTTTATCTGCCAGGTTTTAATGTGCCTAGTGGAATCTTAGCCCTCCCTTACTCTAGATAATGGAGGTGTGCCCATAATTTATTGGTAATTAACTGTTCTCCCTCTCCTTTCCTCGTATAGTATTGTGAAGAAGGAGCTGGATGTACCTCTATTTGCAGTTTTTCCCTGAATTTCATATTTGGGTAAATTACAAGTGTTTTTATCCTGTATTATGTTTTAAGAGAACATTTTGTACAGCATGTCCAACAGCATTTGTTAACTCTAGTTAAATGTCAGTCATCTGCTTTGGAGTCTAAAAGGACCACTTGCAGCTGAAAATGGCAGGAACCCATCAGCTTGAGTGAGGGTGGGGAATTACAGGCTGGTCAGCCTCACCTCAGTCCCTGCAGAAGTGAAAAATAACTAGTCTTGGAAGTCATTTCCAAACATATGGAGGAGTGTAAGTTGACTGAGAGCGTCAGCATGGGTTTACAATGGGGAGCTGATCAATCTGAATGCCTTGCACAGGGAAAGGACCGACTGGGTAGCGAGGAATGAACGGAGGATGTTGCTCGCTTTGACTGTAGCAAGGCTTGCAACAATGTTTTGTGTAACATCCTCATAGAAAATTAATCAAGTACCAGCTAGGTAGAGAGTCAGAAACAGGGACAGAAAGGTGACAGATTAGGCCCCCAAGGGGCTTCTTTCATGGCTTAGACAAAAGTGGGAGGAGCAAATGATGCACAGAATCATCGAATCACAGAATCCTTAGAGTTGGAAGGGACACTTAATGGTCATCTAGTCCAATTCCCCTGCAAGGAGCAGAGACACCACAGCTAGATCAGGCTGCCCAGGGCCTGATCCAGCCTCGCCCTGAAAGTCTCCAGGGAAGGGACTTCAACCACATCTCTGGGCAAAATGTTCCAGTGCATCACCACCCTCACTGTAAAAGATTTACCAGTGCCAGAGTCATCGTTTGTACCCTTCTCATAAGTGGGTGTGGTGTTGCCTTTTTGTAGACATCCAGGACTTCACCTGATTGCTATGACTTCTCAAATATCATTGAGAGTGTCTTGGTGACTGCATCACCCAATTCCCTCAGGTCTGTGGGATGAGATGGTTGTGGTGCATTCAGAAGGTCCTCAATAGGCTGCAGAAATGGCAATCTCATGAGGTTCAACAAAAGGAAATTGAAAGTTCTGCACAGGAGAGGAAGACTCCCATAATCCAAGCATGTGGAAAGCAGCTTGGCAGAGAAGGATGTGGAAGTTCTGGTGCACAGGATGAACATAAGCCAGCAGTATTCCCCCAAAGGCAACCTTAGATCTAGTTACATCCTCTCCAGTTTAGAACTTGCAATATTTCTGTTGTGGAGGAGTCCTTATCCTCACCAGCACCTGTCATGTTGGTGGGTCTGGGCAGAGAAGAAACACCTGGAATCGTAAAGTTTTGACAGAAGGAAAAAAAAAAAAAAGGAAAGAAAGAAAAAAGTAAAAAAAAACAACACAAACCAGGCACAGATTATGGTGGCTGCAAATCTTTCTGCTGAGACTTCAGCATCCCTGGAACATGACCAGTGTCATGTCTCTGTTTATGTCTTTGGCACTGACAGTCCAAGGAACTCTCAAGCTGACCTTTTGACCATAGCTCTATGCTGAAGTCTCAGGGCCTCTCTCTTACCTCTCCCAGCTCATGGTGCAATGTTACACAGAGGGAGAGGTACTGCTGTGCAGGGCAGTGCTTTCAAGCAGCTGGTCAGCAGCTCCCAATGCCGGGTTGGCATTCCCTGATCTTGGTACAGGTTGGAGCCATCCTGACATTTGCTCCTCCAGATGAGGAGGCTGGGCCTGAGAAAGGTGGGAGCTAAGGGCAGTGTTATTTTCTTTTCTAATGTGTGAACATGCTGACTTTTTGCCTGTTACAGAATGGGCTGCCCTTACCTCAAAAACACCCCCAGAAATGCGTTCCTGGCATTTCTCTGTGTACGGATCTATTTACTGAACAATGAAAGCACTGGGTAAGACTCTGCTGCTCCTCCATTCAGAAGCAGTCAGGATGAGTACAGGTATGGTTAAGAAGAACTAAACAGCCAATATGAAACCATGACCACAGTGCTCTGCTCTGGCTTCCTAGTTCTGCAGCAGCGGTGCCACCAGCTGGCAGGAGCAGACACTGAGCCACTGTCAACGGTTTACGGGCAGGTTCAGCCCGGTTCCGTGACGATTGGTGTGGGGGACCCACGGACCCACAACCCAAGAAAGGGTAAGGGGGAAAGGGAAAAGGGAATAGGGAGATGGGCCTAGAAACAAAACAGCGGCAACAATCTGAGGAGGAAAGCTAATTTACTAAATAGATATGGGAAAGCAAAATAACACAATATAATACAATATAATAGGAATTAAAGCTAATAAATCAAATAAAATGAGCAAGAGAGTGTCCGATAAACCGAAGGCCTTACGCTAACGCTGAAGGCGAGACGGCAGCGAGCACCCACTGCTGAGTTCATCCCAAAGGAAAGAGAGAGTCCCGTGACCGCAGACAGTTTTTATCTCCCCCTCTGAGCGTAAATACGTAAGAACGCCAAGCATTGCAAAGTCCTCTGGGGAATGTAGTTCTTCTTCTCTTCTGAGACAGGTATACCTGGGACTATCGATGATCCATGGAGCTGGAGCATAAACTTTTCAACTCTAAATGCACTACGTGATGTTGTGATGTGGAATACAGGTACCAAAAATCATAAAACCATGACAGCCACAGTGATCAGAAACAAAGTACACCCAAAGAGGAGAGTGATGACGACAGAGTAAACTTGCAGCAGCCGGGCTGGGAGATGAAGGCAGGCAGCAGACTGAGTGCTGAAAGGGAGGGAGGGATAGAGTGCACTGCCACAGTCTGTAGTTTACAGTAAAAGCATGATGGATAGCAGACCAGCACAGCCTCCCGGCCAAGGAATGCAACGGATCTCCTCTTGGTTCCACCCCAGAAATGATGATGGCCACACACATATCCATGCTGAGTGTGGTCTGTGATAAAGTGCTGAGGGATCATGGACTGCTCAGACTAAGGAGTGAAAGTCACTGCCGTAAACAGTTTAAAAAGTCCATTGGACAAAGAGTTTGCCTGCCCCACAGAAAGGACAAACTCCTTCCTCTGCACCGTGGGTGGGAAAACAAGGGGACCTGCAAGCCAGGAGATGTCACCAGATAGGTTAATGCTAAAAATAGCTACTGAGGAAGGATTTGAATAGCTTATTGCTGAGATGTATTGCTGAACTCATGCCTAGGAAGAACTCCATAGGTACTGAGAGTCCTGGGGCTTCCTGAAATGGAGGTCAGCCATTTCCAATCATTTCTGCATTTACTTGGTGGAGCATCAGATGCAGCTAGGGAGTTTGTGATGGGCACTGGCAGAACCGTTTCTGTAGCTTAAAGTAGCTGCTCTTTCACCTTCTCTCTTAGAATCCTGAGGCTTAGGAGCAGAAACATAAGCATCATGCCCACAGGAGACCCATTCTGTATTGAGTAGCAATTGTCCAGAGGAAATGTGGCAATCCAAGGACAGAACACAGCTCACAAGCAGTTCAGATCCAAATTCCACACTGAAGGCTTGGCATGAGCTCATCCAAAGCCATGGCTGTGGCAGGAGGCAAGCTGGGAGCCACAAGCTGTACTACTACCAGTGCCTTCCAGCCTCATCCTGCCATGTTATCCACTGCGTCCTGCATGTCCACCCCACCAGGGGTCTTTTTTCTTCTGCTTCACTCAAATCTCTGTCAATTTTGGTACAAGGCTTAGTAGATGACAGTATACACATGCCTTCAGGACTTCTTCTGGCATCCTCAAGCCTCAGCAACACCTATTACAGTACTACAGAAAGTAGAGATGGTTCTGGTGTAGGGAACCTGCTTTGGCAGGGGGGATTGGTCTCAATGATCTCTTGAGGTCCCTTCCAACCCCTACGATTCTGCGATTCTGCTGGAGGCATGGTCATTCCTATACCTTGCACATATGCTGCAGTCTCCCCACAACAAACTACTGTGGAAACCAGCAGCTCATGGTAAGGCCAAGTGAGAGAAAAATGAGGATGCAGGAGCAGCATTTGGCATATAGTTCTAACCCCTAGCACAGAGCTTAGGATATCCTGAGGACACTCCTCTCAAACCAGTCTCCCTAGTTCTAGTGAAGGAAGCTGAGACAGAAATAGGATGGCTGGACAGAGACCCTGCTCTCTTGAGCAATGAAAACATGCAGACAGATCTAGTGCTACAGATGCAGCCCTGGAACACAAGATTCTCCTGTAAGGTTTAGTGCTATACAGCCAACATTGTACATTCTATACCTAGAGGTATGCGTATGGTCCAATGCCTCTAAGAGTAAGCTGTTGCTTCAGAGCAAATGAGGTACCAGAAGAAAACAGAAAGAAGGTGTTTTGAAGGGCCTGATAGTCCCACCTCTGCCTCTGGACATGTCTTCCATGGAAGCAAGGACTGTTATGCAGCCACACACAGAACGTGGCTGATGTTTAAACTGTGGAAAAGGCTGAGATCTGTCCTTGGGTGTCAGTGCAGTTGCTGGTGAGGGGGGAGGGAACTAAACAAAAAAAATACAGTTCACTGTTTTCTTTGAGTCAGCCATGTCTGCACCAATGCCAGATTGATAAAGGGAGAAACACAAGCCTGTTCACTCTCAAGCTGCCTTTGGTTTACTTGTTGTGGAAGGACTAGCAAGAAAGGAAGCCATCAGCCAAGCTGACACACTATACAAGTACATATTACTTAGATACCCACAGCAAGATGCACAAACATGTCTTGCTCACCAATTTTCAGATCACACAACTTCAAAGACTGGAAAGACAAACTGCAGTTAGTTACAGTTATCTGTAGAACAGGGCAGTAGTAAAAGATTCATTTGTCAGTATGGTTAACGACACTCAGTGGTCTCTTTTCTCCAAAGGAAGGAAGCTCAGCAGGTTCCACTGCTCCATGCTCCCTTTCTGCTTTCAGATGAGGGTAGTGCTGTATGGTGCCTGGGAGACACCAGCAAAGACTGTGGTACAGATGATAACACTTGAGAGCAAGAAACAAGAACGAAATTAGTCTTCAGTTAAAATCCTTGCATTACTAACAAGAGAGACAGACTTGTGATTTGTAATCCAGAGGCATGTTTTATGTCAATTAAGAGAACCCTGTTAACACTGCAACTTTCTGTGGATCATAAATCAAATCTCATGTTAAAGCAATAAAGAACACCTCAGTTACTCTGTTTTGGTATTTTACATTCTTGAACTACTCCCTCACCTATTCAATCCAGAGATACCATTCCATTTGTGTGTATGCAGCTGCTTCTCCTGCCTACAAATTGTACAGGAGATCCTTGTTTCTGTGCACCTTGGGAGCAGACAAATAATACCGGTGCCAGACCGGGGTGGGCACCATGTTCAGGAGACAGTTGAGGAATCAGTAGGATTTTGTAAGTTGGCAGTGAATCCCAGAATGAGCATAACAATTGAAATAACCAGCAAGTCCTTCATGGCTGGCACAGGAATGGATTTGGAGCCCTTCAGGCTGAGAGAAGGATACCAGGACGGGGAGACAACAGGAGCAGGCAGGTGGCGAGGCCCCGACTCAGCATGCTGCTGTCCAAACAAGCACAGAAGTCTCAAACCACAGCAGGAGTTGGACCTGCAGCCCCAAGCATTGCAGGTCTGGTAGCTGAGTAAGCCATGAGACAGCAAAGAACATGCTGGAGTCTAGAGGAGCAGCAAGAAGGGAGCAAGGCTGAGAATGAGCATGGAGACAATGTATTTTGAACAAGATGACAGAACCTGTCAGTTTTTCATCCCAGCCTTTCCGCACTCTCCCTGCAATGCAGGAGAAGGCTCAAGCAGCTGACAGAAGCTTTAGTCCCTGCTGGCCTGGTACAGCCCTGCACACACAGCTGATGCTGATTCAGCAGCAGCCAGGTGGATGCTCCATCCCAGCTGGAAGCACATGGAAGTGGTCAGCAGCAGAGCACAGTGCCCTAAGTCACAGAATCACAGAACTGCAGGGGTTGGAAGTCACCATGAAAACAAAGGGACAAGTGCACTGGTAAGCTTCATGGGGAGGGAGGGAGGGAGTGACTGACCACTGGTCCTTCCCATGTCATCTTTACACCTCATCCAAAGATGACAGCAGCAGCCTTAGGTATTGCTGCTGGCCAAAGCTAATTGTAACAACTTCTGCCTTTTGAGCACAAGGTTAGAGTTAATTCATTTTACAGTGCAATTTTTTTTCATAATCCATTAAAAACACACACAAGGAGAAATCCTCTAAAAGGGATTAAATATCAGGGGATATCAATGGGATTAAATTCAGCCTCTGTAGACTTGGCATGAGCAGAGTCTCCACTGTGATGACTGTGATAAAAATGAGGCCTTAATTTAGAAGAAACTCTGGAATTAAGAAGAACTAAAAGAACTCTGGGTTAAATTCACACTGGGGTACCACAATCAGTGACAGGAACAAACCTTAGAGCTCTGTGAATAGACATCTTAGGTCAGTCACAGTCTATGTGCATGAAAGGCAGAAACCCAGCTCACGGCAGAAACCCAGATGTCAGTTTAAAAATAAAGATGTCATTTGCCAATTTGGGAAACAAAACCAAATGTGTTACACCTTTGTCTCAGAAAACAAAAAAATCACATTCCAAAGAGGAAAATACGTACAGGGAAACTCTGAACACCAAGGCCCACAAGCACACAGGCTGGTTCTTGCCTACTCTCAGCAGTTCCTCTCTGCACACTGCATCAATAACTTTAAACAGCTTCACAGTGTGGGGAAAAAAAACACGCAGCATAACATTTGAAGAAGGCTGTTACTGCTGCCTATGACAGCTCCTGTGACCAGACAGGACACAGCACTGTTGGCACAGCTCACGACAGCAACAGCAAGCTGAGAGAGGTTCTGTTAAACAGATGGGATTGCAGTTGTTAACATCAGAACCTGGATTCAGAACAAAAGCCAGCAAGCATCAGCATGTCCTGATCTCCACCCCACCCTCTGAGCTTCAGAGCTTTAAATGTATTTAGGGGGGAAAAAAAAAAATAAAACAGCAATATTAAAAACAGTTCACTGTAGGACATTCCACCCTCAGGCAACAAGCTGTGAGCAGCACACATTTAAAATAACACCTTCTATAGTTTGTGCTTCATACACAACCACATCAGAGGCAATGGGGAAGACCCAGCATCTGCACACAGGTAACAAACAAGTGAGCACTGACAGAAGTCACAGGTAAGATTTATTCCAAGACAAACCAGTGCATTGATTTGTGCCTAGACCAGACCCTAAAACAAAATGAAACAAGTCACAAAAAGTTAATACTACAAACCTGTTGCAACTTCAGCACATTCATCTTAGAAAAAGACAGCGCATGCACCCAGCCCTAAGACAGTGACAAGGTTGTGAGATAACTTCACAAAGATCAAGGTACCAGAACAGGAAGGCACATTAACCTCTGGTTGGTCCATTTCAGTATTATTTGGATGAGTCATAGTGATTTATAAACCCTGAGACTGCGGGAGGCCTTGAAAAGGAGAGGAGACCATGTGAGTGGGAAAATAGGAAGTACAAGTTTAATGAGATCAAAATCCAGCACCTGAAATTTCCCTTTTAATAAGGGAATCTAAAAAATCAGTTCCTAAGAAAAACAAGTATTGATTTCTAGATTTTTGTTCTGAGATCGAAGAACAGGCATCCAGAACTATAGACATCCCACTGTATGCTACAAGTGTTTTTATACATTTCTCTCCCGGCTTCAGTCCCGTGGACAGAATTTGTGTTTTGTTTGATTTATTGACTTTTTTTCCAGCCCAGATGAGGTCAGGCAGCCTGCACTTCCCCATTCCACCAGTGCTGGAACCCTGTGTTGGGTCTGTGTGCACTCTTGGACCTTTCCACTCCCAGCAGGTTACCAGAGGCTACTAGAAGATGGCACTCAATTTTCAATTGTAAAGATTCTTTTCTGTCAAGAGCTTTTTCATAACAAAACACCACCTGGTTTTGATAAAGAAATACAGCATAAATTAGGGAGTATCTTTTAACTTATTAAGTCCTTAAAAATTAACATGAAAAATAAAAAATAAGGAAGGGACATGTACTCGACCTCTCTAAAAGCATTCCCAATTAAGCCCTCATACCAGTTCCTCCTGAGCAATGAGTAAATAAAGTGTTGTTAAACTCAAGCGCAATACCAAACACTTATTTGGGCTTTCTTCTTCTCTTGTGCCCTCCTTTGCCCATCCTCACCACAGTGAAGTGCAGAAGCAAGGGAAACCATGCACAAGAGATCCCTTCAGACAAGATGTGGCTGTATTTCTGCTTTCCTTGTATGCAACATGGACAAACCCCTGGTTTACGCACTTCAGAGCCGTAAGATATGCTATGAAGGTATTGCAACACTTGGAACCTTATTTTAAGTGGAGGCCGCATCATGGGTTGCAGCTGTGGGGCGTCCAGCAGTGCACAGTGAGCAATTTTCACTGGACTTCAAGCCAGAAAGGGTGTGTACGGCTAGTGCAGCAGGAGCTAGCCTGTGGGTCAGCTCTGCCTGCATCACACAGCACTCCTAGGGATGAACTGTACTGCAGGTGAGGGACTGAGTTACAGCAGCAATTGCAACAAAGTGATTAAGAACCTCCTAGACACGTTGGAAAAAGTGGCTTTAAGAAAACAAGGGTAACCAGACCAAACAGACCTCAGAGCTCCCACCTAGTTGCTGTAAGATGCCTCTGCATTTTGAGATGCAGTGATTGATGGCCACTGTTCTTGGTTTCTTGCAATCCAACAAAACAGGCAACTTCCACAAGCAGTCTAGACAAGCCTGCTTTATTTCACATTTGCACCAGGTGAGGGACATCCATTCATCACAAGGTCAGTCAGTCCCTCTCAGCTGAGGGGCAAAAAGCAAGACACCAAACCACCACTTAATATAGATGGAACACAACTTTAATTTTGTAACTCTGCAACTGCAAGCTATATACAAAGCAAGTGCTCAATTGAAGAAAGAGGTTGAAATTCTACAGAAGAGTAACTGATACACAATTATCTTAATCCTTAAGATACAAAAATGCTGCCAAAGACCTCAAACAGAGGCAGCAAAAATATCCCCATAATGAAATTCAGGAGTCTCCCTCATTAAGGAAGTCACAAGAATCACTCACAATACAAATGCAACCTTTGTGGACAGACTAAATCTGGTCAGGCCTCTGGGCACTCTTGCAAAGTCTTTTAAAATGGATCCATGTGGAAAATGAACAACTGAGACTATGAACAAACACCTATTTACTATTCTTTGGTAATTTACTCACCTTGGACTAACACCAGTAGCACTGATGAAGGAACAAAACAAATGGACTCGATGCTTTACAACAGTCCCAGAAAACACCTGGGGAGAACAGTAGCACTTCTCCTTGGCTGAGCTGACTGTACAACGGGGAAGGCTGCAGGAATGACCAGGAACAAGGTGTCTGTGAAGAGAGTGGGGTCACCTGCAATGCTATGCTCAACCTAACACTGCGCTGCAGCTTCAGCTTCCATGGGAATGTCTGTTACCTACACCTGATCGCTGTTGAGGGGCTGTTTCCCAGTACTGCAAACTGGGCATTACTGAACATATAAGTCACTAGTTTGATTGCGTGTGATTATAAATATGAAAAACGTAGTCTACTTAAAAGAGGTGAGAGGTAAAATGAACAGCATCCTACGATCAAGAGCAGCACAAGATCCCATATTCCTCAAAAGCTGAATAGCAGGAAGAAAGGACTGAAGGACTGCTACAATCAGTAACCTTCTCTCCTCAATGCCTAATGTCACACAAACCAGCCTGTTCCCCCTCAGAACAGACTGCTACACTGAGCAATCTCACCAGTCAGATGTAAGCCAGGGCCTCACTGCTTGGCATTACTGATGAAGATGCTGTGTACAAAGACAAGAGATTGTAAGGACACAATCAGACTGTGGTAAGTAGCTCTAATAAATCTGGCAGAAACTCCTGCAGAAACATTCTACTGTGGCAGCTGTAATCTTCAACAGAGACAGGAGAAATGAGCATGTCCCAGTTTTGCCCTTTTTCCACAGCTTCAGCTGCTCATTTGGCCCCAAAGCAGCAAAGCCAATGCATGCACTCTGCTCCAGCATTCATCCCAGCAGAAGACAGTAACAAGACAGAGTTGCTGGTGCCTGCTAGAAGACCAGGATAGCACTCTGGAGCACTGCATCTTAGCCTAATATTAGAGAAGATCACCATGCTTAAGCGCATACACTTCACAGCTGGACCCAAAAGGCACTGGATCTGTTCTCCCCACCCACAGTCCCAAGTGAAATTCAAGGGAGTTCAAACAGAGAAGGCAGTAGGGGAGTCCGGAGAAAGACTGAACATCTCCTGTTGCAAACCAGGTGACAGTGGATACTAATGCAACATGAGCTAACAGCAAGTTATCTTGCTACATGGTAAACTTTTAGCCTGCATTAGACGAGTCTGAGACATACTCTTTAACCTTAGAGGAAAAAATAGTTTATTTATTCCATTGGCTTATCAGAGGAGATGGCTAACAGCCCTAACAACCAGAACAGACAAAAAAACAAATGGAAAAAATTCCATAACCTGGGACAAAAACCTGGGTGTTAGGCTGTCTGAAAATAACCTACAAGCTATCACAGCAGCATACTTGGGAACCTTGGCTCGCTCAGAAAATAGTTTAGTTCACTTCTTGTCATTAAAACTCATATCCCTAGCCCCCATTTCCTTTCATCACCTCTGCAGGCCCTCAATGTAATGTTATTCTGCAACAGCCACGCTGCAGAACAGCCTGCTCAAACTCAATCTGCGCAACCTGATACCTGGATCAAGTACAGGAACAGAAGATCATGTATTTGCTCCTGGCACTGCTGAAAACTACAATTAAAATGTAAACGCACTTTTGAGAACTCCCGTGCTTCTGCAGTTTGGGCTTGATGGGCAATACCCTTGGGGAGTCTGTCCCTGGGCTCCAATGGGTACAGATTAAAATTACTGTATTCCTTTACATATAAACAGTATCATTAGACTTGTACTTCTAAAAATAAGATCAACCCAGGCCAGGGCCAGGCTCTGCAGATAATGTAGTAGCTTATCTCTTATAAATATTTTTAATATTTTTTAATTACAAGTAGTCCTCACTCCAGGTAATGTAACTGACACAAAGTACCAGCACACACACAGCCCCTAGACTTTCACAGAAAGCGCAGGAGCAACCACTCTATTAGAAAGGAATCCTACCTCACAGCAAAGTAGGGGAGGGGGCACGTGGCCAAGATTGCCTAAATGTGGGGAAAGAGTCATTTGGAGTAAATAAAATAAAAAGGTATGTCAAACACCCATCCTATAAAGGATCAAGGAGGTCAAAGCAAAGAAATGGTTCAAAGAGATGTATAAACTGTTGGAGGCCAACAGAAAATTGACAAAAAATAACCTGCATTTAAACTAAAATTCAATGGCATCACACAGTTTCATTCATTGTTAAAGAGAGTAGAAAATTGTGTAAGGATCAGCATTTGTAAAGAGTTATTATTAGCTCCAGAGACCAGCGTAATTCCCATGAAGTCCTGAAGGAAGGGGGCCGCCTGCCACAAAGAGCTTTGTTCCAGACGAGTCGTAGCAGTGGGTGTAAACAGCATTTGGGAAGAAATTAATTTCAGAAAAGTAATTCCTCCAGGTTTCATCATGATTCTGTTAAAGGAAAGTTGAGATTGTTATTGTCGCTGGACAAACAATGTGTTGTTTCACATAAGCAGAATGTAGTTCCCAGGGCCTAAAAGGGATCTTTTCTCTGTTAATAATTCCTGAAGCTTCAGACATATCAACTTGAACTGGAAGACACAGAGACTTCCTGAAGCTTTTTCAGGTGAGGTTTACATGAAACATTGTAGGTAGACAGGGTGAAGGGTAGGGAAGATATCAAGTTTCATTAGTTTCTGAAGTTGCACAATGATAGAAAAGATAACAGCTTTGTCCATCTTCTCTCCATTAACTGCTTTATAGTAAAATACAGGAAATAGAACTCAAGGGCCTGCCACAGCATTACTTTAGGAGGACACAGTCTTTAAAATTGTGTACAGTTTAATTAATCTTCTTATTTGAAAACCTTGTTAAATTAGCATGTCAGGAAGACAACAATTTGTGTTTGAGGTATTAATGACTCAAAGTGTATGCTTTTGATTGTAACAAAAGATATAAAATCGAGTTCATTTTTGAGTCAATTCATAAGCAGGATAATCTGCCTTACATTCAAGCAAGCCTTACATAAGGTTTATTCAAGACCCTTATACAAAGCGTCTATGGAAACAATTTTGCAGCTTTTCTTCCTTTTCATTATTACAGTTACCAGCTACATGATCATGGCTGTACCAGGATGCATTTCGCACAGTTACCATAAGAACAACTCGTTTGAGCTGCGTGGCTACAGGCTACTCACCAGCCAACCTTTCCCTGTAGTCAGCTTCAGAATTTCATTTCCTCCTAACTTCTGCTTCTGTCCATAGCAGGCACGTGGGGGCCTTTCATCCAGGAACCTCTGCGCTCTGATATCATAGAACAGTAAGGATCCATGCCCTGTTCCCACTGTGATGATGTGTTCATAGAAGCTCACCGATCGAATGCCTGTCAAACAGAAGAACAACACAACAATTCAGTGAGAACAAGGCACGCTTTGGTTCTGCAGTGCCACTGCTCGATATCTAATATTTTCTTTATCAAAAACTACCTACTAGTTTTCTCCAATATCAGATTACCCACTGCTGCGGGGCAGTGCAGATAAATCCCACCTGTACTACCGAAGCAGCAGCTTCAGTTATGCACTCTATTCCCCTTTTCCTTGGAGGCCATCTGCTCCACTGATGGTGCATAGTAAGATGCTCCACTTTCAGCACGCCACAGTTCTGCGAGATAAGCAGAGATCCTAAGACACTTAAGATCAAGAGAAGCCTTGTTCTGACTGCAGTGAGTCTCCGAGTAAATGCAGCTTGAGTAAGCATGTGACAACACACAGCAAAAAGAATGCTTTACTGGTGTTTCCCAAGAGCTCACCCCTACCAACCTACCTGCCAACCTGTGCTAAATCACTGTGCAAGAAAGTGACCCTCAGCTGCCACCAAGTGCATTCTGCTGTTCAACAAGAGTAGCTCTATGCATGTATAACTATAGTAATTGCTAATCATTTTGATAACAAGACACATCAAATCTGAAATAATTTTGAAGTCTAAGAGTAATTATTCAAGTGTTCTCAGATAGGCACACATTCTTTGCAGCTGGCATCTCCAACACTTCACCTAGCAAAGGAAGCCGAGTAGGTATCCTACAACACAAACACCACCACGCTCCTCAGAAACAGCCTCAGGGAGATTCTGTATGTCTCTACAGAGGAACTTGCAAGATGTCCTGACATCTGCCTCATATTTATTGTGCAAAGGTTTGCTCTGTGTAAGCACCCTACCCCAAACTACGCATCTACACAGGAGAAGTTCCACTGCTTCCATGCTTTCCCTTCCTGTACAACATGATGCCAGGTTATACACTCTTTGGTTCCTTAGGCCTGTTCAAAGCATCACTAAATTACAAGTATTCTAACAGGAGGGGAGAAGATCCACTTACAAACTGCTGTCACTATGCCAAGTGAAACTGCAAGACATTGAACTTGTAGCATGCTACAATATACACCAAAAGATGTGGACACCACCAGGGAGTTTCTGCCTGTAGGGTCCTGAATAGAAACACATCCTCATCCTTCCACTTCCATAACCTGGTGTTATATTCACAGCCACATATATCTACAGCACACACTTAGATTCATACATTCATAGATACATTAGGTTGGAAAGGACCTACAAGATCATCTAGTCCAACCATCCTCCTATCACCATCCCTACCCACTAAACTACTAAATCTACTAAAATTAGAACAGGCAAAGCCACACTGTCAGGCTTCAGAGACGAACTGAAGTCTGCAGGATAATAGGAGGGAAACCTCTGTGAAGATCTTGTACTACTATATTAGATCTACCAGATGGATACAAGAATCTCCAATTTAACTCACAGCTATAAATGTATATGAGTAGGTCAGAAGTATCCTTCTTTCCTCTCATTACAAGGTCCTGGCCCTGGTAGACAAATATATTCAGAAGGCTTTGAACACTGCAATCAGCAACAGCAGCCACTTGAGTTAAGAGGAGAAAGGCACAAGAGGAGATATCCTCTATTTCTGCTACGAGTGCTTTTGACAAGCAACCCACTTGCTTCACAGAAACAGGTAAATTAGTGTGAATGCAAACAACATAATTTTCAGGGTATTTATCAGTAAAGAAAACTATATAATACAGACCTGTGGATCTTTAACTGAATGAAACAGAGATGTACCCATCACTAAGAAGATATTTAGAATAGCACTGCCCCTTGGCTCCCAAGGTGCTACCTCAGATTAGTGATACTGAACTAAAAGCACCTGTGGCTAAAACCAACCAAGGCAAACTCTCTAACATTCACAATGCCATACTGCTCTCTGTGGGCTTGAATATTTGCGCCAGAAAATAGTCTCACTCCTAAGAGACAAGGAGGCCCTACATACTGCAGATGTGTACTACACAAAGAGCAGACACAGAATCTGAGCATCTTAAGCTCTGCCCACTACACGTCATGTCATGCTTTTATGATTTTTGTTACCAGTATTCCACATCATAACATCATGTGGGGCACTGGGAGTTAAAGACTTACTGCCCAGTTCCATGAGCTCTGGGCTGCTGAGTTTCTGGGTACCTGGCTCTCAGAGGAGAACTACATACCCCAGAGGACTTTGCACTCCCGTTTTCTATCCAGAGGGAAAGATAAAACTGCATGCAGACCAAGACTTCCTCTTTAGCTGGTCAGCTCAGCAGTGGAGGTTCCCTAGCTGTGTCACCTTCAGCTTTAGCATAAGGCCTTCATTTTTTGGACACTCTCTGTCATTTTATTTGATTTATTAGCTTGCATTCCAATTATACTGTATTATGTTGTATTATTCTGCTTTCTAATATCTTATTTAGTAATTAGTTTTCCTCCTCAGATTGTTGCTGCTGTTTTGTTTCCAGGTCCATCTTCCTACCCTCTTCCTTTTCCCCTTTCTCCACTCCTAGGGTGCGTGTCCCCCACCCATCAGCCATGGAACCAGGCCAAACCAGCCCACAAACCACTGACACTGCATTAATGTTGTGCTGTCAGGACTCAAGTCAAGGGCACAAGCAAATACACTATATGCCAGCCAAGCAGAAAGCAGTTGCTCTTGCTGATCAAGGACTAGAATTCAGGGACCTGCATTTTCCTGTACAGCTGTTACAAAAAGCAACACTTGCAAGACACACTAAAAAGCATTAATTGCCTTCTGTGGAAAGCAGATGATGTTCTACTGAGTAAAAAACCAGCCCCAACTCCAGACTTACTGTGCTGCCACTTTTCTCTGACCTGCTTTTATACACAATGCTGAAGATAAGAAATTAGTGTGAAATTCACATACTTGTATTCTTTATATCATATCATTTGTATCCACATCTTTTCTCTACACTGGAGAGATACAGGTTTGAAGGGCACCCAGTAGATAAGGATCTGGTTGTAAGGTCATAGCCCGAGTGCTGCGGTCAACAGATCTATGTCCAGGTGGAGGCTGATGATGAGTGGTGACCCCCAGAAGCCCCTCCCAGGACTGGAGCTCTTTAACATTTCCGTCAGTGACACAGATGAAGGGATTGAGTGCACCCTCAGCAAGTTTGCAGATCACACTAAGCTAAGCAGTACAGCTGATATAGCAGAAGGAAGGGATGCCATCCAAAGGGATCCTGACAAATTCAAACAGTGGGCCTATGTAAACTGGATGAGGTTCAACAAGGCCAAGTGCAAATGCTGCACATGCATCAGGGCAATGCCAGATATGTATACACACTGGGAGGAGAACTCCTTGAGAGCATCCCTGCTGAGAAGGGCTTGCAGGTTCTGGTATATGAAAGAATTACCATGAGCCAGCAGTGTGCACTTGCAGCCTGGAAGACCACCTATATCCTGGGCTGCATCAAAACAGGGGTGGCCAGCAGAGCAACAGAGGTGACGGTCCCCTAAACTCTGCCCTGGTGAGGTCCCACCAGGTATTGCATCCAGGTCTGGGGTCCCCAGCTCAGGAATGTGGTGGAGCTTGTGGAGTGGCTCAGAGGAGGGCCACAAAGACTATCAGAGGGCTGCAACACCTCTCCTAGACAGGCAGGCTGAAGGATAAGGTTCAGCCTGGAGAAAGGAAGGCTCTGGGGAGAACACATTGTAGACTTCCAATATTTAAAGGGAGATCATAAACAAGAGGAAAATCAACTTTTTATATGGCTAG
>VXAB01011227.1:0-17033 GCA_013399175.1 Odontophorus gujanensis
TGTATCTATGAATCTATAAAACAGTTCTCTAAGGAGAACTGAAATAAACCATGGAAAAAGCCTTAGAAGAAAGTCTTTGAAAAATGGAGTGATGCCCTTAAAATGGTCTCTTTTTTTTATTTTTTTCTAATATGGAAATTTTTTTTCAGGGTGTTACCTTTTCTGCATCATACTGCTCATTACCTCATAAATAACAGATTTCCACTCTTTGTAACCTCAGCTATTTTTTTCTTTCCTAATGGTCAATGAAACATTAGGAAATGTCTTCTACATGTTTTCTGTGCCTGGACTGCTGTTTGCCAGTCAGCATTCAGGGGAGAATAAATATTCTAAAAGAGGACTGAGAGGACTCGCAAGAGAAGTCTGGCCACAGGAGAGGAAACAACCAAACAGGCCAGGTTTGTTCTACGTACTGGACTCCTTTCTGCAGCTGGCAAAACATTAGAAAATAAACATTGTTTCATGATATTTTAATTTCCCATTGGAATTTACTATGGTAAGCTTTGCTTTTGGGTTAGATATGTTTTGAAGATTTATTTGCTTTGTATAGTCAGAATACATAATGGTTAGGAAACAACCCTCACACATGATGATTGGGAAAGTTCCCCTTTCTTCATGTTCAGATGACCTGCAAGTCCTGTCATCACCACTGCAAAGAAACTACATCTTTGAATAGAAAGATACATTTACTGGATCCATTACCACCAGACCTAGTACTGAACTTTGGAGAATCAAATCAACCGTCACATACTGATAGGAACATTGATATGAATTGAAACTAAGTCTGTATGAATAACACAAGACAGATGTTTGTTCACTGTTACCCAACTAATCCTAGCCATCACAACAGCATGTGGCAAACACCTGCTAAGTAAGGCCTGGCTGTGCCTTGGATGTGCTCCTATTCACTGAAGGAAATTTCTTCTAGCATCATGTGGTAAACTAAATAGCATAGAAAGTTTCAAATGACAAGATATTTGTCTCAAATTACTAGGAGACCTTGCTTCTTCCAGTTGCAAACTCCCTGTTTGCTGTTTGGTTTTTTTTGTTTGTTTGTTTTTAATACACACTTAAGACTGAAGCAGTGTTCACAACTGTTCAAAAAGCAAACTTTCATCCCACGCAGAAGCACTGAAGGATATATTTTCATCTCATTGCAACCTATGCTCAAGATTGCTAAAGAATGAGATAGAACTGTGTAATTGCACTATATCCCAAGAGCACAATAGTAGAGAAGGACAGAATTCTGAACACAGCAGAAGGGGTAACAACCTCCCTCTTGCACCATACACTTCAGGAGTTCCACTTCCATCTTTTCTTCCCATTGTTTTTTCAGATATTTCTGTAAGCACGGGCAAAAGTCATTCTTCTGAATTAACACATCACAGATCTATTTTGCCACTGAGGACACTTGAGCAGCCATTACTTCATCAAAGTAAGGGTGGAGTAAGAAAATTTTTGGATTAACTGCAAGGAAATGAAGAGTTAGCAATGCACAGTGCACAAAATTGAAATAAACTTGTCTCCAAATAGCACATTTTGTACAATAGATTAATTGCAATTACTCTTGTCTTTGAAGTATAGAAAAAAATACTGAGAAAACATCAGATTGTTCCACACTGAGACGTGATGGGAATTACCTCTGGTAAGAGGCATGTAATGTCTCTGTAGAACTTTCCAAGGGCTGACTAATAATATCTCCCAAATGTTCATCCATTTCATTTGGAAGACCTTAAGATTTTAAATTCAAACCTTTCTAATGGCACTGCAATTTGGGTACTCCATTTGGTTGTGTGATCGCATAATTTCCTGCATTTCCTATTCTAGTGCTGAAAAAGAAGAAACAAACTAGTATCTGAGAAGGATCTACATGTATAAAAGTGGAAGTGATTGTTTTGCAAATGACAATGCAAACACTGGAGAGCTTCATTTTCCTACCAAACACATTTTTTACACTAGAGATATTGCATACATTTCAGTGAAATGTGCAAGAGAGGATAATCAGACTGTCACTCTATGCTCATCCTTTAATCTACAAGTATTTTTTCATATATTCAACTTATTGAAGTGTAAGCTCAAGTACAAAGTACTAATAGTATACCCAAACAAGGAACACACATTCATATACTAACAAGTCAAAGGCTTATACTGTAATTTGTTCACTATAACAAAACCAATAAAACCTGTTCTTCCTGTTCAAATATTGTTCTAACTTTATCCCTAGATTGTCGATTTTCCATATAAGCATGATACTATTACTTTTGTCACTTGGTAGAGACATTCATGTTTGGCAGGATAGTTGTCAGCCCTATGCCATTTTTACTTTGGTTTCTGACAAACCTGGCTGGAACTACTAGAACAGATAGTTTGAATAGCAGCCTTTGTCTTTTTAAAAACTTGGTTAGAAATACCAGATTATCACCAGATAAGTGTCAATATAAGTTGTTACTCAAATTAAACAGCTTTATTGTTTGTAGAATTTAGAGTAGGATCTTGGAGTCCAACTGCCTGATGATGACTTCAGGGCCAACTAGAAGTTAAAGTATACTGAGGGCATTGTCCAAATGTCTCTTGAACACTGACAGGCATGGGGCATCAACCACTTCTCCAGGAAAACTGTTCTACTGTATGGTAACACTCATAGTAAACATTTCCTAACAACCAGTCTGAACCTCCCCTGGCAGCTCTGTGCCATTCTCATCTTGCCATCAGTTCCCACAAGCAGATCCTGGCACCTTGCTCTGCTTCCCCTCCTTGATGAGCTGCAGAGAGCAATAACGTTGTCTTTTGGTCTCCTCTTCTTCAGACAAGGTAGTCCTCAACACCCTCAGCCCCTCCTCACAGGACATGCCTTCTAGCCTTGTTACCAGCTCTGTTGTCTTCTATGGATGCCTTCAAGCACCATAACATCTTTTCAGTATTGAGGAGTCCAGAACAGTATACAGTATTAAAGGTCACTCTAATGGCTACATTATTATCTCAAAATCCTTTAGAAAGTATTATCAATCACAGAATATTTTGATTATTTTTTGTCAAGGCAGTTTGAGTCAAAGATTTGTGTTATCATCCAATACCGTTGTGTGAGCGCAGAGAACAATCCAAATCTGTGCTATCTAATCAGCATTTACTGTCAGGATAAAACTGTGATCATGTGCACTATTAAGTGTTTTATCCTATCAGAGGTATGTGTAAATTGCATTTGTAATAAAATGGGTCCTTCTCAATGTGATCAAACTTTAGAAACAGTATATTACTTCAAGCAATTTTATCAAAAACATGCAAAGTGAACATATGTATTGAAATTTTACTTAAATCTGTAACACTTTTAAAAATTCATCAGTGACTTTCATTTATGGTTGCACTGCTTTGATTACGATTTTATCTGAGGTGATACATTAAATATATTGTTAATTGTCTACATTCAGAATATATAATAATATACATAATATAAGGTGGTAAATAATGCTAAATATTGTGGTGATTTAACACCAACCTGTCTTTGTCTTTTGCGAGACAGAATAAGTAACCTATAAAACACTTTCCAATGAAGAGGGTGAGACAGCCACCATGGCTTTCATTTTCTGTTGCTGTCAGTAGTCTGAAGGTGAAAATCTCAGTCCTTCCTCAACCTCTCCCAGCTGGTGCCCCTGACAGTTCTTGCAGATGTGGACCACAAGTCTGCTGGAGGCCAACAACTTGCATTCTCTCTCCTCATGAACTGGAACTGAGGTTGAATTGCAAACATTAAGAAATAGTTATGTAAATCATTTCGGAGGAAATTCTTTGTGTGTTTCCTATAAAAGAAAACCTATACTTCAGGGATAGGCAATACACTCTGACAAACTTCTCTCAAGTAAAATGCTTTTATTTGCTTGCAGTTAAAAAAAAAAAAAAAGTTAGTAAACAGGTTAAGTCAGTGTACAGTTTGTCCTTTAGAGCAGAACTACTCCAAACTTTTTCTTTCTTTCTTTTAAAGTGGGAGTTATGCTCCAAAAAACAACTCTGTTGAAATGCCACATTCCTGCAAAATCTATCTGCTCTTTGTGTGTCTTTGAGAAGTAGCTCCTGCTTTTTCTGACAAAAGGAATGTTTCACTTCTGTTAGCACTGCAAAGCCAATTGCAGTGTGGAACAAGGAGCTGGACTCAGGCCATCCTTGTGCATCAGCAATAGCACTATCACCTAATTTGTAAACACAGAGCAATTATGATTGGCAAGAATATAAAAGGTAGACTAGCTTTTAGATTCCAACTTAACTGTGAAGGATTAGCCATTAAAAAAATACAAGCCTTTTGATTCTGATCAAATTTGATATGAAAGGTAGGAAGAAGCCACACCTATACACATTGTTTGTAGTTGTAACATATATCAAACCAAGAAACAACAATAAATATAATAGAATCCCAAATAGTCTTCTTCTAATTCTTGATTCCTTCTTATCCAAGAATTCATTTTTTTGAGAAAAAATCCAACTTTGGTTAATCAGTTTCACTGCTTTGAATAACTGACCCCCTGACTGCAGCTGACAATATGGATTTATACTTCCTGGGTTGTCACCAGAAAACTGCCTAGCATGGTACGGCTGATGAGCCACAACTCACTGCTTTTCCATACATGGAGAGATGAAGCAGCTACATGTGGGTCAAGGGATATCAAAAGGGACTTCAGGACCTTTGGATGACAACCGAAGGAACTGTATGCACAGATCATCTTTTCTGCTTCTTGTATTAGGTAAGAACATGGAAATGAATCAAAGGATCTTATCTTTAAATAACTGGCTTCATGGCTGGTACTAATGCCCAAATTTGGGTGTTTTTTTTTTGACAAGCAAATGGCCTAGATGGCACCAGGTCTGTGGGCACTGGATGAAGGCAAATCAAAAAAGTGGCATTTTAAGATGGTATAACTGTGTCAGTGCATGAGGGAAGAGACACTGATGTCATCTATCTGGACTTCAGGAAGGCCTTTGATGTGGTACCCCACAACATCCTACTCTCCAAATTGGAAAGATACAGATTTGATGGGTGGATTGTTTTATGGACAAAGAACTGGCTGCAAGTTTGTGGATAACACCAAGCTGTGGGGAGTGGTTGACACACTAGAGGGATGGGATGCCATTCAGAGGGACCTAGACTGGTTGAGGAGTGAGTCCAAGTGAATCTCAAGAGGTTCAACAACTCTTTCAACAATTGAAAGCTAGACATGAGCAAGCAATGTGCCCTCTCAGCCCAGAAAACCAATTAGATCCTGGGCTGCATCAAAAGAAGCATGGTTAGTAGGTCAAGGGAGGTGATCCTGCTCCTCTGCTCTGTGCTGGTGATGCTTCATCCAGTGTACTGTGTCCAGATGTGGAATCTGGAGTACAGGAGAAATATAGACCTGCTGCAGTGTGTCCACTGCGAGAAGGGCAACAAAAGCGATCCAAGGATGGAACACCTTTTCTAGGAGGATAGGTTGAGATAGTTGGGGCTGACCAGCCTGGAGAAGGTTCCAAGGTGACCTGATAGTGGCCTTTCAATATCTAAAAGGGAGTTACAGGAAAGAAGGAGGACAGGCTCTTTAGCAGGGTATGTTGTGACAGAACAAGGGAAAATGGCCTCAAGCTCAGGGAGGCAGAGTTAGTTTAGATATAAAGAAAAAATCTTTCACAGTGGCGGTGGTGAGACATTGGAGCAGGTTACCCAGAGATGTAGAGGATTCCCTATCCCTGGAGACATACAAAATCAGGCTGGATAGGGCTCTGAGCAAGCAGATCCTTCTGTGGATGTCCATGTTCGTTGAAGGGGTGCTGGACTGGATGACCTTTAAAGGTCCCTTCCAAACCTAAGGATTCTAGGATTCTATCTGTGTTCATAACTAGAAATAATATCTAAGGGAAAAAAAAATGAAAAAAATACAAAAATATTGAGGAATGTAGATTACAACAGGAGAGTAGATGAAACAAGAGTGGAAGTTGAAATACACATATCAGAGAGAGCATGATGCTCATTGTAAGTGAATGTACAGATTAATTCAATTTTTGAAGAGGACATACTTATAATTGTAGTCATTTTAAAATCAGAGATTATATTTATGCTTATTTTATGCTTTTATTCAGTGTCTACATGTGAATGCTTTAGAGTAAAATACATAAAGACTCAGAATCTGTATCTTCTGAGACTTCACTGTTTTGTTTTTTTCTAACTGTTCTGGTTCCATTATTACACTTGCAAGGAAAGGGTTTTTTTTGCTATTAACAGAAAAAACTAAGAGAGTACAACACCATAAATCAAGCTGTGTCTGCACTTTCTTCTTGCAATAGATTAGTGCAATAATATTTTCTCATACTTTTTATCAGCAAGGAAAATATTTTTCTTTGAGGACAGACATATCTTGTAGCAATATATGATCACAGTGGGAAGGACGACAGGATGGGCACCAGGATTGTTGCATCAAAGACACTACTACAGCTTCCTGAATGTTAAAAAGGCTCCAAATCTAATGTAAAAGTGGTGTCATGGTGAAAGACATTCTAGTCTTCATACAGGTCTTCTCGTGGACCTCAAATGTCTGAATATGCAGCCTCCACGCTGAAAAATATAACTGACTAAAATGAGCCAACAGCTTACCAACATCCTCTGTAACCAGAGTAGACTGATGAACACAGACCACAGTGAATAGCAAAGTGCCACAGAAGTCCATGCAAGTAGACACAATTTCTGGACTATGACTTAAAGGTCTATAATTTTGACTCTTTTCCATTTTCAAGCAAAAGGTGGTTGTATTTGCTAGTGAGTACATAACAGGAAATAAAGAACAAATAATATTTTTAAGGTACATGGGTATTTTTACTTCCTTGGAAATGAACAGTTTGTTGAAAGTTTGCTGCTTTTTTCAAATACTTTTCCACTATTTCTTCTTTCCCTGTTTTGTCTAATTTCACTGTATTTTCATTTTGGTATCTGTTTTTCCTCAGACCTTCCTGGCAGACTTTCTCACTCTCTCCACAATTCCCAGATGTTAGATGCCCTCTCCATTTCCTTCAGCAGTATTTTGACTCTTTCCAACTAGGTTTAATACTTAGCAAAGATCCACACCTGCCTATTATACAGGCAAATAAATCACAGAGGACCTGACAAACCCTGAAGCTTTCAGCTTAGTCCCATTGACATCTATCCCAATACACCATTTCAAAAGCATATCACTGGCAAAAGTTTCTAAAAATCACTGGTAAAACGTGCAGATTTCTCCTCCTGCAGGCACAGCTCAGGCAGGACTGGGGTCAGTGGGACTGATGCTGTCGATTCACTCACCCTTTCCAACCTGTGGATCCCACCCATGCATGTTACTTCAAGCCATGTTCCTCTCTCCAGCTACTGCTGCCCCCGCCACTGTTACATGCATAAGGCACATGGTTTCTGTTTTCATCCCAGAATATTTCCTGGTAGTCATAAATACTCTGAGATTTCAGTGTCCCACCCTATTTAGTACCATTCTCTGTGTGTAACTTAATGATGTCAGAGTCTTTTTTGAAGTTATTGGAATCTACAGTACTTTTATAGCACCTTATGCATTCCATTTACAAAGCACTCAGACTACAGATAATTAAATTACAGCTAAGACACCTCCTCTCTCAAGGGTCACAAGGCAATTGTTACATCAAAGCAGCTTCTTTTGTTCTGAAATGTTTGCACTTCTTTAATTTAGGATACTGGTGGATTCTTCAATCCCTGGAAGTAGCCTGCACAGTCACATATCTTTTATTGCTTATTGTTGGTATGCCACAAGCAATAATGTCCTAGGCTTTGAAACAGTAAAGAGAGACTGGCAGAGGCTCCTCCATGCCCCACAGCCTGGAACCACCTCATTTTTCAGAACCGGAAGGAGACGTTCTGCTACCAAAATCAGTCCAAATAGGAAAAGCAACAACCTGTTTGGCAATCTGCAACACTGAGTGTATTTCTATGCTGTAGGTATTTCCCTGTTTGTCAAAATTGTCCTTCCATCCGTAGCAACAATCACACCCCTGACAAAAAAAGTGAGAAGCACACGCTGCTGGCAGGCAATTTCTGGGTTTGGATTCTGGAACTTTAAGTGCACAGTGTTCTTGCTAATTTTATTCTCTTGGCATTCCACTACTTACGTTTGGCTCCAGGCCTCCAAAATGTTATTTTCACAAAGCGATAGGAGGCAGAAAATTTGTATCACAGAGAATCCATATAAGCTATGAAAAGTAGGTTAAACTGACTTTTGTGTTACGAAAAATTGTAACCTAGCACTTCCTTTATTGCCTTTGTTTCTGGCACAGGCTTAAGCTCTTATTCATTTACAAAAAGAGCTGGGAACTCCGTTACACTAAGATGAAAGGATGGTTTCGTCTTCCTCCCTCTTCTTTTTCTTTTAATGAATTTTATTTTTAATGGTGGGCAACAATTTCTATTCTCTTAAATGACTCAGAAGATATTTCCTCTCCTCCTAACAGTTTCTTTCTACAGTTATTCTCAAACTGAAAAAGAGAGTACGGAGTCTACTAGCATAATTTTACAGTTATGGGGGGAAAAAGATTCTTATTGTATGCAATGGAAGAATTATACTTTTAGAGTTTACTGCTCCTACTTAAGCCACTTCAAAGTTTCATTGTTAATTTATTTTAAGATAAAAAAGTAAATAAGATGAAGTCCTGGAGTTTCCTATTTGTTGTAGCATGCAAGTGAATTTTAGAGACTTACTGGATACTCTAAAAATATTATGCATATATGAATGTCTCATTTTCAGTGGAGACAAATGAAAAGATCTCTCAATCATGAATCACACTAAAAGTGAATCTCTGAAGAGCATTTACTATTCCTACAGATGGATTACTTGCTAAGAATGCCTAGAAAGTACAACTTTGAGTTTTCAAGTGAACTTTCTGCAACAGAGAGAGCAGCTTTCTGAGGATGAATCATAGAATCATAGAACCGTAGAGGTTGGAAGGGACCTCAAGAGATCATCAAGTCCAACCCCCCTGCCAAAGCAGGTTCCCTACACCAGGTCGCACAGGTAGGTGTCCAGGCAGGTCTTGAATATCTCCAGAGAAGGAGATTCCACAACCCCCCTGGGCAGTCTGTGCCAGTGCTCCGTCACCCTCAGTTCTTGCGCACATTTGTGCGGACCCTCCTGTGCTGGAGTTTCTGTCTGTTTCCCCTTGTCCTGTCTCCACACACTCCTGAAAAGAGTCTGGTCTCGCTACTTTGTCCCCAACACCTCAGATATTTATAAACCTGGATCAGGTCCCCTCTCAGTCTTCTCTTCTCAAGGCTAAACAGACCCAGTTCACTTAGCCTTTCTTCATAGGGGAGATNTTTATTATAAGGATATCATGGGAGACAGTATCAAATGCCTTGCTGAAATCAAGGTAGACTACATCCACTGCCCTCCCCCCATCCTCCCAGCCAGTGAAAACAACATAGAAGGCCACCAGGTTGGTCGAGCATGACCTCCCCTTGGTGAACCCATGCTGGCTACTCCTGATAACCTCCTTTTCTTCCAATTGTCTGGAGATGGCATCCAGCACAAGCTGTTCCATCACCTTTTGAGGGACAGAGGTGAGGCTGACTGGCCTGTAATTACCATGATATTCCTCCTTGCCCTTTTTGAAGACCAGAGTGACATTGGCTATCCTCCAGTCAGTAGACTGAAGGTCTAAATGAAGTAGATATGCATAGGAGTAGTCACTGATCTCTTATCTGGTTAATTAAATAATATACCAAAATTGCATTAATTAAATCATTTATGCAACTGGTGGTTGACTCAGTTATCAATCAATATGTGGAAGCTTCAGTTCCACTCTATCCTGTTCTTAGCTTACTCTCCTTTTACTAAGCCATTTTAAATAATTTCTCCGTACTGCTAATGCATCCATCTTTATATATGTATAGTTTCTTCTCCTTCCAAGAGTTCTGACACATTCAAAATCCTTAATTCCTGTCCACCATTTCTGAAGAAATGTTCCTTCACACTGGCTTCCCTCTGCCTGTCTGCGCCATGCTGGCATCACCATTTGGGTACGTCAGGCACAATCATAGCATGATACCAACTAAAGAACCATTAACCTACCAGCTTTCTAACATATGTCTATAAATAGCCCTATTCAAGCAGCGTATTTTGATGCACAGTTATTTGTATAACTAAAAACCAATAAGAAAATCTGTGAATGCCATAAAGGAGGTTGCTGTCATTCATCTATTTTTTATTATATTCACAGAGCAGCAGTAGGTAACTGTCTCTTCCATTCCTGTAAACAATTTTTTGACCCTCAGCTTAGTGGCTTTTTCATACACTTTGTGTCACACTCATAAGTGTTGATTACAAGTTAATTACTTCCTCTCTTCAGTCATCACTTCAGGTATCAGTGTAAACACGAAGTAATCCTTAACCCCATTAAAGATCATTAAAGACACCTCTAAGTGAGCGTAATGTTTTTCCAGAAGTTATAACCTTTGCATCTCTGCAGAAAGGACATTATCAGAGATGTGAGTTTTCCAATCTAGTCTATATCTGAGAAAAGAACTAGAATGAAATTATGAAATAGCTGAAAATAGGTTTCATTTTGTATTATCTTAGGACTTCATGATGCAAATATTACTGAAAATCTTTTACTAACTATGAAAAGATTCCTAGCTAGAAAAGGTCTCTGGAGTTTTAAGCAGCGATTTCAGAAAGAAGTAGGATGTTTAGTTCATTACTATCATTACAGTGAGGGAAAGGCTCTAATGAGAGAGCTATGCAAAGATTCAACTAGAAAGTCATCCTTGTAATCTAATCTATAGTAAAACACAAAGAAAGAATTTAATATAAAAACAATGACACTGTGTCTATATTACAAAACTCCTGTACAGAAAAAGCTGAAACATGGGGTTTTGCCTGGTATGAGTTTTCACTCTAAGAAGTAAAACGAGACATTTTTCCTGATACCATTTTGTTTCATGTCAGATGACTTGTTGAGTGTTCATATTACTTGTCTTTCATTAGCATCACAAGAGCAAAGAATATAATAAAACAGAGATTCTTATGAAGAAATTACAGAGTGCTTTGTGCACAACTGCTGATCGGTTTATCTCAGCTGGTCTGCAAAATGAGTCACATGCAAGTGGTGAGTTTATTCCACCCAGGCAATGAAAAATAAGAAGAGTATATTATTTTTATGAGAGGCAAGGTGGGTAGGGAATGGAATTGCAAGTGAAGGGGAGGAGTCGGAGCAGAAAGGACAGGAGTACATAATGTGGCATAGAAATCACTTGGCTGTAACAAAAGAGCTGAAGTAAAGAAACAATAATACTGATCTTTTAGACTTGAATTATTTTTTAATACTTCACGTCTGAAACCAGCAGTTAGATCTTACCATGCCATTTATCATTTCTATGGGTATGGATGTATCATTTCTTCTATTGTGTTTTCTTTTGGTTCTTTATTTGCCAGATTTATAGTGCTGCACTGGGTACAGACATGGAAAGTTTGCAAAGAGCTCAGATGCTGTAAGAGTCCCATGGGCAGAGATTTAGTAAGGATGTAAAATGTCTAAATTCTTGGTATTTACTTCTGACAGGCAGGATGTTATATTATTCTTAATTTATATTCTTATATTTCTTTGCAGTAATGAAAGACATCAAAAAAAATAGAGTGTCCAAAGGAGGACTACTAGGATGGTTTAGGGTTCAGAGGGGAAGATGTGTGGGCAGCAGCTGAGGGGAGGCCTGATGGCGGCTGCAGTTCCTCACAGGGAGTGAAGGGCAGCACTGAGCTCTGCTCTGTGTGACAGCCATAGGGCCCGAGGGAACGGCATGGAGCTGTGCCAGGGGAGTGTTTGTTAGGAAAAGGTTCTGCTACAGAGGGTGGTGGGCATGGAATACACATCAAGCTTCCAGAGTTCAAAAAGTGTTTGGACAACCCTCTTGGAAATATCTTTTTCGGGGTTTTGTGTTATAAACTGGGAGTTGCAGAAGACCTGTATCTTTGTTAGGCCGCTATTCAAATATTCAGGCAGGCTAGGGCAGGTCAACTACATACTTTGTGCCTCAATCTCCAAACCTACTCACATAGAAAAATGGCTTTAACCCCCTCTCCTTAAAAAATGCTTTAGCTATTAAGAGTATTGTTATTAGTATACAAATTGGAGGACTTGTAAGCGTGGAAAATACTGTCCGCCAGATTAAAAAAAAAATAAAATAAAATAAAGGAAATCACGAGAAAAGGATTTTTTTAGTTGCCTAAGAATAAAACAAATTTTGGAAATCATTCATCAACATAATAAATCAATGTGGGGAATTTGATACTGATGCAAGTAAGAGTGATGCTGCGTGACCAAATTGGAACGTGGCATCGTGATCCACACCAGTTATTTCAGTGTTTCCATCATCCAGAATTAAGAAAACAGGGCTTGGCCTTAACTCATGCTACTTGTAAGAAATAATTCATCTCAAAATGTTACCAGCTAAGTCTCTAGAAAACTTTAACATGTGATAAATGTTAACTTGCAGCATCCTTACCTATTGCAAAGCTGAAAGTACTCAAATTTTGTGCAAATTGATTATATATATGACAACCTTATAACTTTTTTCAAATAGAAAATATGCTGGTTCTGTAAAGGATGCAAGTATAACATGCAAAGACAAGAAAAAAAAATCGTGCATTATTGGGAGACTTTTGGCTGCAAGTGCCGAAAGCAAATTCCAAACCACAGAGAATGATCATCACACTGCTAGAGTAAATGATTTCAAACTTCTCCTGCCCTGATCCTTTGCTTCTGCCCTGTGTGTGCTTTGTCAGAAAAGTTTCTGCAGAAGCTTTCTACTTAGGAGACTAAGCAACACACCAAAAAGTCTCTCTGTTACTTTAACTGTGCACCTACAGGTGTTATTGCCAATGCAAGCACATACATGAGTAACTATCTACACTGTGTTCTGATATTCAAAACACATAAGACACTAGCTTGGAGTGAGAGCAATGGCACCATGCACATGTGCACACAGATATCCACCCACATGAGAGCACTAACATCTTGCACCCATTAGTTGTCCTTTGATACAGACATAATCTAGTTAAAATGGAAATGTATTATGAAAGTCAAACAATTAATTGATCCAAGAAAGGTTGTTTCATGTTTTGTGTAAATCAAAGCTAAAAATTCATTTGAGGGACACTGTTGTATTGTAGACTAAACACTGTTTGGCATGAGCACAGGGTTCGGTGTGGGTGTTAATGTTGTTCTGCACTACACATGTTCAGTAATCCTCAGCAGAAATGTTAACTCAATTTGTCAGTATGATCTTTATGTCAACAGTAATGCTTAAATATTTACAATAGACATAGTACTCTGAGGGTTTGTAACGCAAGATAAATTGGAAAAATGCTAACAAAATGGATGGTACTAATACAAGCCCTTGGCACTTTGTTCTCTTCAATTTTATATACAAGAGGGTTTGCCTGTAAGTTAGATTTTATTAGGCTGTACAGTTTATTTGTTACCCTCAAGCTTTTGCAAAAATGAAGCAGAAATATGTATAATCAATGTAAAAACAGTAATACATTAAGATAATTATGCATGAAGTCTAAGTCTACAAGGAAGAACCATAATTGTTTACAGATACGTTCTGGACAAAATCCAGTCTTGATATAAAGAGTATGGATACTCAAGATCTCAAACTGAGCTGCACCTGCTTATGTTCTGGCTGAGTTTGGCCAATCGTCATTGAAGAAATTATAAATATGCCATATTTTTTTTTTTTCTTTTCAGATAACATGTTCTGCATGTAATATCACTCCACATGTGTTATTAGACAAATAAAGCAACTTCAAATTTTGCAGATAGCTAAAAAGAGAGAAACAGAAAGAGTAACTAAGGAATCTTTACAGAAAATAGAGGAACAATAGAAAGAGGTGAATCAGCCTTTCTGAACTCTTTCACAAAATCATAGAATCATGGAATCATTAATGCTGGAAAAGACCTCCAAGATCATCTGACATACACTGGGAATACAACATAGCACAGAAGAAGCAGTCTAGGAGGTTTCTAGGGTGTATGGAAGATAACTTTCCTTCAGTCACCAGCTGGTGAGAGAGCCTACCAGAGGAGTGGCCCTGCTAGGCCTGCTGTTAACAAACAGAAGATCTGGTGGGAGACGTGGAGGTCAGGGGCTGTCTTGGACAGCGTAACCATGGAATGGTAGAGTTCTTGATTCTTGGTGGAACCAGGAGGGGGAACAACAAAACTGCTACCTTGGACTTCCAGAGGGTGGACTTCAGATTGTTCAGAAGACTGGTAGGGGGTGTCCCCTGGGATTCAGTCTTGGTGGGCAAAGGGGTCCAGGACCGCTGGTTGCTCTTCAAGAAGGTAGTCTTCAAGGCACAGGAGCAAGCTGTCCCCCTAAGCCACTAAATGAGCTGGCAGGAAAGAAGACTGGCATGGATGAACAGGGAGATTTTCTTGAGGTCCAGGAGAAAAAGAGAATCCACCTGCTGTAGATTCATCAAAGCCTTTGACACTCTCCCACAGTATTTTCCTGCAGAAGCTGGCAGCCCGTGCCTTAGACAGGTACCCTGTTGGCTGGAGGGCCAGGCCCAGGGAGTAATGGTGAACAGAGTTAAATCCAGCTGGTGACCAGTCACAGGTGGGCTCCCCAGGGGTCAGTACTGCGGCCTGTCCTCTTCAGTGTCTCTACTGATGACCTGGATGAGAGCATTGAGTGCACTCTCAGTATGTTTGCAGGGGCTGAAGCCAATGGAACGAGGTCCAACAAGACCAAGTGTCAGGTCCTGCACTTTGGCCACAGCAACCCCAGGCAACACTAGAATCTTGGGATAGAGTGGCTGGAAGACTGTCAAGAGGAAACGGACCTTGGGGATATTGGTCAGTACGGCTGAAGGAGTTGGGATTGTTCAGTCTGGAGAAGAGGAGGCTGAGGGGAGACCCTGTTGCTTTCTATAACTACCTGAAGGGAGGTTGTAGTGAGCTGGGATCAGCCTCTTCTCTCATGTAACTAATGATAGGACGAGAGGGAATGGCTTTAAGTTGCACCAGGGATGATTCAGACTGGATGTTAGGAAATATTTATCTGAAAGAGTAGTCAGGTGCTGCAATGGGCTGCCCAGGAAGGTGGTGGAGTCACCAACCCTGGTGGTATTCAAGGAACATTTAGATGTTGTGTTGAGGAACATGGTTTAGTGAGAACGGTTAGTGATAGGTGGACAGTAGAACTGGATGATCTTGGAGATCTTTTCCAACCTTCGTGATTCTGTGATTCTATGATCTAGTCTCATCGCCACCATGCCTAATAAACCGTGTCCCTAAGTGCCACAGCTACATGTTTCTTGAACAAGAAACCTTCCCTTCATTAGTTTCCCTTTTTCAGAATCAGTGCATGACATTCTTTTAGTGAACATTTCTAATGAGATTTGGCTATGATAACCAAGTGTCAGCTTCAGCTACATATGACGTTTCTATCTTTCCAACTCAGTCATTTCGCAGAATCATAGAACCATTTGAACTGGAAGGGACCCTTAAAGGGAATAGGGACATCTACAGCTAGATCAGGTTGCTCAGAGCCTGGTCCAGCCTGACCTTGAATGTCTGTAGGGATGAGGCACCCATCACATCTCTGGGCAACCTGTTACAGTGCCTCACCACCCTTATCATATATATATATGATTTTATATATATATATGATTAATATCCAATCTAAATCTTTTCCCCATTTCCTCATTTCCTATCTCTACATTTGAAAACGTGCAATATGTCTTTATGTTTCTCCCTCCCTCACTGTCTGCTCTCTCATTTATGTGTTTGCTTTGTCAGAAAAGTTTCCAAAATGTTTTGGAAAATGTATTTTCTAAATTCTGAGTCTCAAAGAAGAGCATAGATGACAGTGCTAAAAGGTACTGTCATGCAAAAAAAAATTGTCTGATTCATTCCAAGACTTTTTTCCATAGATGTTATTTTACACAAATATAGTTTATTAGGTTTAAAACCTGTACATATTGCTCATATAGTTCTTGGTCATATTCCTCTTTCCTCAAGTTCCATACCTCTGCCTGTGTATATGATATATAGAAGTTACATAAGTATGATATAGAGCAATCATAGTATCCCAGACAGTCATAGAATCATACAGTCATGTCTTGTATTGGAAGGGACCTTAAACATCATCTAGGTCCAACCTCGTTGTAAATACACTCACAAGAACTTAAAAAGCAAACCACACCCTTGCAACATCCCTTTATTTGTGATTCTTCAACCCAAATAAAGTAACTTAAAAATAAAAGTAAAAAGTAACAACCTGTTTCTGCTGATCTGCAAATCCATGTTCTCATTCCCAACACATTTTATATTATTGTGAGGAAAACAGAGTCAAGTCAGAATCATTAAATGTCAGGATCTACACTGTAGATAATGGCTTCCTGTGTTACGCACACTACTCTCATAAATTTTCCACACCCTGCTTTTCTGTTCTGTATTGTGGTGGTTATGTGAAAACTTAGGATTTTTACTACTTGTTTGAGAGTCACTTAGTGCCATAAAAAACCATTTCTACCACAATATATGCATGTTAAGGGCTTACAAACAATAATGAATTTAAGCTTGCTGTTAACGATGAGCCTCCCACTCGATTTTTCCTACGATCCTATGCCAAAAACCCACTGAAGCTGAAGTTGTTTCCAAATTAACAAAAAAAACCAAGCATCCCACTACACTTTTTACGTGCAAAAGTTTTCATTCAGAAGTGACATAAAGAGAAGACCTGGATGAGTGGGCAAACACTGCTGAAAGCTCTGCTCTGCTTATCACTGGGATTTGTCAAAGTCTTCATTTCTATGAAATGAAAGACATTTCAAAAGCTATCAGTGAGATCTGGATGCCAAAGATGGCTTCAGGATTTTCATTACAACACCCACCAGTTAAAGCAGTATTCAAGCTTGAGTTATGAGCCAGGAATGGTGTGAGCTGAAAAAGAGCACTGAAATTCCTGTACTGACTAAGAACCTTAGTTAAGAAGTGCAAATAAATGGCTTAATCTTCCT
>VXAB01011228.1:2132-15863 GCA_013399175.1 Odontophorus gujanensis
GAGCAGCGAGCAGCCATGGCTTTCGCTCGCTGGTGGTACGCCATGGTAAATGATGCGGGGGTGACGGGCGGAGGGTGGGCGCGCTGCACGTGCTCGTGCTGATGCGCGTCATGTGTGAGCTCCGTGGTTCTGCTGTGATCTTTGTGCTGAGCGGTGCTGCAGCGTGGGCTCGTCGGTGCTGGTGGCTGGTTTATTTCTCTTGCGATGCTCCGAGTAAGGCGCGCTCTCGGAGTGACTAAGCCGTGCTATTTGATCTGAACTCTGCTGCTAGAGAGCTGCGTGAGGCAGAGCTTGCGTGGGTTTGTTTCTGCTCTGGTTAAAAATCCTGCAGTGTGCCTTTTTTTGGAAACGTGTGCTCAACTGCAGGTGGGTTATGGTGCTGTCGGGAATAGCTGTGGCTTGCCAAGCAGCAAACGACAGCTCTCGTGGCTCTCTGTGGCTCAGCTCAGCTGGCTCAGTGCTCATTAGTCTGACAGGACCTGTAATTGCTTAGAGGCCTCCTGAATTACTTGTTGTAGCAGGACGCAGTCGGTCTTAGGGAGGAGTGGTGAGAAGCAGTCTGCCCTCTGTTAAAGTCTTAGAGAAACTGTATGCGGTGAAAGATGCCTTTCAGAGAAGGCATCAGTTTAATGTCAGTGATACAGCATGGTGATGACAACACAGAGTTTGGGAACTGCTGCATTAAGTATCGCAGAATCTCAGAATCACAGCATTGTTGGGACTGGAAGGGACCTCTAGAGATCATCACATCCAACCCCCCTGCCAAAGCAGGCAGTGTAATGACGTTTAGATGTGTTAGTGCAAAGACTAAAGTTGAAATACACTTCTTGATGGCTCTAGTCTTGGGCTGCTGAGTCCAGGGCAGAAAAAGATACTAAGGCCACCTCACTACCCATGTTCAGATTGGGAAACCACTTCTCTCAAGTTCTGCAGTAAGCAGTCTGTCACCAGTACATCTCCACTGGCCTCTGTGAGACCAGTGTCCTCCCTATCCATGTGAGCATCTATCGTTTATTGGGGCAGTTTCTTCCTGGAGGACATGGTGGTCTAAAAGATGAGGAGTGCAGTGGGAGAGAAGCAAGAGGGAAATAGTCATGAGAGATTCAGTGGTTGTTCAGTTAGGTGCTGTTTTTTTTTTCCCTAGGCGATGTGCAAAGCATAATGCAAGGGCTTTAAAAAAGAATCTGGCTTTCACCTATGCTTTCTGTACGTTTCCTTGATGGTAGCCTCTGATTCATCTTTCATCTGGTAGCTCTCTGAGCAGCATCAAAGTTCGCTTTTTCCCAATTTCATTTGAAAAATGATGGTCAGATTCCTGTCAGTGTAAAATGATTGTCTTCTTCAGCATCAGTAGCACAGAGTTAGTTGACTTCAGCTGAGAAGTGTTGGAAGCAGACTTCCCTTCTTACCCAGTTACTGAATGTCATTGCTGACCTCTGAGGTGTTGTGCAGTGTCTTTGAGCTAAGGGTTTACTTGTGCTGTTGGAAATCCTCAAGTTTATGAAGAATGTATTGGAGCATGACCTTTAGCTGGGGTCTGATTTTTACAAGTGTAAGCTGAGGATGCAGTTGTGCATTCCATTGTTAGTATTTTGCACTGTGGGTTTTCCTTACATCAGTTCCTTTATTTTTTATGAATGCTCTTGGAAGTAAACATGCTGAAGCAACAGTGTCAAGATGTTTTTGCGCAGGCACAACAAGATGAAGACCTTAGGATAAACTTTGTTGCTGATATTGCTACTTTTTTTTTTTTTTNTTGTTCTTTTTTTTTTTTTTTTTTTTTTTTCGTCGATGTTGTGATTATGAGCAGTTTTGCTTGTTTTGTCCTTACTGGAAAATGTTTGGGGCCAGTTTATTTTTCCAGCAGCTACAGTTGCAGATTAG
The DNA here is from genome assembly GCA_013399175.1 of Odontophorus gujanensis. Classification (NCBI taxonomy): domain Eukaryota; kingdom Metazoa; phylum Chordata; class Aves; order Galliformes; family Odontophoridae; genus Odontophorus; species Odontophorus gujanensis. The sequence goes on from VXAB01011228.1 coordinate 4,017, forward strand.
TTGGTTGAACTTAAAACACTAAGTGTATGCTGACTGTATGTGACAGAGCTGGAGCTGCTCCTGCCAGCGGTATGGGTATGTTGTTACATGCACATATGTTTCTTTGGTATTGTAAAGGAGGTCAGCAAGAAAAAGGACAGAATGCCCAAGGCAAAAGCAACCTCTCTGACCCACATGGGGACATAAAAGAGCAAGGCATGCATACCATCCCAGGAAAACTTAGCTGAGTTTCTTGCTAAGCAAATCGGTTCATTTATTTAAACTAGAAGACTCAGCGCTTGGAAATGCAAAGCAGAAAGGAGCTGGTGAAGGTCATTTTTAAAACCGGGTTTCTTCTCATATCTTAAGCATAAGCAGTGTACGGAACCAGTGTGATCTTCACAGAAGGTGTATTAGGAAGTTGCACTTTCCTAGTTTACCTCCTCATGGTGGCAGGCTTTCAAGTGAAATAGTCCTTTGTAGACTGTTTTATTATCTGAGGCCAGAGAGCGTCAGTGCTTAGTGTGCATGCAGTGTGTGACTCCAAGTGACTGGATAAAAATCGCTGTGGTGGGGTCATATGTGCTTGTTCCAAGCGTTTAAATGATATTTGAATTTTAAATAGAAGTCTCATTATTGTAGGTGCTGTTTGACACAGCTTTCCAGTAGAAAGGCTTTAAGCACCTAACCTCTGCCTGATTTGAGTTTAGGCGTGGCAGAGCTGGAGTCTGTGGCTTCCCTAGGGTTCCTCAGGTTTGTGGGGTTGATCTTCTCAGGGGATGGTTGAAGGAATGCTGCCAACTCCTTTGTCCTGCCTTTCCCTCTGCCCCCGAGGCTCTCTCTGGGAACCTCGGATTACTTCACACGACAGCCTAGTCTAGAGGTGTGAGAAGAGCCTTGACGCTGAGGTTGGGATGCTCTGCACTCCAGCCTCCTGCTGGGACACAGTGTAATAGTCCTGGGTCTGCGAGCCCTATTGATGTTGTGATTCTGCCTGGTGTTCTTTTCCTTGGTAGGAAAGATGTGGAAATAGGGAGTAAAGATAGTGCCTGGTTTGGCGCTGGCAGAATTCTGGTATACAGAGTAGGATCTATGTAAGGTTCCTGCTTTCTGTGGCTTGGAAAGGAAAAAAAGAATCATTCTGGACTTGAGTTGGTGTTTCTGTTATGCACAAACCTGAGGGAGCGAACCAGTGACAGCATACATGCAATATGCAGGAAGATGTGCTTGCTTTGTTAACCAACTTCCACAATGATTATTAATACCCACTTGGGAAGGCAGTAAAGCCTTCCATTCTGTGCAGTATGCATTTGCAGTTGTCCACAAAGCTGACTTTGTTAATAGCAGTAAGAGCTCCAGCTGGATTCAGGGTAGCACTCAGCTTTTAGAGTGTTGTGCTGCAACAAAGATGGCAAGAAGGGTGAGGAGTGTCCCTAAGTGTGCTCAGCACAGAGCAGAGCAGCTGAGGGCTGCCCATGGCAGCACAGCTCCTCGCAGAGGGCAGAGGGAACAGCATGGAGCTGTGTCAGGAGGGGCAGCTGGGAGTCAGGGAAAGGCTCTGCACCAGAGGGCAGTGGGCATGGTCATGGTGCTGGAGGTCAAGGAGCATTTGGACACTGCTCTCAGACACAGGGCTTGATTTTGGGTGGTGCTGTGTGAAGCGAGGGGTTGGACTTGATGATCCTTGTGGGTCTGTTCCACTTCGAGATATCATGACTGAATCTGTGATCCTATAGTGAGAGTGTCTATTTAGAATCAGAGCCTGGTCTACATAAAACAGTTTTGCTGAACAGCAGCCATAAATCCTGAACCTTATAGCTGAGCTGGCACTGGAATCACCATTTTGTCAGCGAAAGCAGATCTGTTGATGTTGCTTTTACTGGTATGTGTGTGGTGTGTGTTTGCTGTAGTAATAGGAGCTACAGATAACTGGGTTAATTGTGTCCTTACTGAATGTGCTGTTATGGGGCAGTGAAACAAGTCCACCTGAATCTTACCTGAAAGGACAGCCTGTGGTGGTTTAGTTTTCCACTGAAAAGTGAAAATGGAATATAAAGATTTCCAATTTTAAAACTTTTCAAGTGCACATTTCAGCTGAAGATAGTCTAGTGATACACGGATTATTACTTTCCGGTTGTAGCCATGCAAAGGGAATGCTGTAGGAACTCATTACTTAAGTGGTTTTCAAACTTCTCCTGCTGCTCAGTCTTCATAACAGAAAGGAACGTATGGTTCCAAACTCATCCCCTCTCTTTATTCAGCGAAACCAAACAGTTGTGAATCCTCATTCTCTGAGTTCAGAGTTGCTCTGAGAAGTTACTAGCTGAGATATTAGGTAATAGCTTTCTTATAATGCTTTTTATATTCATGGAGAAAATTACTCACTTTTTACATTTTTTGCCTAAAATTAAACAGTGTGCTATTGAAAGAGGGTTTTTTGAGGCACTGTACTCTTACCAGAGATGCAAAATAAAGCCTGTGCTGAATACAACGTACACGCAGAATATTCTGTATTTTGCCACACGTGGGGAACAAATGGGACTAATGGCACAGCGGGTTAAGTGGAAGGAAGAATTTTAATGTCTTGGGTGGGATGACATGGGAGGTTTGAACAGGAACCTCCTATTTTTTTTGATTTGCGCCTCTCCCTGAACCATGGCAGACTGTATGTTTTATATTAACAGCAGAATTCTACAAGTCATAATAATGGATTTCTTCATTATTGGACATCATGAGAATTTGAATGGATATTAGGAAGGTTTAGGTGTTGGAGAACATGGTCACAGTTGGACATGTAGTGTTGATCTGTTAGAGCTGTTTAGTTTCTACAGAAGTGTGTGAGACTGACAACATTACTGAAGGAAGTATCAGAGAGTGCTGTGCTAATCAAGGCTAAATGATAATATGAGTAGTGGTATCTTACAGAAGTTATCACAATAGTACTACATTTAATACTACTGTTCTTGAAGTCATTACTTTCTGACCAAAATGGCTTGAAGTCATCCAGCGGGACACTGGCTCTTTGTGCAGGTGGAGGCTGGTCATGAATGGTGTCCCCTATGGGTCAGTGTTGGCACTGGTGATTTTCAGCATCTTTTTCAGCAATTTAGACAGTGGGACTGAGTACACCCCAGCAGGTTTACTGATGACACCAAGCTGAGTGGTGCAGTTGATAGCGTAGAGGGAGAGGATGGCATCCATAGGAACTTGGATAGCCTGGAAAAGTGGCTCTACTTGAACCTGATGAGGTTCAACAACGCCAAGTATGAGTTGTTGCACATGAGTTGGGGCAATCCCATGCAGACTTTCAAGTGTCACAAGGAGAGGAGCACCTTGAGAGCAGCCTTGCTGAGGACTTGGGGATTCTGGTAGACAGAAAGCTGGACATGAGCAAGCTGTGTGCATTTGCAGCCTGGAAGGCCAACAGTATCATGGTGTGCATTAAAAGAGGAGTGGGCAGCAGGTCAAAGGAGGTGAATGTCTCCCTCTGCTCTGCATGAGGCCACATCTGCAGTGATGCATCCAGACTTTGGTGCTTCGACAGAAAATTTTTGAACTGTTGGAACGGGTTCAGAAAAGGGCACAAGGATTGGAGAACAGAGGCTCTGGGGGTATGTCAGTGTGGCCTTGCAGTACTTAAGGGGAGCTTATAATCAGCAAGGAGACTGACTTTTTACATGGTGTGATAGTGAGAGGAAAAGGGGAAAATGTTTTAAAGTAGAAGAGGGGAGATTAAGATTAGCTATTAAAAGAAAATTCTTTATGCGGGGAGTTGTGAGGCACTGGCCCAGGCTGCCCAGAAAAGCTGTGCATGCCCCATCTCTGGAGGCATTCAAAACCATGTTGGATGGGGACCTGGGCGTCCTGATCTAGTTGGTGGCAACTCTGCCCCCAGAAGAATTGTAACTATTTGATTTTTAAGGTCCTTTCCAACCCAGGTCATTCTGTGATTTAGAAATTCTGTCCATTAGTGAGAAGGGAAACTTACTTTTAATATTGTGCTGAGTGAAAGGTGCATCGTACATGCATTAAGGTATTTGGGACTTTCTCAACGTGGAAGGTGTAATTTAAGATCTTAATATTTACACATCTCTTTTCTTTACTTACAGCAGGGTGACAAGAAAACAAGTGGAACTTCTTCCAAATCAGGAGAGAAAAAAGAAGGAACAGAGGTAAATTCAAATATATTAACAAGAAAAACTTGGTAATGAGTTTCCTCTGATATAAATTTTTGTCTTTTGATAGCAAAGTGATAATTTTCACATAATTAACTGATTACTGTAGTCACATAGTTCATTCCAGGTCCGTGTAGTTTTGTCTTAAGCTGCAGAGCCATCTGATGATCACTCTCTTGTCTCCTGTTGCAAATTCTTAAGGTTACTATCAGTAGAGATTATCTCAGTGGATTTGTGTGTTCCATAGTGTAGGATACAAATCTGATGGGTCTGCCTTTTTGATTGTCAGGAAGCAGGGATAAAGTGGAGTGTTCTGTCAGGCTTTTGTACCTTGTTTGTACCCTGGATTTTCTTCCAAATGGGAATATTCATGCAGAGATTTTTTGCATGTGGGCCATATCTTGACTCATTTGCATCTGTGTGGTCAGTGCTGTATTTTCAATAAATACTACTTTTTGAAGATATGTCTTCTTCAGGAATGAAGTTTTCCTGGTCAGGAGTTCATGCTGGGCTATAATGTTGAGTTTACAGCAGGCAAGTTTATAGTCTGATCACAGAGGCTGTTGATGACAGTCAGAATCAGTATGGATTGCAGACAGTGTTTGGAACAGTACTTCGTACTTACCCCAGGAGACCTAAACCCTCTTAGTCACACAGAAATTTGTTGTGTGCTATGATGAGTCACTGGTGCTGCAGAAGGAGGCGTTGTCTGAGCCAGGATGCAAGTGCCAGTACCAGTCATTAATTCCTCTCAGCTGATGCAAAATGGGAACAGTACTTTTCCAAGGTATGATAGCAGCAGGTTTACAAGCAGAAGAATTCACAGAAACATCTACAACTTGTCTACTTTTTGGCTTAAAGAGTCAGTTATTTGTGTAAGGGAAGCTCAAAGTATGTACATCTAATACTTTGTTTTTTTCAGAAGCTATCTGGAAAAAGAATTATGGCAAAGCTATAGTGTTTTTAACTGCTGTGTCTGACAGGAGCAGTTATTGCTTTAATTATTGTCTTTGGAGGTAGGTGATTAGAGCAGTTGCTACTCTTTCCTGACCAAATACCAAAAATGGCATGTCTGTGCTGGATGAGTGATCCGTTTTTCTTCAGACAGTGTAGTTTTTTCTTCAACAATGCTGTTCATTTATTCATTCCTAGTTTTAAATAAAAATTTTTGGATTGCATGTTATTGTTTTTAATTTAGAAGTGCTTACCTTTTTGTGGGGCTGGTGGGAGTTGAAGTCTGTAGTCTGGATGCTGGAGTTACTGTTCCAAACTAGCAAAAGAAGGCTGTTAATAGATTTGTTGCCAGCATACTTCTGCTGCTACTAAGGTTCTAACTTATGTCTTTCTCTCTTCTAGAATGCTAGCTTGAGTCAGTTTGGTTTCTGAAAACAAAACCAAGATGTGTACCCCCATTTTTCTTTGAACCTGGTACTTCATAGCAGTCAATGATAGTTACTTGGAAGCACTAAGGGTACACTAATTCTCTGTGCTGTTTCATTTAGCACAACAGAGAAAGGTTGTGTAATGGTTTGATAAGGATAAGGCTGTGACACCCTGCTCTGTAGGGCCATGTTCCTCTTGGAAGGTTGATCTCCTTTTGCTTCATTACTCTTTGTATGTATGTTAAGGAAAAGACACCTTCACACTGAGTACCTGTTTGCCTCATTTCAGCAGTGCTACTCAAGCTTGGAGGCAGACTGAGTGATCTGCTTGCCTCAGGAGTGGTCAGCTTTAGGTTAAAACATGCATCATCTGTCAATCTAATGATGATCAATGGAATATATAGCTGTGCAGTGCCTTGTACTGATAAATTTGCTAGATTTGCTAGAAGGGACAGAGCTGGAATATTCATGTTAGAATATGTACATGGAAGGAGATACAGGCAATTCTTTATCCACATGATCCAAAGTTAACATGTGCATGATTTATGGCTGTATTGAGCAGTACCCCCAGACACAGGTTCAGATTACTGGACAGATACCTTAATTCTTTGCTGCATTTCAGAACCTTAAAATTGTTAAATTCTATTTTCAAAGAAAATCAGACACTTACAGACAATCTTAAGTCTGTCTTGAAATGTTTTCATTCCTTGTGGTTCCATGTCTGGTACACATAAGCATAAAATAAATGATAATTGTTGGAATTGATGGTTGCCCATGCATTCATTTTATGCATTTGGAGTTGGGATATACCTGCTATACTGCACAACATGCTGCTGTTTTCCCATATTCATGCCTCTAGTTCCTCATTCCTTGAAAACTTAAGATGTTATGGTCCTGTGTCAACATGTTTGCAAGATACCATTGCAAAATGTGAGAAATAGCCATTGTCTTTTCTTCTTCTTTCCTCCCGATGTTCTGAGTCTTTCGGCAACTTTTATGTGGAGTATGTAAGAGACAACTCACATAGTTTTGTTTTTTTTTCTTTTTTGTGCTTCTCAACATTACCTTCAAGCTTATGTGTACACTTCCACCAGCTTCAGGTCGCTTTGGAATTTGTATGCCATCAAGGAGTTAGTGCTACAGAATATTTTGGATGGTGGAAGATAAATTATTTTAAGGGGGGAGAAGAAAATTCGTCACAGAGAAACCCAGGATAATTTATAAAATATCTTGAAATTAAAGTTACTGGGCCAAAGATTTCATTAATCTTATGAGTCTGTGAGAGTACAGAAAGACTATCAGCATACATCTGAGTTATTTTTGCATAGCTGTTTTTGCTCTCTTTTGTATCTACTGTTTGCTACTGCTGGAGAGAGGGAAATGGGTTGCCTGAAAGTTGGTCTTAGAAAGCTAGATGAAGTGTGATAGTGAATTGCTTTGTCACACGTTCATTTTTTGTGTTTGATATTGCCCCTTCAGGGGGATGCTCCTGGGGACAGAGGGTTAACAAAAGAAGGCAAGTCCGCATTTGGGAATCTCAGCTAAACTGATCCAAACACAAATCTTAATCCTGCCCTAATCTCCTGTGAAGCATTGCAAAGTGTTAGGCAGTCTGATAACATTCATTGAGTTCAGAGTGAGATTTTTTTAAAGTATTGAGCTTTTCTTTTAATTGTACTTTGATGTGAGACACAATAAGTGATCTTGAAGTCTATGCATCAAATACAGCAATGCTTGTAAAAGGAACAGTGGTGCTAGATTACAGTTCGTGTGGGCATGATTCAGATTAGTTAACTTTGGAAAAAATTAGTTCTAGTATATTTAAAAATACATAAATATGACATTGACAATTGCAGCCTGTAGTGTACTTTAGTGCATAGTCACATGCATAATTCCTAATTTTGATGCAAACAGTTCTGTTGTGTTTGATAGCTGTTTGAAATACATCACCTGTTTTGAATTGGCTCGTGCTGGTGTTATTAACAGCACAAGATCTGGGAAGAGTTGTTACCTTTCTATTGAGGGGTATAGAGTGAAATATAAAGGAGAGCTTCTGTATCAGTCTAAATATCTGGTTTTTGCATTGCTGCTGTCTGAATGTGAAAATAAGGAATTAAAAGGAAGTCAGAGTAATGTGTCTTAGGAATTTGAAGCCCCGTATTGGAGCAAGTGTATATTTTAACAGAGATGGAGTGAAATAAGGTCATATGAATATGTACTGCCATTTCAAGTCATACTTTCAAGCAGTGTAGATGGAATATGTGCCACTTCCTTAGCTTATTACTCTTTACTAAACAGGAAATTTACTCTTTATTTTGAGAGCATGGTAGCAATGTCTGACTCTGAAATGCTACTGTGCTTTTAGAATTGATTAATTCCTCTAGCATCAGGATTTCTCCAACATTTTTTAGTTCTGATGCAGGATTTCTTATCCAAAACAGCCATTAGAGTTAGTTGGAGTCCAGTAGCATAATTCTGAGTTAGGACACTGTGACTGGTAAAAATGTGTTAGGAGACATGTTTCTGATTTAAGTTTTGGAGGATTGTGAGTAACTGATGAGAGCATTTCTGAGATTTCTTTCTGCTTTGATAAGTTGCTTATTTTAAACTGTATTGTTTTCTGTTTTATTTATTTATTTTTCTTTCTTTCTCTAAGCCTAATGCTTCTTGGAATGCCAAATACACTGCTTTCAAATTACCAGAACACAGCTTTTCTCTAACAGTGCACTAGCATTCCGATAATAGTTTCAGTCTGTGTATGGGAAAACACAGTCAATCAATACGATGATGAAAGTCATTGAATCATTCTTCAAAAGAAAGAACAATCAGTAAAAAATGATCAGTGTGATGGCTTAAAAAAAAAAAAAAGTTGTATTGTATTACAGATGCACTCATGTTTTTGTTCTAATTTGAGAAGTCACACTCTGGATAAGATTTTTATATTCAGCGAATAGTTAATAAGAGAAAAAAGGTCACTGCAGGATGGTTTGTCTCTCTCTGTGGATCACAGAGGGAACCTAGAAGGTGGACACTGTCCAGCACTGTCTGTCAGGGGCATCTAGTGTCATTAGAGGAATAATGTATTGTGTGTTACCAAACGTCTACAGCAGAACTGGAGTATTTTTGGGGCAGTAGAGTACTGATCACTTTGCCCATTTTTCTTTTCTGCTTTGTTTTCTTTCTTTGGCTAAGATATAGAAAGTTGTTGAAAGCATAACTTATACCAGGTAAGTTTTGGTATTCATTGTGAGTTGTTACGATTCAAGACTCTTTCTACTACAGGAAGAAATCTGTTGCTCATGTGATTGTTGAATCCGAGATTGAAAGCTGTAGGTTGATAAACTCCTTGGAGTTGTTAAAAGCATTTCCTGAACAGAGATTGAATGTTCTTTCTTCATGTGATGATTGTTTTCATAAAAGAAAATTGTACTGTATTTGTTCTTAGAGCAAAATGATGAAAAATCAAATGGTGTAGCTCATCAGGAACTTGTAATCAGCATTTCTAGATAACCAGTACTAAAGCAGTTCTCCAATGGGAATCTACATAGGAGAGTGATAGATGTTAAATCTCCACTATATTAAACATGGAACAATTAAGATTCTATTCTAAAAGTGTTTTGGCTTTTTATTTTGAAGTAACCTCTAATATTGAAGATGGCGAGTATCTAAATGCCACAACTTTAATTCCTTCATACACAATTCTGTACAGGCCACTGATTCACAGAATCACAGAATGCTAGGGTTTAGAAATGGGCTTCTTTCCAGTATGCCACTTCATAACCCATGGCTGTCCAACCTTTTGGCTTTATGTAAAATATTCCCTGACATACTAGATGGTGATGAGTCAGGGCATGGGGCCATACATGGGCTGTGCAGTTTTGTGGTTATTCCTTGCACTGGAAATGAGGGCAGTGTGTCCTGGCCTCATACATTCCTGTGTGGGGGGAGGCAAGGAGGGGACATGGGAATCTACATGCAAACTGCAGAATTGCAAAAAAACCCTAAATAAATAAAATGAATGACAGTTATTGTTTTTCTTTCTGTAAAAGAAAACTTGTTTATTTTGTGTTCTGCTTTTTTATTATTATTTTGTGTTGTTACTGTAAATTGTTGATTGTCCAATCTTGGAAAAAAAAAGTTCAAATGTAAGCCTGCAGGATGGCCCTGAGCTGGGGCTCTCCCCTCTAACAGTAAACTTACAAGGTGGGAGAATCAGCTCCAACATCGAGGCAGCTGTTCAAATGGAGGTAGACAGATCCTGGTGCCCCTGTGGTGGTGCTTGACGCACAATCTATTCCTGGCCAGCAAGTCAGTGATAGGGTGGTGATTGGTGTATTCTGGTGGAGACGGGTCCACTTCCATCACATTGTTCTCCAGAGGTGGATCCACCTCCATGGGCTTGATTTCACTGTCCCTTTCCATAAACCTCCTCTTCTTGAAGGGTGGCTGATCCATCCTGACTCCCCCAAAGGAAAACTTACTGTGTATCTTCTGCAGAGACAGGTGCCACTGGCTGCCCTAGCTCAGCAACTGGGCTTCTGGGCACAGGGTGCCTTGTTGATACAGGTGGCCACAGCAATAGGATTCTTAGTGTCCTATGGTGACCTATGGCAGCTGAGAGTTGGGGCCTATGACCCTTGCTGTGAGCTGGGTGAGAGAATGTGGGTCAGGCAAGGGAGTTCTCTGCCACCCTGCAGCTGCCTAGAGTCTACCGAGAGGGTCAGGGAAGAGGATTCTCCACCACTCTCTAGCTGCCTAGATGGAGCTGTCCAGAAGTAGCTGCCAGGAAGTAGAAGAGGGGGTTGGGTGAAGCGTATTGACACCCTACAGGGTGCCATGGGAGATGCAGACATGAAAAACGGTTGAGTTCTTTCCTATCTCTCATTTTTTCTCTGTAAGGGAGATGCTCCAGGCCCCTAAGCATCTTTGTGGTCCCCTGCTGAACTCTGTGTAGAATTTCCCTGTCTTTTGTGAGCTGGGGAGTCCAGAAGTTGACACAGTACTCCAGATGTGGGGGCTGCTCTATCCTATCATCCAGGTCATTGATGAAGATGTTGAACAAGACCTGAAACAGTACTGACTCCCTGGGAAGTGCTTCTAGCTGAGGTGCAGTAATGACCTCTGGGAAGCACTTCTTGCTACAGGCCTCCAAAAACTCTGTACCACTGATGACAGCCCTCTCATCTCTTCACGTAAGCCACTTCACTGTCCACTTGTCTGTCCCACACCTTGTTAGCTTGCTCATGAGGACGTTATTGGAGATGGTGTCAAAAGTCTTGCTGAAGTCTTCTAATTCTTTTCAGAAGTAAGTTGTGCTTTAATAATTCATTAGCACTGTTGTCGTCAGGTGGGGAAATGAGATCTGAGTACAGCTGCAAAGTAATTCTTTAGCTCTGAGACTGTCACAGGAAGAAAATATTTTTCTGTTTGAAGGAGTGGAAGACAGGAACAGCACTGATGGATTTGGTGATAAAGGGTGTCAGAGTGGTATGCTTGGGGAGAGCAGCGTACTCCCCGTCATCATTATTTTAATAAGTCTAGGAGAAGGATGAATGTGGTAGTTTGATGTTGCCAGTTTTTCTCCTTTTACAAACGTATTACAGGATAGATAGCAGAGGGGTTACTATAGAAAGATAACCCTGGAAATTGAAAGTAATTACTCAGCCCGTTATTTTCAGTGTTGAGTAAAGAATACTTTTTTGGTGGTGGTATAAGTTTCTGTATAACTTAGCTCCAGGTTGCCTTTCCTACTCAAAAGCAAAATAATGAATTTCCTTGTTTTTCGTTTCTCTCCCTCTTGTATCTTTACTTTTATTCCACTTACCATGAGACAGAAATGTTTGGTTTAGCCACTGTAGCGTTTCTTTCTTATACTGTGTAATTGATTAACATAAATTAATTTTTGGAACAACAGTTCATTTCACTAGACAGATAGATTTCTTACTACTACTATTCTGGACTATCCAGGTGGGCGGTTCCTGTCTGTAGGTGCTGCTCAAGACAGTACCAGTGTGCATGTCTCTCAGAAATATACTTTGCTTGCTGCTAGCTGAACATAGCTGCTTGTGAACAGGAAGGTGGCAGCTGCGTTTCTCTGCCTGGGCAAAGAGGTGACATCCGTTGGCACTGGGCTGGGCTCCATCACCCAGCGTGAACTGTATTGGGTGGTACCAGTCTGCACAAGACAAGACTCCAGTGGCTGTACTGGAGGTGTGCTGGTCTGGAGCAGCTGAAGGAGGTGGCTATGTTCTTAAATTCTTTTGAAGGGAACAAATTGCCGTTGCTCTTTCTTTTTTCCTTTTTTTTTTTTT
>VXAB01011228.1:16010-42326 GCA_013399175.1 Odontophorus gujanensis
GTCACTGTTTTCAGTACTCATCATGAACACTTCGATGTGTATATCTTACTTTGTTTCTGTCTATACTGCTGGGCCACATTTTTGTGATGTTAGTCTTTGATAAATAGCCACAAAAGCACTTTCCCCTAGGCTCTGACTGGATATCAGTGGTTGAATGTGCATCACTACTGATGGAGATGGTTTCCTGGTTTTGGAGCTAAATTGCAGTGAGAATGTGACACTTGGAAATGACCTTATTACAGAAGATTATGTGTGTTATTCTGTTGCAGTAGGTATTGTACAATAATTTGAAAAATGGTGTTTCTGAGTTTGAATGCAGGTTTCCTGGTACGGTATCTGAGACATCATTCTACTGACTTCTCTGCTGTAGAGAATAACTAAGAGTATACACTTTGTATTGTAGATCTTGAGCTTCCAATTGTCAGAGAAAATGGCTTGGTCTTATCCATCTGCTGCCTCCTAAAACTTGATGTATTTTGCTGTATTCATTATTAATGGCTGCTTTTTCTAGTCTTCACTAGATGTCATTTCAGCAGTTGCTGAAAATTGCATGTTCAGAGAGGATGTCATGTTTTGTTTCAGTTGCAAGTTCATTAATTAACTAGAAAAGACATCATTTTGCTCTTAGTTTTGTATCTGTATTTCCCTACCCGAGACATAATGTTACTTATAATGTTGAAGTTATTTCTGTAGAGCAACAGCCTACCCATCTTACCTTTATACAGTTAATCCTTTAAGGTCCTACTCATAAATATTGCATACAAAGCCATCTGAAATAAAGCAGTGTGAATTCAAGTTACAGAGGAAAACATATTTTTGGCTTACTTACCTTTTTAAAATGTTCTGATGGGGATTTTTTAGCACAGAATTTTTTTAATACTTTTTAAATATACAATTTTATTTGCTTTTTCTTCTTCATCGTCAACATTTGTTGCTTATTATGTTTCTTTCATTTGTTTTACAGAAGTCAGCAAGTGCTAGTGTCAGTCAGCCTCCCAAAACACAGACAAGTGGAGCACCGTCTACTGCTAAGGTAATGCGTAATGAAGGATATGGTCTCTTTGAAAAGTGAAGAGAGTATGTTCTTATTTCATTCCCTAGAGAGGGATAGAAAAAAATTCACATTTGCTGGCATTTAGTGTCACCAAGAGATGATCATCTCTTGCTAGAAATCGTAATAAATTGAAATAAAGGGGGAGTGCAAGTCAGTAGAAGGCTACAGTTGAGTTCTTGGGGAAATAGACTTGGTAACTGTTTCCCTTTTCAAATATGCTTTGTTAGTTTTCTACTTGTTTAGAAAACAAAACAAAACAAACAAAAATAAACATCCTGTAAATGTCATTGGCAAGCTTCATTTGACTTATGTGGCTATGGTTCTTTTTTCATTCTTAGGTACAGCTTTAAATTCTCCTTATTCAGCAGAATCAAATGAGAACAAAGCACTGATTACTTCCTTTGCTTTTATATTCCTTGGAGCATTTCAGTTGTTTAAGAAGTTAATGTAAGAGACATTATAAGGATGACTTGTATATTGGAGTGCAGTTGTTACTCTATGAACAGAAACAGAGATCACAGAGCTTTTAAGCATCCTCAGTTCTTTCAAAATACTGAAATTGGGCGTTGAAAAATACTCTATTTGTGATCACACATGGACTGATGGTGTAGTCACTGTTAAGTGCATATAGCTGCAAATATCCCATCATTTGAAATACCAGCAGCACATATTTCTACATTTAAGGGCATTTTTCGCGCTGTTGTAAAATAATACTCCCAAAAGACACTGCAGTACTATCTAAATAATTATTTCCTTCTATTCATTAAGGAATAATGCAAGGATATTAACCTTCTTATCCCTTTCCCTTAGTGCTTTTGTCTGTCACTAATATTTTTGTTGCTTTTCTGTCTGTTCCTGTTAGTTTAGCAGTGCATTTCTCAGTTTAGGTCCCGTGATAGGGAGTGTCTCTGTTCAGCCTAGAGAAGTGAAGGCTCCAGGAGGGGCCTACAGGGGAGCTGAGGAGTGACTCTTCAGGGGGTACAGGGACAAGGAGGAATGGTTTTAAACTATAAAAGGGGGGTGATTTAGTCTAGAAGTCAGGAAACTCTTTACTTCAAGTGGGTGGTGAGGCCCTGGCGCAGCTGCCCAGAGAAGCTGTGTGTGCCCCATCCCTGGAGGCGCTCAAGGCTGTGGGTGCCCACATCCTGGGCAGCCTTAGCTGGGTGTGGGAGCTCTACCCACAGCAGAGGAGTTGGAGCTAGATGATCTGTAAGGTCCCTTGCAATCCAAACTACTCTGTTATTCTGCTTTTTTTATTCCTATCATAAGCATATCTTTCACATTATGTGTGTAACATGCAATACCTGTGATCCTACAGAGAATAAGAACTGGGAAATAGAGCCTTGGAAAAAAGGTAACAAAATCAAATTGCCAGGCATCATCATACTAGTTTCTGAATGTGTTTTCTTCAGTACTTCATGCATCCTCAATTTCTGTGACATTACAAAATAATCATCTGTTAGGATGATGTCCTGTGTGTTTACCTCCTGCTGCCATGATTAACTCTTCATGGCCATTTTAAGTTTAACCATTTTACTCCTGCTGGGCTGTCACTACCTTTCTTCAGTTGGACTAAACTCTCTTTTAACTGTGTATTTTAATTTTTACAGTTTCCTGTGATCCTACATTATTATTTAGAGCAAAATTGATTAATTGTTCTGTTGATGTAGATTGTGCAACTTTTACTTCTTTAGTTATTTGTCAAGCTGTATTCTTTTCTGTACATTTTTATGTCTCTAAAAATACCTATTTAAAAGATTTATTTTAATAAATACAGGAATTTTACAGAGAAGGAAGTGTTCCTTTAAAAGCCAAAGGCAGCATTTTCTCTTCTCTCTTTTGCTGCAAAAACTAGATCAAAGCCTTTAATGCAATGAAAAGCATTCCAGCAGGTTTTGACAACTGCTATTTCTTCCTTTCTTTTTTTCCCCTGTTTGTAGCTCAGATGTGTTCTGAGTGTGAAATCTCCAGCAATTCCTTAATCGTTTTGTTGGTCATTAAGCCTTTCAATAATGTACTTTATCCAATGTGAATTTTGTGGGGGGAGATGGGAAAGGGGTTGAGAGCGAGTGAGAGCTGCTGCAGCTGTTCAGTCTTCTAATCTACTGTGATCCTCTGCTGGAACAACTTACCATGAACCAATATTTGGAGTGCTTTTTGGTCTCTGTGTTATGGCCCAATTCTTATATTCTTAATCAATTCTTATATTCTTCATCTGATAGTCAGTAGGTAGTAGTAACTGCTGGTTTGTGTCCAGCTAGGATTGTTGGTGTTTCTGAGTTTAAAGACACAGGAGCTTGTGTGTGTGATGAGTACTTGCCGTTGCTTAATGCCTGGCTAATATGTGGGTAGTTTAATTTTCCTGTGACTCTACCCTGTAATGTGAGCACTCCTAAGAGTCACCGTCTGGCTTCATTTGCACTGCACTGTCTGAGCTGTCAGTTCTTGTGCCTGTGCTCCTTATTCTTCTACTCCTAAGCTCTGCCATCTGTGCAGCTGGTGATACTCATCTGCATTCGTCTGCTCAGTGTCTTCTTACACAGGCTTTATGCTTGGTTGCTTGTGCCTTTGTGTGGTAGAAGGTAGAAATGCTGCCTCTTCTCTCTCCTTACTTCTCTATCTGCATAGCTTTTGTGTCCTCTATGTTAAGGGGCACTCAGGAAGATGAATCAGCAAACTCAATGTTTCCCTCTTCTCTAAGACTCAAATCTAAATGAGTAATTTAAAGACTTTTTCTAGAACAAGCTATCACAAGCCTTCCTCTTGTTTTTGGTTTGAAGTTGTGCTAGGCTACCATGTTGTATCAGAATATCTTAAGCAAGCATATGCCTTTTACCAAACCCTATCAGGTAAATGGAGGGAAAAAGAAAGACTCAGGACAGGTTATTGACATTTGTTTTTTTGTTATCAAGTAGCCTTTTTCCCATGTTTCTTAGCTGCTAAGATGTGCAAACCAGGGGTTCACTCCAACATTATTAATAGGCAGCAATGGAGAGTTAAAACTGAGCTTACCGCCTTCCTGTCCAGCACCTATTAATAGAAGGCACTAACATTTGCAGCTGGATCCAGCTATTTTTCTTGTTTTTTTTTTTGTTTTGTTACATGGTGATATGAAATAGATTTTAATGTTCGTTTTTTATATGTCAAAATTTTTTGGCATTAATCTTAATGAACTCAAAAAATTATTATTATTGTTTTTGATTCTGTTGCTAGATTCTTAGTTTAACAAAGTGAGCATTATTGTCCATGTTACTTCCGTGGGCAGTTGATTGAAGCACTGCTGGAAAAACTCACAACATTGGATATTCAGCAAGAAATACTTACGTTTTACACTTGGCTGATACTGAATGTTTTCAGAGGAAGCTTCCTGATCACAAAGATATAAGAAATTCAAGATTACTTACTTCTGACTGTCATCCAAATTAACGCTGTTGTAGAAGGGATTCAATCTTCTGCCACATGCAAGGCAGGAAAATAAGGAAAAGGTAGAGTAATCACTAAACATCATTGAGCAAAGGCCCTACTATTTCTGCATTAGACTAAATTCTCCCAAGCCTGAATATGAGGATTATAATGAAAATTGATTCCTGCTCTCAGTATATTTTCTGGATTTTTTTTTTTTTTTTTTGCATGTGTGTGCTATGTACTGCGCTGGTCATTCAGTTCTTCTTTTTGTCAGTTTATTATGAGGCATTATTATGAAGGAACCCATTCCTAAGCAGAGGAAGTTGCAGTAGGATTTGGTGTGCCCACCAGAATGTGTACATCTGTTCCTGTGGTGCCAGTTGAACAGCAGTTTTGTTTGCCTTTTGGGCCTTATTCCCTGGAAGATTTAAATGGAAACCTTTGTTCTCCTTGGAGCACATCTGTGCACAGACCCTTTGTAGGTTCTTTCTAACGTGGTTCTGGGGTGTTTCCTGCAAGCTGCTCATAGAGCTACTGCCACTAGGTTACCCTGTACTTTAAAAGGGTCAGAACTGTGTCAGTGTGGAGGACAGTGCTGGTTTTCCTGGTTGCAGAGGCATGCTAAAAGTGGACCACATTTAAAAACGAAAACTGTAGGAATGTGGAGTCTGTGTGTAGGACCTGACCTCATGTAATACAACAGGAGGCAGCTTCAGTCTCCAGAAGCTATTTGAAAAGCAGGTATGTAGAATAAGCCTCTGTTCTCAGGAGTACTAACTGCAAAAAATACAGAATATAATGTTCTGCGAGGATGTAAATCAGAATACTGTGGTCATTTAAGAAGAAAGATTCTGTACTTCACTCAGAAAACTGTTTTCCTTTTCATTCTGTGTCATATCCTCAGGTACTCTTTTTCTACTTTCCTTCCCGGAATGACTTTTTGTTTCTTGTTCCCTTGAGGTAAAGGACAAAGAGGTTATTTGGAAAAAATGATTGAAGTATTTGTTAGTCTTATTGGTGCTTAAAAACTTGCGAGCAAGTAAGCAAACAGAATTAATCCCAGATTACACATGTCCAGAATTTAAATCTGTACAAAAGAAAACCCCAAACATAGTTACAGAGCTTGTCATATGTGGTATTTCAGGAATACCTGAAACGTTTTAAATACCTTTCAGCTTCCAACGTAATATAAATTATTTGGCTTTATTCTGATTAAAATAGACTTAATCAGACAAGTTCCAGTGGTTTCAACTGGCCCAGACACTTCATTTCTTTTGACAAATACAATTTTGGAACTGTGGAATGGGGTCCAGAGGAGACCACAAAGATACTCAGAGGGCTGGAGTGCCTCTCCTGCAAAGGATCTGAGCATGTTCAGCCTGGGGAATACACAAACATTAATCTTGCTTAGGGGAAGTGAGTGTATGCCTTCCCTCAGCACCAGTGCTGCAAGCTCAGCAGCTGTGAGCTCCTTTTGGGAAGCTGAGTGTAATGCTGCTGAGCCCCGCAGGTAGGTGGCATGTGGCTCTTCATGCTTCCTGGTGGGGGAATGGGTCCCACCACCTCTGGGGCTTCGTCTGCAGCTGAAGGAAAGCTGGGCAATGTCCTGTGGCATCGCAGCATGGAGGGCACTGGTTTTACTCCTGCAGTGACGTGGTGTAGGCCCGCCGTGGCATGCCTGGGCTCTCCTCCCTGCGTGCAGATGACGATGGGTGCTGGCACAGCTGGGTGGTGCCACCAGTCGCGGGACAGCACGGGGGCTGGTGCTGTGGAAACTGAAACCACAGCCTGCTGGGTGCTGATGAGAGTAACAGCCTCACCAGGGCATTATTGCAGGGAGCAGAAGGCCTGCCGGGAGCATGTAAGCTTGCTGGTTGTGCTGGGTTTTCTTCCGTATTACCTCTGCTTTGCACTCTGTCACGTTTTTGTTGTACTTCTCCTTTCTTTGCCTTTCCTTTCTGGGATTTCTGTGGGCCGAACTAACTTCTGGCTTCCAAGGCTTCTCACAAGATCCTTTCATCTGCAGCCTTGAAGAGCTATCTGTGTGTAGTGAATTGCTTTTAAAAATATTTTAACTTGTTGCCAATGATCTTTTTAGTTCCCAACTTGGTAAAAATGCATGTTGTGTGTGTTGGACAAGAAACTGTCTACATGACATAGCAGAATCTTGAGCGTGAGAGGCATGAGAAAGAGCTGACTGCTTAAGTGGTATTCGAGTTGTTATGTGTTATTTTACAGGTGGGTTTTTTTCTTTTCTCTCTCTTCTCCCTCCCTGCCCCCTTCTGTTTTTTCAGCCTATGTTTTCCTTGCGTCAAAAGCTCATGTTATTGCTTACTGTACCCATGGCACATACAAAGCATTGCGTAGTCAGGGTGGAGTGACCTGTAAGAGCTATTTCTTGGTTTAAGTATGTTCAGGTGTCAGTACTGTTTTGACAGCAAGTGTTGTACTTGATATCTAAATGATACTAAAATTTCAGACATATACAACATATGGTGAAAAAAAAAAAACAACCTTTTATTAAATTGTGTATTATTGCTGTTTTTGTAGTAGCAGAAATTAGGTAGGTATTGCTTGTTATATGCCAGATTTTAGTTACTGTAAAATGAAACCACTGATCCATAACCATTAGTGTTCTCTGATTGGTCTGAAAACGATATCTAACTTCTTATGAGAAGTAGGGTTATCAGAGCCAGAGTCATCCCTTCTCACTTTCATCTTTTGAGAAAATGAGAACAGTGTGTTAAATAACACACAGTTCTTGAACACTGTCGGGACCTGTGTTGAGTTTTTGATTCATCTCCAAGGCTATGAGCTGGATTATTATTTATTATTATTACAGCAGTCAAACTAAATAATGCTTATAATGTCCAGCTAGTGGTGAACGAGTGAGGGAAACATTTTAACAGTAGTTGCTTCAACATAAAACCTGTTGATTGTTGGTTTTTGTTTGTTTGTTTGTTTCGCGTAAGACATTTCTTTTCTCACCTTAATTAGTTCTTACTGTCAGCCTATAATATAATATGGTGATTTTTTTATTTTTCTGTTTTTAAGGGAGTGGTTAAGTATGCCAGGCATGTAGAACTAGCAGAAAAATATGTTCCTGATCTTGGACTTCCAGAATGGCTTGTTTCATGGATGAGTCCTGCTGTTGTCACGGATCAGCCAGTGTTGTCTCACAACACTGCTGCTATAATTTTAATCCTTAGGTGGACACTCCCAGTTTGAAATCTAGGCAAAACTGTGTTGCGTTAAAGGTAGTGGATCTTGGAAGATGGGAAATGGGTGTGGAGAAGAGTCACAGAGAAACCTCTGTCTCCAGAAAGCAAAGGAACTACCTTTGTCGGTGAGTTAGCCCTCAGTGTGTCGTTGTCATCGTTTCTGCTCTTGTTTTTTTGAGCTAGGATGTGGGCTCACAGAAGCTTGGGACTTCAGTGAGTTTCTCTTATGCAAAAAGAGGACCCCAGCAGAAAGGCAGGGAGGTTTGTAGCATTGTTAATTCACTCCTCAAGAGCTCAGAAGCTCAGGAGCCATAACAACACTGCAAGAAGTAATCTATCTGCCTGCCTTTATGTCTCGCTATGTAGAAGTGCTAAAGGTTGTAATCCTTAGAATAGAACCTCTATGAAGCATGACAGAGCCTCTCAGAGAAAGATTTCTTACAGTTTTCAATTGAAGGTTAATGTGCCTATTCACTCCAGGATATGCATGAAGCCCTTCTGTAGCAAGTTTGGCTGTTCCTAAGTTAAGAGCCTGTCATGAATTAAGAAGTGTAGTAATCTTGCTTTTTTAAGTTGGGATTGTGAATTAATATTGAACTCCCTTCTTTCCAAGTTATGCAGTGTTATTCTGAGTTGATATTTTCAGAGCAAAAATCTACTAAAACTCGTTTTGTTGACTTTTGTTTTTCCCATCTTATTTTCCCATCATTTTGGTATCAGACACGTTTGTCAGATGCAACAATGTATGCACCAAAATATGCATAGAACTTTGTTAATAATACTTTTGTTCTGAACCCAATCTCTAATTCACAAAATCTCTTCACTAGTTCTTGTGACCACTGGCTGGCCATTTTGTGTATTGCTTGGTTTGATTATTGTAAGAAAAATTACCAAGCTCAAAACCTCAGAGAGCTTTAGTCTTATGATGAGGTCTTCTTTTACATTATATGGTTTAACTTTTTAACTCTCCCTACTTTAAAGACTGCTGGCTTGGTTTGTATTTTGCAGTTTCTATTCCTGCTCTCCTGAGGCAGGACTTTGCGTGCCATCCCTTGGTCATACTGCGGACCAAGTGACAAAAAATCTAGCTGAACTCAGCAGCTGCTTGTGTTTGACACCTCATACCTTGTTTTTCTGGTGTTTTCTTATCAGCTTGCAGTATGCTACTGCAGATAGCTTCAGAACATTCTGTTGCTTGAAACCATACACAGAAGTGGCAATAACTATAATAATTACAGCTATTAGCTCTCTACTGAACACCTCTATATAGAAAAATTTAGAGCTGGGAGAAGAGCTTTTAAACTGCCCATGGAAAAAAAAAAAGTTTTGTCACTGTGACCAGTGCATACACTACTGTAATGCAGTAATCTGTTGTGCACAGTGGGAACCTGAGTAGAGTAGTGACAGTGTTGTTACGCTGCTTCTAATACTTGAATATGACTGAATGGAAATAAAACTCCAGTGTGTGCCAACTTGGAGAAGTTACTGTAAGCGAAACAGGAGTTTCCCAAAAGCAGATGAGTGAATGACACATTTTAAGAAGAAATAAGAACGGAGAGTTTAAAGCAGGCTGATGATGTCAAAACATCTTCGTGACACTTTTCTATACCCAATAAGTAATTTTACCTGTGCTCAAAAATGTATCTTTTCTGAGTAGTTTTGCATGCATAGACATGGGAACTTTCTGATAATGAAAAGTTAAATGTGAAAGTACAATGCGTTTTACTGTAAAAAAAGCTTTTTTAAAAGCCTGAATTTTACAATGAAGATCTGTCATCTGGATTCTGTAGTCTGTGCTTTTATCTCCATTTATAAAATATTTTGGACAGGGAGTGCATAGCTGATGATATTAAAGACATGGTCTATTTGCTTGTGCACAGAACCTGAAGGCAGCAGGTGAACTCTCCTATGTTGGGTGTACACTGGCTTACTTTCCACGTCAGCTTCTGTCTGTCCACTGATCAAACTGTATGTTTAGATAGTGTGCATCTCCTGTGACTGACCAGCAACCTGTTTTATTCCGCTTCCAAAACAAATAAAAAAACCTTCTAAAAATCATCAGTCATAGTAGGAGATAACAAATGAAGGGGTGTTATGTCTTACTGACGCCTGTAGGACAGTTCTGATTTTTTTTGTGTGCCCCTAACTTCCTGCATGTGAATAACCAGAAATTAAGATGTTGGAAGTTTTTGAAAGAGTCAGATGGTACAAAAATGTCCTGAAGTTGTTTGATGTACCACTCTGGTTTGTGTGGGTTTTTTTTGGTTGTTGTTTTTCTTTCTTTTTTGTTGAGTATCAACTGTTCTTGAATCTCAATTGCAATATTAGAATAATACTAAAAAAAAACAAAACTGCACCAGATGAAGCTTTGGATTTGACATAGATTGCTGAAATTTTAAAACAGATCTCTAAGCTAGGGGTGTTTTTTTGATCAGTTTCGAGGTGGTACGAAGTCTTGTTCTTCACTTTGATAAATTTATTACTGATTTTATTCACAGGTTGTGCTTGACAACAGTTTATTCCAAGTGACCAAACTCAGTTACCGCTGTTTAAGTGAAACCTCTTGCTTTAAATTTGAGTATTACTGTCTGTAAGCTTTAGCCAGTACATTACAATACAGTCATTTAAGTATCACCACATTTCTTTCCTCTCCTAAAATAGTATAAGCATTGGTCTAAGTAATTTTCATAGAAGAAAACAAGTGTTGTGAGTGTGTGTTGAAACTTGACTATTCAGTGTGCCGTGTGGTCTTCAATAGGTTTTGCAGCACTTGAGGCTATTCAGAGCTGTTCAGCTCCTCCATTCTTGGTTCAGACCAATCTCTTTAAAGCATTGTGTTTTAGTGGATTGTTTTTTTTTCCTTTGTGCTACTTCAGCATCTCTAGGTGATGGTTGATCTTGTTCCTGATTATAGATTCATATTTGTAGCAAATTTTTTTTCTGTGTGAAAACTTCAGAATGAAGTTTTAGGATTAAGCTTTTTCTGCAATAATAGCCAGAACTGAATAAACCTGGTATTTGTTATCAGTCCTTGTATTGCTTAGGAGGGCAGTGTCATGTAATCTGAATGTCATCAGATGGAAACTCCACTTATGGAGTGCTCCTAAGATTGTACTTGGGAATGTCCTTATGAGTCTGTTCTGGTTTTCTTATTATTGTTCTTTGAGTATTTAAAACAATGCATATTGTTGAATTCATGCTTTGGGGCTGATCTCTTTAAACTGCCCGTTTAAGTGAATCTCAGTGCCTGTATACTTGAATCCTGTTTTGCTTGTTTTGCTTTGTGGCATCAAGTGCAAAGTTGGGAAGCTTTGCTGAGTTAGGGCTTTAATGAGTTAAGTGGTGTCACGATAGCAACGTTAGTAAATAATTTCACATTGAATTAAAATTTGGCTACAGAAAAAACCTGTCTGTCCTTTAGGGATTGTGATCTTTCTTTTATCTCATTATATGTCAAGGGCAGTAGACCTTCTTCACTAACATACTGCATATTATATATTTCAGTCATGAAAAAGTTACACTTTCAGTTACAGGCAGTGAAGTCAGTCCAATGTGGGTTGTTTAGAAAGGAAATCACGCCGACCACTTCTGAAAAGAAACTAACTGCATCAAGTCAACAGAGTGGCTTATGTAGTAGGAGTGTTTTGTGTAAATATCCCAGGGCCTGAGTGATAGGCAGGTACTAAGTGGAAATCTATATTCTGCTATATCATGTAATTAAGTTTCTAATATTAAATCTGCACAGTTTTAACTGGAGCCTGAGTTCTCATTTTCTCTTTTTCTTCTGTTAAAGAGTTTTTCTTAACAACTTAATAGTGAAACTATTTTTGTGTAAGGGGGGTAGTTAAAGAATAATAGGATACTTCCGGAATTATTTAGGACAGAAATGCCATAAAAGCATTCAAATTTGTAATTTTTAATTCAGCTATTATATAAATTACATTATTACAGTCTCAGTGCT
The DNA here is from genome assembly GCA_013399175.1 of Odontophorus gujanensis. Taxonomy (NCBI): domain Eukaryota; kingdom Metazoa; phylum Chordata; class Aves; order Galliformes; family Odontophoridae; genus Odontophorus; species Odontophorus gujanensis. The sequence goes on from VXAB01011228.1 coordinate 27,652, forward strand.
ACCTTACAGCCCATCTTACAGTTACACATTCAGATGACACATTTGTGTATTACTGTTCTGTTGCAGCAGGTGTTTTTCTCTTCAGCATATGACCTATAAGATAATAATATTGAAATAATAACTTTTCTGTTAATTGTTAAGCCTGGGAAATACTCATGACTCTGTATGAAAGGTGTGTAAGCCCTAAAGAGTACTGAGTTAGCTATTTAGCCTTCTTTCCTAGGGTGAACACAGCTGGATCACGAAGCACTCCTTTACTTGAGCTGGCACAAAAGCTCCAGAGCTGGAAATGCCTGGCTCATCTCACACCTGTTCTGTGAAGAAAAATCTCTGAGCTACGATTCTTTTGCTGCAATATCAAGCCAGGTTATTCTTCTTTGCCCATTTTTTTCCCTGTGTCTTTAATTAGGGGACAAAAGCTGCCATCTTCCTTTTCTCTGTAATGTACACAGTCCTCCTGCTCAGTTCTTCATTTCTCCCTCACACATCTGTCTTCAGATCTATTTCTTTTCTGTTTGTGCTGCAGTGTGATGGTCAGAACTGTCCTAGCACTTTTCCTAGAGTGGCTTAAGCTGAAAAGATGGACTTACGGTACTGCAAAACTGTGTTTCTCTTAGTGCTGTCCAGCATGCTGCATGCACATCTTCTGTTGCTTGCTTCTTTTGTTTTCTCTTGGTGTTGCATCTAAACTTCGACCTGAGGATGGAGGCTACTTTGAAGCTCTTTTTTTGGTACTGGAGGAATGCAAGTTTTTAAGTGTAGCAGAGTTACCTCCCTATCCACTCAGGAAGATATCATTCCAAGTACTGTGAAAAATTCTGGCAGCATCAGCGTGTTCTGCAGAGATTCCTTCTTATTCATCAGGCTTTCTTCCACATTTGATTGTATTCAGGGTTATACTCACTTCGTATGCTTTCTGTTTATTCTTATTTATTCTCTTGTTGTTGTCTGTTTGTGTATCATTCAGTAAATATTTTCAGCATCTCTTTTTCAGCGAGCTGACTGCTACCTTGCACCTTACCATTGTTTTTCAGGGCTAAGCAAGGACTGTCTTTGAACTGATAATATTTTTTGCAGTGTAATTTCCGAAAGTAATAGTTTAAGTAGTTGAAAGCCTTTGCTGCATTGTGTGCAGTGTAGTTTCAGTCATCTGTGGCTTTTAATAACTTGAGAGGTGGGATGGGGTTCTTTGCTGTTTTGTTTTTCCAAAAGGCATTTACCCTCACTTCCTTAATTAGTTAAAATTATTCTCTTTTGGTGTTTGCCACCTCTGTTTTCTTTGATCTCCTCTCCTGTTGCTACTTCAGTTTTATTTCCATGTCTCAGGAATACACGCAGTGTGTCTAGATAACAAGTTTTTCATAGCTTAAGGTCTGCCCTGTTAAATTTGGCGGGCCAGTTTTGAAGGGCATTCCTTTTCCTTATCAAACAGACCCCATGACTCAGCAGCCCTTCCTGGAACACCAATCTCTATCTCACAGTTATCAGTGTCTGAGCTCTGTCGGTCTGTTCCCATGTACATCCATCAACCTGGACTCACTCTGGCTGCCTTCCTAGGGGCATTGCAGCAACCTCCTACAGGTAGGGACCCTTCCCAGGGGCCCCAAGGGGCTGCATGGCATTGCCAGCACTGCTGCATGCCTAGGAGCCAGAGCTGTGTGTGCAGCCACAGGAAAAGCGTCAGTGCAGATGACAGTCACTTTCCATCTGCTGTCGGCTCTGCCCTTTGCATCTGAAACAATGCAAGAAATACTGTTTTCTGCCTTCCTGTGCCTGGTTTTCTGTCTCCTGCCTCCAGAAGCTGAGCTCTCCTTGTTCTCCCTTTCCTATGGGGCAGTATAAACTCTTCTGTTTTTCCAGGCAGGTTTCTTTGGCCCAGGCTGTGACGGGGGTTTGCCATGCTTTTTCATGAGCAGGATGTGCATTGCCGTGCTGAAGCCTCTCCGGCAGCTGTGCGTCAGGCAGTTATTATCCTGGTTGCTAGGCAGCATTTTAATATTTACCTCCGAGCCTGACATGCATTCTTATGCTGCTTGCAGGACAAAACTTCACCCATTTTGCAGTTCAGTGGGCTACAGCGAATGCAGCATTTTCATAGCTTGCCTGCTGCTGGCTAAGCCACACGTCCCCTGGAATAGGAAAACCAGAGCAACCCACAGTAAGAAGTTGCTACCCAAAATGGACTGGCAGGAGTCAGACTGTTTTTATGGGCTGCGTGGTAGTTACGAAACGAATATTGAGACCTTGGCAGCCTTCTGTGTCGTCACCCTGTAAGGCTCAGTGTGATTACAGACTGTGAGCACAGAAGGCCTTGGAAGAAGAGATGTGGAAATTAGAGGCCCTGAGTATTGGGAGTTAGGACAGAAGGTGCTGCATGGATGGGACAAGGCATGCTGTGCTCTGGGAGAGCCAGAAGACCATGGCAATATGGTGTTGCCCTTTTATCCAGACGTGGTCTGTGGACACAGGAGTATGACTTGGCTGCTCATTAGCAGCTGATGAGCAGCCATGTATTGACTGTTTTCTCTCTCCTAGCTGCCACTGTCAGCTGCTGCAGTGATGGTGAATGTCTGCAGGTTGATATGCTGCTGTGCTGGACCTTGATGAAGTTTTTCAGTGTGTTGCAGGAAAAAGGCTTGGTGTGGGAGCTTTTGCAGGGGAGGAATGGAAAAGGTTCCATTTCATCATAAATAAATCATACAGTGCAGAAAACAGAAACGTATCTTTGTGAAATGAATAGGGACTAGGATGACTAATACAATGGTGTAGAACAGATATGTACTTGTTAGTCATGTAGAAGGAATTCAGATTAATTTCATGGAGAAGAGAGAAAAAGGAAAATACGCTAGAGAGCAAAATAAGAAAAACATGATGTTGCCTGCTGATTACTCAATGGTGATAATGTATAAAAAGATCATTTTTAAACATTTGTTCCTTGTCCTGATGTAAGAGGCTTTAAAATAAATTCTTATGTACACCCACCCAATCAAAAGTTCTCAACTATTATGTAATTAGTCTTTATGTATATACAGACGTGGAAGTGGTAATTATTTGCTTACAATTCTGTAGTGTGGCAACTGCAGATTCTCTCTAGTGTATATTTAGAGTTATTAAACCTCTTGCCAAGATATGAAAGGTATCAGATGTGTTACAAGGGAGAGCACACTATAGTCATCATAGCATACCTTTTGCATTCTGTGCAGCTTTTTTCTTATTCTTGAGAAGTACTTATCCTGTGAAAAGGAAATGATAAAAATTTCTGTGTGGACATAAGAGGTCACTCCAAGAATGGGATAATTACGCAGCATCTGAGTTCCTTCAGACCATGCAAGTTTTAATGCAGTAGGAAGCATGGGAAGCATCTGAAGAAAAAGAAATATAAGAGGTTTTTTTTTTTTTTTAATTTGTGCTGTTTATTTCAATGCAAACTATAAACTCATTGCTACAATTGAGTTTGCAAATACAGCTTCAAGCAGAGAAACAATAAACAGGGCAGAGAGTTAGTATTATGTTTGCATGAAGTATTGATGAGAGAATTAAAATATTAATTTCTGGCCTGTAAAATTTGATACAGTTACTGGAGAAGTAAAACATCTGCTGATCATAGGGTAACGTCACTGAAACTAGGAGAGTGGACTTTGTTGTTCATAACTCTTTTGAATGGACTGTGTGGTATGTATAAACACTCCTTGGTGTGTGTTACATGGAAAATAACCACCCCTTGTCATCTCAGAATTTTTGAGCTTCCAGTTTAGTACTGAATATTTTGGTTTTGTACTTGATATGAAATTTGTCTTCGATGCCTGTTGGGATGTAAGTGTTGTAATACAAGACCTGTTGTCCAAATCCCACATAAACATGTAGGAGAAAGACAAGCAAGACAAAAGATGTAGAACAACACATTTTCAGTAACACTGTATTTTTTACTCTTGGCTGTTTATGCCCTGGATTCAGGTTGTTTATACTTTCTGGGTAGAAAAGTATGTGTAGCAAATTAAAATTTTTTCGCTTTTTTCTTTCAGAAGCAATCTCCCTCTGCTGATGCATCAGTACCACCCATTATGAAGCCATCTGAAGTAAAGGTACTAATTTCTGAGACTCCCATCTTGTAACTAAGCACAAGTATGTGAAGCAGTGGAATTTCTTTTTTCATACTTTGATACTGACTAATTTTGTTTTGCATATTTCTCATCTGCAGCTTAGTTTCTTCATTAAAAGAAAATCCAAATAATGCTGTACAAAGGACTAAGGGGATTTTATGAAAGCAAATTGTAGCGTGCTCTTGCTTCATGACATGTATATAGCTCCCCCCAGTGTTACTACAGTTTTATTCGCCTAATTATAATTTCACAAAGTCCATTTTCTTGTAAGTCACCTATCATTGGCTGTCCAACAGTGTCCTTGCCTTTTTTCTGGGCACTTGTTTTCTGTCTTGTCTAGTGACTACAACTTCTTCGGTATAGAAGCTGTATAATCAGTCCTCGTGTTTTACTAGTTGGAAGGCAGTCATCCTTGTCAGAAAAGATGGGCATACTTTCATTGCAAAGGACAGCCATCCTAACTTATGCCTGTGTTACCTAGTGCAATTTATGAATATTTAAGGAAATATTTAATCATTTTCTGCTGCCATTTTCCATAATCGTATCAGTGAATCCAGCAAAATTACAGAACACTAACCTAGAGCAGCAGCAGACTGTGCGGTGGTAAAACTTAAGACTGTTCTGCATCTGATGTGGAACACGAAAAAATAATACTTACAGTAGGAAGGTCAGAGCGGATATGTGGCCCCTCAGTCAGAGCAGAGCCAACAATGAAGTCGTCAGACTGCTCAAGACCTTGCCAAACTCTAAATACCTCTAAGTGTACAGATTGTGCAGTGTCTGTTGATAGCCAATTCTGATGTTTCATCACCTTCATGATTGGTTGTTTAACTTTTATTGAATTGGAAAATCCTTTGCTGTCTTTATAGCATGCACCTCTGAGGATTACCTAGATCCATTGTCTTTGTGTTTGAAGCTAGCCATTAGATAACCAGTGATCTTATAAACCCCTTTCCCTACTTAGGATTTCAAGTAACTCTTAGAATAATACAGTAAATTGTTAGACAGGTCTTTTAAGTGTTTGCCAGGTGAAACAGCAGCAGAGGCATACACTTGAGCACTGGCAAAAAAAAAAAAAAAGAAGGCTGTCGAACACAACCCACTTTAAAACACAATCTTGCATTTGCGTGTGTAAGGTAACATGTTTTCTTCTAATACCTGTTGTGTTATTAATGTTGTTTCACCTTCTGGATTAAGCAAGTTACCTGCATTTTGATATTCTCTGAAGAGAAATAGTGTTACTAAATCTTAGAGTTTTCGTTTCTAGTTTTCAGTTGCTGGCAAAACTCCTTCCTCCTTGGCCTGCTGTACACAAGTCTCATTTATCTTTCTTTGAATCTCTATAGTGCACCTCTATCCTTTCAGGTGCTCCAAACATCTGTAGCTTCCAGTTCTGTGTGTGAGTCCTTCATCTTGAATTAGGCTTCAGTTTTCTTCTGCTCTGAGAAAGCTGTGAAATACTACAGCTAAAGAAGGGTTGTGGAATCTCTTGTTTTGTAAGTCCAGGGGGTTAGGTGGAATGGTCTGAGGATGGAGAAAAGGCACCTTGTGACTTCTGCTGGAGGGGAGGCAGAATCAGAATGCTGATACTGCCACTGAGAAAATATTTCCTGTTCAGCTTGCTGCCTTTTCTTGCTACTCACATTTGTGAAACTCCAGTGTAAAGTGAGTGGATGAACTGCACTAGCTTGAGGTCCTTTTTTCTTTTCAGGTTATTTTTCAGTCTACTGAGTCCATTTAGGATCTGGTCTCTCAGTTACTTACCCAGTGCAGGTGGAAACAGGCAGTGGAAGGAGAAGTAGAACATCTTTTCTGTAATGAATTTTGATCTGTGCTGTAAACTGATGCTATGGCATCAGTTTACAGTGCATAAGTAGTTGTGACTGCTCAAAACTGACTGAATAATTCCCTTCTTGTACTCGCATACTGAAATATGGAGAACACTGCTTTGATCTGCCTGGTAATTATTATTTATTGTTGAACTTTGAACTTCGAATTATTTATCATTTGAACTTTGCTACCGCTTGAGGTGTATCTAGATAAGTATCTGTGTGAACGTGATCACAAATGTAATGTGGCCTTAATGTCTTCAGATGTGTATGAGTCTTGAATCAAAGTATTGCTCATATGAGTCCGCATATATTCTGAAGTATTGAAATAGATAAAATTATACTATGAGATGTAGAGTTTAAAATATAAACAAGTATAACGAATGGTGTATACCCTACAAAAAAACCCACATGAAATAAAATAGTACTTACGGTATACAAAAATAATGGCATGTAGTTGCTAATAGCTAGGTTTTAAAGCTGAGAATTTGTTTTTGTTCTATACAGCTCTTTTCATGTGTTGACAGAAATGCAAGTAAACTATTTTTTTATTATTCTGCAAAAAAAGAAACAAAACAACAAAAAAGGTGTCTTTAATATCCTGAAAAACATGTAAGAAAGAGAAACAGAAGTTTGTGCTGTAACACCAGGCTACTTCAAGTCTCAAGCAGCCAGGAAGTCCCACAGCAGGAAAAGTCACACTTATGTTTCTTGCATCTCTCCTCTCACTTCTGTAGTATTTCTTACAAAATGGGGATGTGCTGCCAGAGGTCATCTCATGTCAGTTTGATTAGAAGTTACATAAATGTATCTGACCTGTCTGAGCTAAGGACTGAAAATTTAGGGTTACCTTTTCACTATAGGATTGTACACAACTGTATGCCTAGGTCTTTGAGTTAGATGTAGGGTGCTCAGATAACAATAATGCACAAGTGGGAGTGCATGGAATGTGATCAAAACTGATCAGTATTGAGTTTTAATCAGGGTAGACATCAAGATAAAATTCAAAGTGGGGAAATCTGTGAGTTTAGGTTAATTCTTGTTTTTTCCCCACTTCAGAGTGCAGTGATTTCTTGACTCTACTCTCTTAAAATAATTTCATCTTATATGGTATTTAATGTCATATGGTAATGTGTTCTGTACCGTGGTCCATAGCTTCCAGACCTCTGCCCAGCTTGTGCACTAATGTCTACACTTCTGCACGTGTTCAGATTTTCACAACCAAGTCTGTATGGCCCAGTGTATGGGTCATACAGCATAACAAATGATAAACAAATACTAGCATAACAAATGATAAACAAGTTTTGGCAATTTCTTTATCTAATCAGCTATCAGCTTGATATGTCTAAATGGTAAGTAATGGTTGGCAGCTGAAGTAGGAAAAGATTTCAAGACAACAAACAGATCTAAATTACAGGCTACTAGAATGTTATTTGGTTGCTCAATGGCTTTTAATAGGCTGATGGAAAAAAACAATGTGTTGTTCGTCTCTTAGTAACCAAAATTTGCTCATAGTATTTAGTAGGATAGGAGGAATAAGGAGGGTTTCCATCTGAGGCTGTATTTCCTGAACTCAAAAACTGTCTTACTGCATGTGGGTACAATGCAATCACAATGACACATACTCCTGGCGTGCCTGGTTAGCTGTGGAGAAAGCACAGTCATGAGCAGGGGTAAAGGGCACAGTCTGCAGCCAGGGCACAGCTGCTATGAGCTGTTCTGCCCCTACCACTCTCTGGAGCTGTGCCCTGCAACTGCTAATTTCCTCTCAGTGTGTCAGTGCAGGAGTTTGGGCTGTGTTGCATGTATATGACCATGTAGCTCTCCACGTTTGCTTTAAGATTTTTTGCACCTAGTGCTATTTCTAGCAGTGATTGAATTAAGCTTCCGTAAACAAACCATCTTCCTAATTGATTCTGCAGTGGGCACTTCTGACGTTCATGCTTACGGCAGTGGCCTTCTCTTTGGACTTCTCTTATGGTTTTCCAGAAACCACGTAGGCTCTTTATTTGTTAATCATAGCACAGTTAAAGTAGTAACAACAAAAGCAAAGTACTAATAAAGCTGTGATGAATCAGCTGACACTTCGAGTCATAGAATCACACAATGGCTCGGGTTGGAAGGGACCTCAAAGCCCATTCATTCCCACCCTCCTGCCATGGGTAGAGTTGCCCCCCCACCAGCTTTGGCTTGGATGCATCACCCACTGCTTCTCTGGGCCACTGTACCAGGGTCTCACCACCATCTGAGGAAAGGATTTCCTCCCAACATCTAGCCTCAGTCTCCCTTCTATTAGTTTAAAACCATTCCCTGTAGTCACTGACATGCCCTTGTGAGAAGTTGCTCTGCAGATTTCTTGTAGGCTCTAGAAAGGTACTTAAAGGCCATGACGAGGTCTCCCTGGAGTCTTCTGCAGACTGAATAAGCCCACCTCCCCCAGCCTGTCTTCGTAGGAGATATGCTCCAGCCTCTGACCACCTCTGTGGCTCTCCTCTGTACCTGCTCCAACAGCTCCATGTATTTATCGTGCTGGGGGTGTCAGTCCTGGATGCAGTGCTCCAGATGGGACCTCATGAGGACAGCGTGGAGAGGGACAGTCCCTTCCCTCTACCTACTGCCACTCCTTTTACTAGTGCAGCCCAGGATGCAGTTGGCCTTCTGAGCAGCACATGCACACTGCTTTCTAATGTGCAGCTTTTTGCTTACCAGAACCCTCAAGTCGTTTTCTAAAGGGCTGCTCTCCCTGTGCTTTTCTCTGAGTCTATACACATATCTGGGATTGCCCCAACCCAAGTGAAACACCCTGCACTTAGCCTTGTTGAACCACACATAGGACTGTTTGCCAAAACTCCCCAGGTCCCTCTGTATGGCATTCCTTCCCTGCAGCACGTTGGCTGTGCTATTCAGTTTGGTGTTGTCTGCAAACTGTGTGCAGAAAGTTTTCATGTGTAAATTAATCCATGTATTTTGCTTGTTTAATGGCTTTGTAACCTCTCCTTTCATGCTTGGGTATGAAGAGTGTTTGTATGTGCTTGTATACATTGACAGTTCTTAGATCACTGGAGTGAAAGTCAGAGCTAGATCTTCATTAAATTGCAGTTATATTAGTTGCACAGCACCCGTGCAGACTGGTCTAGTATTTCTCTTTGAATTAGCTCACACCTTAGAAATACACAAATATTTTAATCTCTGTCTGAATATACATTTCTTACATTTCAGTCCACACCAACAATCCAAACAGAACCCGGAAAAACTGCGCAGTCAACGAAGGTAAGTACTTAGCTTTCAGTTTTAGTGAGCTGTTCCATTTAATTTTGTGATTGATTTTGGAATTATAGGATAAATTCTTATCTACTACCGTGCTGCTCAAAACTGCTGAATGAGTAATAACATACCTGTGTGCAAAAGATCTAGTAGTGCTTTGGAGAAGCAGTCAGTATGCATTATTATTTTACAGCAGCTTAGGAAATCCATCTCGTGTTTGTTCAGGTGAAGCAGCCTTGGCACATATTTTCAAATTTACTCAGATATCAGTCCTGAAGTCTGTACTGCTTGTCTGTCAACTTGCTGTTAGGCAAATTTATCTGAACAGAAACAAGCTGTAGGACAAATTGACTTGCTCACTGTAGAGAGGATTAAAGTTCCTTCCTTTTATTCTGCTCACTCTCCTACCTTACCCTTCCCACTTTCCAGAAGCAGGTAATAAACCTGTCTTACAAAGAAGAAAACAAAGCATCTCAAGTATAAAACAGAAGCAGCCAGTCCCCTTCCTCAAAAACATCCAATCCAAAGGGACAAAATTACTTCTGCCTTAGCAAAAAAGAGGAGACTGTAGTTGGCCAGACAGATGCAGTTTAGCAAGAGTATGTAAGAAAAGTTAATTCACTTTCAAGTTTGAACTAGTTGAAAATATAACTTAAAAGAACGCTTTTCTTTAAGGAATCAGGGAGTAGTAGAGAGCAGAGTAAGTGTGCTTTTCTTCTTATACAGTGCCTAGGTATGGCTGTCCCTGTGGCAGCTTCTCAATGTGAATACGGTTTGAAAGATAAGTTGTCTATATCTCCTCTAAAACTCCATGTGTTTGTCAGCAGAAGCATATTTTGTGTATAACTGGCTAAAAATAAGAAGCTTTTTAAAGACTGCCATTTTCAAAATGTTTCTGTAATTACAGAGTCTTGCATCTTTTTTTTTTGTTTGTTTGTTTTTCCTTAAAATAAACCATACTAGGGCGAGTGTTTAAAGGATTGTTCACTTCAGAGGGTATTTCAGGAAGTAAATGTGTCCTCCTCCCAGCCCAAATTTTTGAGTTTTGGTAGATGACAGTGGTAAATTTTCTTCTCATGTACTTACAATTAGAAAGAATGTTTGTTTATATATCTATTTACTTAAGCAGTGTAGATCGTATTCCCTGGCAGTGAACTGTGGTGAATGATCATAAGTTTCTCTTTTATGACAGCCAGCAAACTCTCAAAGTAATCAACCAGCTGAAGAGAAGCAAAAGGAATCCAGTGGTGTAAGTTGTAATCCTCCCTCCCTGATACTTCTTTCTTTTGTTCATTTATATATATATATATTCCCAGTGTACTGATAACGGTTTCTCTCCATACAGGCTAAAAGCCCAGTCACACCTTCTGTGGTAACAGCTTCTAAACCAAATAATATGGGAAAGGAAACTACAAGTCAAGCTGAGCAGCCTTCACAAGCAGCCTCTGCAGACACAGCACAGGTATAGTAAAAGTAGCAATCCAGTTGTTTTTTTTTTAATGTTATGATGAGAGTTAGAGTTCTACATCTAGGTGGATTCTTATGCAGAACATTATCTTGCTTGCAAAAGTCAAAATGTAGGAAAAACTCAGGAAGTGTATTAAGTTTAAAGGAGCATATGACAGACCTCTTTTTGTGCTGTTCTAAATTTGAGACACTAGAAATTTCAAATTCTACATACTGATTAAGTTTCCCCCCGGCTATACCAATTCCAGCTGACTCATGAGAGCATTAATGGATAAGGATTGGCTGCAGAGCAGATACAGCTTCAGTGGCAGATCGTATTGGTTGTTTGTACTTGTTTGGTAATCCTGATGTGTTTCCACTTTGTTATCCTTTCTGTACATCTGTTCACATTGCCTAACACACTGTGAATTCTATTCAGGCAAACAGTGTGAAGATTACTACAGCTGTAGCCCTGCTTAGTTGTTTTCTTGTATGGTATGTGCTTGGGACTCCTCAGTCCACATGGAAGCTTTTTACAAGTTTCTTGCAGTAACATGGGATTGACTGGTCCTTCAGTCTTTTCTCCTACAATTCTTGCCAAAAGTGAACAGAAAGGACCATGTGATCAATTGAGCAAGTGTATCATTTGTATGAGCACTGACAGCATGGGAATTCTTTACCTGTACAGTTTCAAGTGTGTTTGTCGTAGCAGTGTTTAGTCCAAATGCAAAAGTCATCAGGTTGTCTGTTTGCAGTAGAGTAGGCCTGACTACAAGGCTGTAGGAAAAAGAAAAATGTAGAATTTGAGGAGGTATTTCGGAGGGGCAAGTGGGGAAATTAGACTACCAAAAACATCTGGTAGTCAAGCTACTCTTACAGCTATGCTACCAACTAGTACTTTCTTTTGTAAAAACAAAGGGTTTCGTTTTTTACAGTAAATGTCAGCAGTGCAGAAGTCTGAAGTCTGCACTGATGTTGCTCTGTTACTAAACTGTTGCAGCAGATACACAGTTTACACTCAATTATTCGAGCAATATTTGCTGCTGGTTTTAACAGTGTATTGAGAGCCACCATCTAGATGCAATTGAAAGTTTTAAAAAGAGGCTTGGAAGGGAACCCGTAATCTTTTTGCCCTGCAGATTTCTTTTGCTGGCACAAAAAAAAAAAAAATGTGATAAAGTTCTTAAAATTGCATGGGTTTTGCATGCAAAATCACACTGTGTGCAAGATCACTCTGGAAGCAGCGTGCATGTCCAGAATATTGCAGGTAGATGGTAAGATCATTCTGCCAAAGCATTTGGATGATATGCAAGTGTATAAACCAGTTCCTGGCTCCAAAATAAGTAGATGTTGCCTCTGAATTGAATATTCTGGGCTCGTCTTGGTATCACTGTGCAAAGTGCAGATACCCAGTTTCCAAACCCCTCAGACAGTATGTGAACTATATATTTTTTATAGTCAAAGCGTAGATAAAGGGGAACAATACATATGCCTGAGCAGAATATCTGTTTCACTTTGTGTTGTCTTCAGAACATTTAATACAGGGTCACATAATGAAATGATCTCTTAATTCTTCTCTTATTTCTTCACACTAAGGTGGAAAAGACCACCATAGCAGGTGGTGCAGGTGCAGCTGGTGCAGGTGCTGTTGCGAGTACGGCTGCTGGAACTGATAAACCAGATACTGAGGTTGGTCAACTATGTTCTCTATGTTCCTAGAGAAATGCTTCCGTTGTAAATTTACTTCAGGGAATGTTTCTTTTTCTGAAACATTTCTGCTTTATAAAAAATAAATAAAAAATAAAAAATAAATAGTAATTGCAGTTATGGATAGCAATGAAGGACTACCTGAAGGGATACGTAAACAACTAATGGCATGTCATTTGCATTCTATTGGATAGGATTTATTTACAATAATTTTTACCACATTTAGCTTGAAAATAATTAATCTTAATTTCTCGCATTTGTTTGTGTATTTCAGCTAGTATGTAAATACAAAGGGTCCAGTTACTGACACTGGACTTGAGCTTAAGAAAAGGTTTTTTTGAAAATATTTGCAGATAGTAGACCTACTGAAAGAAGTTTTCTGGTCTTGTTTCTGAAGTTACGCTGTGAATTCACCAGGTGATTTTTTTTCTTCCCATAGAATAGTATGTTTTATAATGTTCTGCTTATTTTTCAGTCTGCTATGGATGAATCAGCACTGGACAGCCTAATAGATACACTAGGTGGATCTGAAGAAGATGTGGCTACTATTCCTGTTCACACTGGTCTGGAAATTACGGTATTTAACACTATTCATTTTCAGTTTTTGGAAAATTAGTCTCTAAAATTTGTCTGCAGTTGCTCACCAGTAGAGTGATACAGTAATTGTTACTTCAATCTGCTAAGGGGCAAAATAGAATTTAAACAGTTGTGTTCTAGTGGTTTTCAGTAATAGAGAAATGGTATAATTATGTATGTATTGCAGCAGGATATGCTTAAGTGACAGTGAAGTTGCTTTTTAAATTGACTTCCTAGAATGGTCTACCAGCACTTTTACAAAAGGCATTAATGGATGTGTAAGAGAACAATAGAGTCTAGGAGCATTCTTATATACTTTAAACTACAGAGTAAGATAATGAGAATTTGAGGAAGAATGCATATTTTCAGAGTTAGAATAGGAGAGTCATAGAAGGACAATTAAGATTACAAGCCCAATTCAGTACTCAGCTTGACAAACAAGTGGGGATTAATAAATATCTAAAATTCAGCATGTGTAGAATAATACATTTGAATGTCTTTATTGATTAATTTGAATGTCTTTATTGCAGAAATAATCTTGCAGAGTTCTGCTAGATGACATACACAGTTGAAACTATTTGATATGCATATGCATGACAGTAGATTCTGAAAGATATTGTGCAGCTGTTTTTCAGGATTGGTCCTGTGATCAGTGCTTATATTTTCTTTCCAAAAATGTCACTGTAGATAGATGAGAAAATTTAGAAATTAGAAATTTATTTCAGTAAACAGTAGTATAAAAACACTGATGTATACATTCTTTTCAAAGGAAAATATTTCTTCAGAATACTTGGAAGAACTGGGTAAAAGAGAAGGTAGCCTCCCTCCAGATTACGTTGCGTTATTGAAGGTTAGTGAGTTAACAAAGCACACTATTTTTTGTCTGTTTTCTTTCTTCCTATATGCTTTTGTTTCTCATTTACTACAAAATTAATTCTCCTTTTAGAGCAAAGTGGATGGCAAAGATGGAGCTCTACCAAAAGTAGATGAACGTTCTGAAGTAAGATTTTCTTTTGTGTGCTTTGCAGGGTGAAAGTAATCTTATTATCATAGGATTAATTGGAAAATTAAAGTGTTGCACATCTTCCAAAAATACCAGGAAGTGCAAGAGGTCTTTGGGCTGTCAGATAACATAGATACAGATAAAACTAAGAACTGAGCATGGGGATGTTTGTTTGTTTTTTAATAAAGAGTTAGGAATTGACAGAAACTGAATCAAGGCAAATAAATGCTTGTAAAAGTTTTGGATATAATAATAATGAAGAGACAAAATAGTTTGCATAATAATTACACAGGGAAGATATATCAGGTGTGCATACAATCATCTCTTTATAATCTGTTTAGCAATGATTAATTGAATGTTTATACTTAAAAGATAATTCTGTAAACTGATCTAGTTTAGCTACTTGTAAGTTCAATATGTAAGAAATTAGAGCTTGTCTGAAAAGTGAATGAAAAACTAAGGAGGAGTATCATCTGAATAAGCTTGAAACATATTCAGATTTTAAACTGAGTTTGACAGAGCTGATATTTGAACTTCAGTAAACATGACCTACTTTGCAAAATTTGTTCAGAAACCAATGACAGATGATGAGCTTGCAGATGCCCTGTCATCTGACTTTACCTGTAGTACTACTGCTGCTGAAGAAAAGAAGACAACAGAGGTACTGATTTGTTTTCAGCATGCATCCTTTACTGCAGTGAAATACTGCTATTATCATAATGCTTTACAATAAAATAATGTTGACTGTTT
>VXAB01011228.1:42737-70082 GCA_013399175.1 Odontophorus gujanensis
TTTTATATATATAAAATATATTTGCATATTTGCCTGTAATTAAGTATCTTCCATTTTGCTCTCATATTGAAGAAACAAAATAAGGATGGAGAAGTCATACAAGCGCAAGCAGTGAGTTCAGTCAAGGCTTCTGTTCCTCCTAAAGAGAAGAAAACAAAATCAAAAGAGGTATAAAGGTCTATCTTTAGACTAGTTAACTTCTAATTAAAATTTCAGTGTGCCTTGTCTTGTAAAGATGATTGTCATCCTCATTTTAATTGAAAATCCTATTTTGCCAAGAATGTAAGGGAATATTAGGAATTCTGAAGGTGCAGACTATCTAGCATTTGTAAGATCTGGTCTTGATGAATCTGATAGTTCCTATCCTATTCCTCTGGAGAATGACTCTTACTTTGACTGGAGGAATAAAGTAACTTTTCTTAGCTATATGAGCTGTGTTTTAAATCTGGACGTGATTTTGTTTTCTAATATTTTACAAGCAATTCTTTTTTTTTTTAAATTAGAGAGAATCTGTGTGACTTTGCACTTTCTTTCCCCAAAATTTGCCATATGCTTCAATGTGAAGAAAAATCAAATGTAGCCAAGTTGAAATGTCCAGGGTGATACTGGCTGTTTGCTTCATGTAGTTAAGCTCCTGGCAATTTAAAGAAATAACAAAAAGATCTGTGAATTTTTGTAAATACAGGAAATCAAAGAGGATGCAATGGAAGCTCTTATGGCAACTATTGGTGGACCTGAACCTGAACCTGAACCAAAAGATGCTAGCACTATTGTAGAAGTGTCAGAGGTATGATCTTGTTCCATTAAAAAATAAAATATGTCTCCTGTGGAATACTAGATCCCTTTTGTTAGGTACTTTAGAAACATGTAAAATAGTAGCAAAGCCACTTTCATACCAAAAGCCTAAGGAATGTTTGAGTCTAGTTTGGTCAGGAACATTTAGAGATTAAAAAACCCATGTGGAATGAGATTGAATATTTTATGACATTCTGGAAAATTATTGTTATTTTTTTTTGCTACACAGACATGAATACATATGCCTTTTTCTGTGTTAACTGTACTTGCCCTGTTTTGTTCCCAGCGCACTAGGGTACAATTAGTACTTGGTCTTTCCTTTATACATACTGCTTGTTTGATTACTTTTCAATAAATCTTTTTTATGTTTTGCAAGATGTTTTCCTTCGTCCACCCAAATCCATTGCCTTCATAATTTGGGTCTTGCCTTTAGCTGTGTCTTCTCAGTCTTTTTTTCTTTTCACGACAGTTCAGATTTCTGCAGTAGCCATATTTTGCATGTTGTACTTAGACTTTTTTGTTCAGTTCAACAACTCTGCTTATAACCCCACTAATCTTACTTACTTTCTCCCATCTTCACTTACAACTCAAAGCAGACAAATGACAGGGAAATAGCAGAAAGATAATTACTGCTGAAAAGAGATCTTGGAGTACAGTTTTGACAAACCAGAGCATGTTGTATTGAAGATTCAGTCTAGGCCTTCATGTATCTTGGTTCATGAAGAAAGTCCAGAGTGTGAAAAGCTGTATTTGAGTAGCTGATGACAAATAAATCATTGCAATTTGTATTGTCAGAGTGATGCAGTCCAAGAGAACCTCAGGACTTTGTACTTCCCAATGGTCTAAAAGTACTGGCCATGAAATCACAGTTGTGAACAGTGTCTGGAGCCGTATGTGTTTAAAAAAAAAATATATGTTTGTGTGTGTGTGTGTTTATAGTCCTTTTATTATGGTATTGATTCTTAAGACATAATTATTTTTTGCACTGAAATTGGGTAGGAGTAAATTCAGGAATTCACAGTATCTATGGCCTTTCAGTATCTAAAGGGGGTCTATAAAAAAGAAGGGGATTTGCAAACTCTTCAGCAGGGCCTGTTCTAGTAGAGTGAAGGGAAATGGTTACAAACTAAAAGATTTAGACTAAATATAAGAAGGAAGTTTTTTGTAGTAATAATAATAGTGCAACACTGGCACAGGTTGCCTAGAAAGCTGGTGGAAGCCCCATCCTTGGAGGAACTCAGGGTCAGACTGGATGGGGCTCTGAGCAACCTGATTGAGCTGTAGGTGTCCCTGTTCACTGCAGGGAGCTGTACAAGTGGCTTTTAGACCTAATGTCGCTTGCAGCTCAAATAATTCTGTGGATTTGAGTATGTTGATATCTGCAATAATTGTATCTGATGCTAATATTTCTTCAGCTGAACAATCTTGATAGTGATGTTGAATGTATGATAAGTCTTTGTTTCTCTACATGAATATTTTCTGTACTTTCTTTTTTTTTCAGGCAAAAGCTAAAGAGAAAAAAGAAAAAAAGACTGGAGAACGTGACGATACAATACCTCCAGAATACAGGTCAACTCCACAGCTGGTAAGATTTTTAAAATCTACGTAAATAGGACAGTTGTCTCTAACACTTTTTTGGTCACAGACAGGGGAAGAAAATGGGGAAAACGTTGTAGTAGTGTATTCAATCAGTGGCTTCATCTTTTTGATAATTCCTGTGTCTCTGGTTTCCCTCCTTCCCTTTCCAAGCATGGCTACATTTTTCAGACATCCTCAGGAGGGATAGAATCTTCCCAGTTCATGTGTTCCTTCCCAATGAGTGATGTGATTTGTTTCCAATATTAAGCCACCGTGTTGGAAAACTGCTCTCGGATACCCTTTTTCAGTGTAGCCTTGAAATGCCAGTGTAAAATGATATGGAAATTACTTCTTCAGACTGTAAATTCAAGTGATGGAGGTTTGCCCAGGGTTAAGAAAATCAACAGTAGAACTGAGATGTGTTTTCCATGTAGTTCAATTTCACTTACAGAACTTAAATTTTTTTGGTGTTTGTTAGAATAATTAACAATAACAAATTGGTATGTAAACTGTCACTTGTGGAGCTGTATGTTAATGTTCTGTTCTGAGTGGAGTGTTTTAACCCCTTGATTAGATTTCAAGGCTGGCCAACCATGAATGTGGAATTCAACTCCCTGTTAGTGCAAGTGAAGAAGTTGGTCTTTTGCACTCAGAACTTACTTTTCTATTAGATTAATTTCTGCTGTTTCGCTATGGAAATAAATTCATACTGAATACTGGTACTGACAGAAATGAATACTTATTTTCAGTATCTTGGCCCATTTTTATTGCGTTGACAGCCCAGTTTTGTTTTCTCCTAAGTGTGCTAACTTGGTGATGCAAGAGCTACCTCTGTTTATGTCTCTGATTTCATCCCATGTGCCTCATATTATTATTTTGAGGTGACTGGAATTTATAAGTATTTATTGTAATAATGGATAATACTTGCTCTTTTTTACTTTCAGGATAAAGATGGAAAACAGGAATTCCCAAAGCCTGAAGAAAAACATAAGGTTAGAAAACTGACAATTCTATAGAAGTCTTAATAGGTGCCCCATTTTTTTCCCCTTCTGTCATCACTTCTCTCTGTGCCATTATCTTGAGTCTCTTGATTTGTTTGTGTCTTTAATTGCTTGCACAAAAAAACACTAATCTGAAGAGTCAAGTAGAAACCATTTTTACTTAAATTTACTGTCTGTGAACAAGGAGATCAAAGAAAAGGATCTACAGGTTGATTAGGTATTAAAAGAGGTATTAACAGAAATAAGTGTTAACACAAAGAAGTTTTTGTAAAGAAATAGTGTAAGGTATCCTGCAGGAGTCTGTTTGAGCAATTGAAATACAGATAGAGGTAAGGTAGGAAGGTTGTACATTTCTTGACAGTTAGTCATCAAATATAAGGTGATATAACTGGAAAGACGCAGAAAGTTGCTGTAGACATCTTCCTAAATAGAAAGATCAGCTTGGGCTTCCCAAGAAGTGTCTCCATTATGGCTTAGAAAGTGCAAGATAGATTGAATGGATTAAAGAAAAAGTTTAGTGGATACTTGAAAAAGCACAAAAGGAAAGCAAAAAATAGAAAGAAAAGAGGAACTTTAATACGATGGCTTAAAGAGAGCTGCCAAAATATCTGGGCTGGAATTGGAAAGGTACTGTTAACCTTTGTTCTTCTGGAAATGAGTGTGAAGGTCAGGGCCAATCTGAGTGAAAATGGAACAGTGCTTTTCTAACAGAAATGTGAAGTCATTTTTAATGTTCAGGCTTGAAGTATGGAGGAAGACAAAGACAGCAATGGGAAGAGTTTACATCTCTGTGAATTTGTGTCTGTCAAATCTTAGACATTCAGCCATCTGACTGGGTGATGTGTGAGAGCTGCACAGATGAATACCTTCCAGTTATGTCACAAGGGAAAAAAGAGAGGGCTTTGAGGGAACCAGAACTAATGTGAGGAGACATGTCCTGTTTCACAGGGAGCACAGAGAAAAACCTAAGAAAAATGCCTAGAAAAAAAATGCTTCAAAACTGTAATACAGTACAAATTAAAGCAGGCTGATACATAGTATGAATTAGGCCCAATACCAAAGCGAAACAGGAATTTTTATTCCAGAAGTACAAAGTTGTTAGCAGAACAATAAGTATTCCAGTGCTTTTATACCACTATCAATTTGAGACACAAATATAACTGAATATTTGACAAGTCAGGTGTATGTATGTTTCATGCTTTTTTCTCTTTCTTTTTTTAATCTGTTTTTTCATTCTGCATTATGTCCCTATTTGTAATTTGAAGAAAGCAGTTTTCAGCAAGATATATTCATCAGTATTTCCATGGTGTCATCAGCATGAAAAAAAAGGCTAAAAAAAAATCTCTGTCACTAGCTGTCTAATCTTCAAGTCACTTGCATTTCATTCTCAATCTCTGGGGAATGCAGAGTCCATTATTTTCATGATTTCAGATGGACTTTTTAGTAATGAGGGTCTTCTTTTTGCATGCCCTTAACTACATGTGGTATGATTACATTTGTGGAAAAAAGGTTTATTTTCTTAAATGGTTTTCTGATGTAGCAGTTTTAAGAGTAACTCAGTAGTTATGAAAAGTGGGACTTTTTGTGATTAAATATTTTAGAAATACTCAGAGAAACTAACCAACAAAGGAAACAGTGTGAGAAATGAAAAGGGAAGACTCCCCTTTAGGAATATCATCATACGTATTATGAACTTAATCAAATAAGTCTTTAACAAATGAATTGCACATAAGAATTTAATGGTTATCACGGATGTTAAACCAGCTGATGTTTAGGTATAAACCTAAAATCTGGAAGAATCACAGGAGCATTTGTTAGATTGCAGAACTACCTAGATCACATAGTACTAAATCACATAGTATCAACAAATCCTAATAGTTTGCACATCAGGGAAGAAAAGCTGCAATTTATTCACTTTTCCCTAGAGTGTTCATAGGGGAAAACATTGAGTGTCAGCAGTTACTGCATGAACCAAGAACTTCTAGGTGACGCTGCTTCTGAGGGAATTATACTTCTGGTGGGGAAAAAAATATATGGGAGAATCATAACCTGATGCTGCTGCATTCCAATACCTCTATATAATTTATATTTTAAATACTGAAACAGCATGGTGTGGATATAGTAAACATTAGTGTTCTGTTTTTTTTTTTTCTCCTAATTAGAAAATTGCATTTTCATTTTCAGTAGCCCACCAAACCCCCCAAAATAACATCCTTTAAATTTAGCACGCAGCATTCCCAACATTTATGGTGGTTTTTAATATCAAGGAAACTGACTCATTCTGATTTTTATTGTTGGTGGGCTTTTTTTATTTTTATTTTTATCTCCTTGCACTGTGAAATTCATGATGTTTTTTGGATGTAAATGTCAGAGGTTATTTTCGTGTAAGCTACAAAACTTTTATCTGCTTTCTGAAAACCTGGAGTATAATCTGTGAAAAATAAATTAAAAAGAGACAGTGAGTCACTCATGCCACATACATTCTTTTTTGCAGCCTTTGAGTGAATCTGACCTTGTTGATGAATTTTCAAAAGACTTTGCTAGCCCTGCACAGCCTGCAGTAGAATCCAAACCATCAAAGCCTAGCAGCACATCCAAAGTAAGTCTAGTTCACTGAAAATGCTAACAGTGGGTGCTTTGTTAAGACTGCATAGTGCTGTTGTTCATTCAAGAAAAAATATTTTCATTTTCTTTGTTATTTCTCTGTTGCTTTCAGTGGAACATGCTTTTGGACTCTTTTCCCCACTTATTTTGTACTGTACTTATAAAAAGGAAAAAAAAACCAACCAACACTGAAGAGGTATGTTTGGGGATTCTGAGAATATTCAGTAAAGTGCAATGCAACTTCTGTGTTTCAGAAACCTTCAGCTCCTGCATCTGCAAAAACTGCAAAGGATGAAGTAGTCCCTCGTGCCACAGCTTGCTCTGTGCAGTCTTCAGCTCCAGCATCTGGGTCTTCTGTGAGTAGTTAGAGCTAAAGGCAGCCTCACCATTCTCATGGTGAAGAATTTCTTTCTAGTATTTAATTCACACGCTACCTTTAATATAAAGGCATTACATCCAGCTACTTCCTTATCCACCGAGTGGTCCATCTATCAGATCCCTGTCTCATCAATTGAGAGTCAAGAACGTTGTGTGGGACAGTGTTAGATACTTTGCACAAATCAGATAAATGACATCAGTTGTTCTTCCCTTATCCACCAGTACTCTTACCCCATCATGGAAGATCATGAACTTTGACAGATGTGATTTGCCTTTAGTGAAGCAGTGCTGGCTGTTAACAGTAACTTCTTTGTTTTGCATGCATAATTTCCAGTAAAATTTGCTCCATGATCTTGTTGGGCATAGAGATGAGGCTGACTGACCTTTAGTTTGCTAGGTTTTACATTTTTCCCTTTTCAGGAATGAGGACTATCCATTTCACCAATCCCAATGGGGGTTCAATGGATTCAGTTCACTGAACTGCCACATTTCTCAAATATAGCTTAGCAGCTTTATCCACAAGTTCCCTCAGGATCTGCAGATGCATCTCATGAGGTCCCGTGGACTTGCACACATTCAGGTTCATTAGATGGTCTCAAGCCAGATCTTGTGTAGTGTGCAGTACTTAATTCTACCAGTCTTTACCTTTGGATTCTGAGACTTGTACAGTGAGGCTGGAACACTTGCCAGGGAAGAATGAGGCACATAGTTCAGTGAGCACCTCAGCCTCCAATGTGTCTGAAGTAATCAAGTCTCCTGTTTTGCCCATTCAAGAAAAGGCTCATATTTTACCTAGTCTTCCTTTTATCTCTGATATACTTAAAGCAAGGCTTTCTCATTGTCCTTGATGTCCCTTGGCAAATTTACTTTCAGGGCTTCAGCTTTCCCAGCCCGATCCCTGGATGTTTGGACAGTGTTTCTGTGTTTATCCCAGGTTAGCCATCCTTGCTTTCACTCTCGTCAGACTTAACTTTTTTGAGTTTGAATTTGACCAGATTTCCTTGTTCATCCTTTATTCTTGACCTATAAACTCTCAGTCAGTTTCTGTCTACCCCCAGGCAGAGTTCTGTGTGCTCCAGATAGTCATTGACATTGAAGGAAACACCCCCTCCTCATCTCCCCTATTTGCCCTTCCCAGGGAGCCTGCATCTTTCCATTACAATGCTGAAGTTATAGGAGCCATGCCATCACATCTCTAAGATGCCAGGAAGAGCATAGCCGTGCAAATGCAATGTCGTTTAAGTTGGGCCTCCAGTGAAGTTGACTGGAGAGGATTGTGTTGCAAAGGTCAACAGGGAAAATCTTAACAGAGAAATTTGAACTGACAGTTCTTGTGGTCTACTCTAGACCTCAATGCTATGATAGGGGTGCTGTGTGTGAATTTATTAAATACTTAGAGAAGAAGAGATTCTACAAATGTATGCCTGGCAGATGTAGTTTATGAGGAATTTTCTTCAACTGCAGCTGAGTTCCAAACAAATAATTATGTTCTACTGTATCAATACTCTTGCAGGTTGGTCATGTAGCAGGTGAAGCACTGGAAGCCTTGTCCAGTAGTGTAGGAAAGAGGGAGCCTGATCCAGAAGAAAAGAAACCTGCTGTGGACAAAGTTAAGGTAGAAAAATAATCAGACCTCAGAAAATGCTTTGTTGATGTACATATCTTCATTGTTTCTGTATTTCCACAGGCTAAACAAGTTAGAGGTAGTACTGACCCTTTTTAAAAATGAAAATTTGGATGTGAAATAAGCTGGGTTCTGCTTAGGAAAGTGTGGAAAGATTTGTATACAGTGGGTACATTGTCTTGTGTGTTACTGCAGAAACGAAGCAGAGCTAACGTGTATTGGAGACAACATACAGTTTCATCCTTTTCCAGAAGGAACATCTATGATGAGTTGTTTTAATTAGGAATGTCACTATGGACCAAGTGGTAATGAATATAGCCAAGAAGAGAAAAGAACTCTTCTGGAGTGCTATGGCTGTGTCAAACAGAATTTTCCTAAGTTAGTTTTACTGTGTAATGTCTTGCTATCATCTTCCAGTATAATTTGTACTGGGAGTAGTCCTTCATGCATTTGGCTACTGCGCTCTCTGCTTAGGCTACATGCAATCAAGGTAGTTTCTGAGTGCATTTCAAACAAAGTCAAGAATTTTGGCTCAGAGGTACACTGCTATTATGTTATTGAAACATATACTTGCACATATACTTAACTCTGTTGATCTTCATTGAGATAGGTGGAGCGACTTCTGCTAAATGTAGGAAGAAACACAAAGATAGTTAAAGCCTTTTTGAAGAGGGCTTTTTGGATTTGCATGAGATTTTTTCATGTCTTTTGTGTCGAATTGGAAAAGGTTTATTTGAATCAGTAAACTGAAGACATTGAAAATATGCATATTTGAATTTCTGTTGAGATATGACTGTTTTTATTAATTTTATTTTGCCTTCAAAGGAGAAAACCAAGCATAAAGAACACAAAAAATTGGGTGAATACAAAAAAACAATTCCCCTAGAGTACAGATTAACAGATGCAAAAGTAATACATTTAATGTTTTGTTTTAGTCTTACTTTTCATTCCTCAGCATACATGGATGAAAACGAAACTGTATTTTGTTCGTATATGTTTGCTTAAGACACATTTACACTATGTAGAAGTCATGGTTTGTAATTCTTGGATTATCTGACATCCTTCATTAGATGCCTACATAGGAACTGAAATGGTTTACATGGAAGTACCTGAATATGAGTAATTTTGTTTGAGATTAGTATGCTGGAGTCTTTCATCATATTGAAATGTAAAATTTAATAGATCACAACTAGGTAAAACTGTTCTTAAAAAAACCACTAAAGGAGAACCTTCATGTGGATATTTTTACAGATACCACCACACAACTCATTTGATGTAAATGAATTGCTTACTTATAGCAAGTCTTACCCAACTCTGGGCTCCTCATTCAGCAGTACTGATATAAAGCTGAAAGTTTTTTAACTTTAAAGTTTATCTTATTTAATTCTGCTACCTACTTTTCACAGAAACAGAAAATCAGGGAAGCGTGGAATCCATACCCTGAATAACTTTTAAGTAGTCGTTAACATTTTTAAGTTGCAGGACCTTGATTTTTTAGATGACACCTTGAATAACAGAAGTAAATGGTAGAGGTTGCTAGTTAGATCCTTTTCTTTTGTAATTCTGTCTGTCAGAGTTCTTGTATTGCATGGTCATTTAAGGACTGTTTGATGTAATGTAAGGGAATTTTTTCTTTTGTAGGATAAAGATGGAAGACCACTGTTAATTAAACCTGAAGAAGAGTCCCAGGTAAATTGAATATTTATATCTTTAGAAGACTGTTTAATTCATTAATGACTTACTCAAGCATTTATAAGATTTGCTAGTACTGAGTTTTAAAATAGACCAGCTGATACATTTTTGTTCTTTTCAATGATAGCCTATGAGTGAAAACGATCTGTTAGAAGGTTTGACAGAAGGATTTTCTCCAGCCCAATCTGCACAATTACCTACAAAAACTGTAAAAAAGGTGAGTCTCTTTATCTTCTGAAGATGTATTTTCATATAATTTCAGTAACCTCAAGTATTATTCTTTCCCTTTTTTATGTAAATATTCCTGAATAATTAAATTTTAATCCTGTCACAGGAAATGAGTGGAAGAGAGAGCAGGACTTGAAGAAAAAAGCTGGACAGGATAGCTTTTTCATCATCTTACCAGTTACTTGTATATCTAGTGCTTGAAGTAGAGACTTCTAAAAACGTTGCTTGATAGTATAGTTGGGCTTGTAGAAATCTTACCTGCTCTTAGGTTGTGTGAAACTTGCCTTTGACTTAACTATGCCAGGGGTTAACCCAGTAGCTGAGATGGAAGGTTGAACATGAACAAGGTAAGGTACAAAACACCTACTCTGTGTGCTCAGGAAAAGACATTTCAATCTGAAATAAGTCAGGCTTCAAAGATAAAGAAAATCCTTAAAGAGCAATGTGGGCTTTGCACTTCAAATCATGGAATTTGATAAATACTTTACTCTTCTCTATTAGTAATGGTACTGGGTCTTGTTTCAGAAAACCAAGGAGGGTAAAAAAACTGCAAATTCCTCAGATGTTATCTCTGCTTCTACAGTTTCCTCAGTGCAGTCAGCAGCTCCCCTGGCTTCTACGTCGGTAAGCAACATTTTCTTTAGATCCTTACTTCAGACAAGAGATTGGTGAGGAGAGTTTGGAGTGTCATAAGGTCAGTTTTACTAGTAGAAACCATTGTGAAGTTAGGTCATTTATTGCTAATAATAGTTATGTAGGTTTTTGGTTTTTTTTCCTTCTTTTTCTGGAAAAAAGAGCTTGGGGTGTTGGAGTCTGGATGGTTTTGTGTTTGACTGACTTTAAAGACTGTTCTGTCTCTTTTGCCTGAATATTGTCATATTCGGGTTTCTTCTTGAAAACTCCCTGCTCTGTGAAAATGAGGAACACAGTCCCATGCTGATTCCTCCGGAATTACAAAGGGCATCAGTGGATTTGGGCATTTCATTTCTCTGTGTAGATGCAGATCGTTAGCTGCGCACAAATAGCTTCATTTTTAGGCTTTGGTCTTTTAACAGAACCACACCATTCTTTTCGTGGTTAGATAATGTTGGTATCACAAATAACGATAGCTAGTCACCATGACAAGTTATTATAGTGACAGAGTCATCTTTTAAGCCTAACCATGAAGGAATTCAATGTTAATGAAAGCCCAGGTAGCTCCAGGACCTTCTTCTAATACCAAAATTCTTGTATTGAGTTGTAATGCTGTATGTAGGGGCCTTTTTCAATTTTGATCTGCGTAGTGAATGCTCCCTCTAGTGTTCCCTATCTGATTTGGAAGGGGAGTATAATACAACTGGTCTGCAGTGATAATATTTGCAAAGTGAATGACTCCTAACAAGGAAAAAAAACAACAGTCTTTTTGTAGTACTATTCTCATTAGTTCAGTTGTCTAATAAAACAAAAACTTTAAAACAATTCTGTAACCCCTACTTAATTTTTTTATGTATGTCTTCAATATACAGATATTTTTTCCCCTACTGCATTGCAATTAGAAACGGAGAGATATGCTCATTCTTCTCTGAATTGGACAGCACGAGTTAGTACTTACATTAGCTTAACAACAATATTTTTATAGCGAATTTTGTTTCGAATGTATATTTATACTTTATTAGGGAGGAAAAGAGATGGATGATGCCTTGGATCTCTTGTCTGATTCCCTGGGACAGAGAGTACCTGATCCTGATGAGAACAAACCAGATGTTGATAAAGTAAAGGTAATAAGGGCATTCTGAAAGTTTTACTGTCTCAGGGAATTGGGGATTTTAATTTTTTATTATTTTATTTCTAAGTGGGCAGTCTCCAGTCAGATGAATTCTTTGTGAACATCTTCGTGAAGATGTTGAGTTGCTTAATACATTTTTGCTACTTGGAGATAATTGTTAAAATATTGCAGGAATTTGCAATGATTTGACTTCACTGCCTTTTATTGTCATTATTCTACTGATTTTTCAGGTTTCTTTGGTCTCTGTTTCTAAAATGATTGTTGTGGCCTTTTTGTCAAACCTCACTGACTTTTATAACCACCCTGACTTCTATAACCCCACAGACATCAAGTTAATCGATGGAGATATTCATTTAATCAGTTCTTTTTTGTTTCTACTTGCTTGTTTCTGATTGTTTCATCCTCATTCAATACTTCTTCACATAATTACATGAAGGCTTTTCTGCTAATAATTAAAATACATGCATCTCTGCATAAGAGCAGTAAACTGTAAACTGAAATGCTTCAAGGATTAATTCTGGAGTATTATCATTAAGAGAATAGATTCAAAATGGGAAGGTTGCAAATCTGACATGAGGTCCCACTGTAGTGATTTTTGACTTCCCTTTTTCCAGTCACTGGGGACTGACAGTTTTTGAATGTCACTAAGAGTGGCTTATCAACCAGTTCCTTCAGAACGCCTGAAATTTTAAGCTCAAAAGAGGAAGCTGTCATGATTTTTTTTTAAATGAACACTGACTTACAGTTTCCTTATAGCATTTCTCGAACTACTTTTACTAATTTTGTACTTACAAAACTGTTAACATGATTCATAACAGAGAACAGTAAGTAATATAGTAGTAAATAATCCAGTTGTGTATTATAAAATGTAATAGGAACAGGAAAAAATAAAAGTGCTGAAATTCTTGAAAAATAAATACTTTCAGGAAAAAGCAAAATCTGAACACAGAGATAAACTTGGAGAAAGAGATGATACTATTCCACCTGACTATGAAAAACTTTTGAAGTCATCTGACAAGGTAAGGAGAAACTGTTGTTTTCTAATCAATTATTTTGCTGTAACACTAGAAATTTATGCAGGTATAGCAGTCTGTGTGGAATTACAGGGAGAACAGTGAAGCTGGACAAGGAAGCAAGTGTGTGTGCTATATTTATGTATTAAGGTTCAGCATGTAAGTATACTTAACCAAAAAGTACTTAACCAAATGCATGAAAGGATGTGACAGCTTCACTTAAAAAAACAAACAAACAACAGTTTAACTAAGGTTGTGTTTTATAGGCAGTCTGAAAAAATCAATCAGTTGTAACCAGGCAAGAGCTAGCATGAATATTTAGCAGCAGAGTTTTCAGTTACACTGGCACATTTTCTTATCTGATCCAGAAAAACAGGAAAACAAATACAATATCATCCTTTAGGAAGGTATTGTTTATAGTCCACTATAACAGGAGATATTTGCAAACTGTATATAATAATGCTTATTCTTTTTAGGTAGCTTCTAGTCTGAGGACAAAGTATATATACATGTGTAATCTTTGTGGTATACCTAAGGCCCCGTGGAACTGCTGTTCACTGTAATGAGTGACTGCTCTGACAGTGCTTTGATCTGTTCTAGATCAGGAAACTGTTTTTCCAGTAGATTACAAAGATAAATGAAATTACAAACGTGGTCAAAATAACAGAGAATGAAAATACATTCTGAACTGATTTTGATTATATATCACAAGTAATGAAGAAATCAGATCAGAATGGTTTCAATTTCAAAATAATCCAAAAACTCCCTGCGTAATAAGTAAGCATGTGTTGGATCATTAAAAGAATCTGACCAGCTTGACCTGAATCTTTATTCCTTCAAAGGGTAAGCCAGTTAAGCCAACCCCAAAGGATGCTTTGAAAAGCAAAGAACAAAAGGTAAAATTTGTTATATTTTTGTTTTATATGTTTTTGTTTTCTTATTTTGTGATTGCTGTGGACTCTTGATTTTTTTTATTCTTTTTTTTTTGTTTTTTTGTTGAATCTATGTCAGTTGGAGGCTTAAAGATAGCTTCATTGTAAAATGTCATAAATGCCACTGAATGCAGTAGGTAATTGTTAACAGTGTAACTTCTTTCTTAAGAATAACTACTCATGACAAATGCACAGCTATGCTAGTGATGCTGGAGTGTGACATTCAAAGATGATGTGTAGTTTGGAAACCTCAATTATATATATATATATAAAAAAAACCATTGAGTGTTTATATATATATAGGTATTATATAAACAGAAAGATAATTAAGCCATTCTTAAATGCCTAAAACATTAATTTGGCCTCAGGACTTAGCACATATTAACTTCATAATTAACATTATTGCAGAAGCCTACAGATGATTCTGCTGCTATTGATGCCCTGTCAGGTGACTTTGATACTAGTCCAAAGACTCCTGCCACACCACAGCACTCAAAGGTAGGACATTTTCTGCTAATAACAGGAAAAATAAACAGTTTTTCACTACTCTGGGAAGCTCTCCTCTTTACCACAGCTCAGNACCATTGAGTGTTTATATATATATAGGTATTATATAAACAGAAAGATAATTAAGCCATTCTTAAATGCCTAAAACATTAATTTGGCCTCAGGACTTAGCACATATTAACTTCATAATTAACATTATTGCAGAAGCCTACAGATGATTCTGCTGCTATTGATGCCCTGTCAGGTGACTTTGATACTAGTCCAAAGACTCCTGCCACACCACAGCACTCAAAGGTAGGACATTTTCTGCTAATAACAGGAAAAATAAACAGTTTTTCACTACTCTGGGAAGCTCTCCTCTTTACCACAGCTCAGTTTAGGTTCAGACTTATCTTCTTTGGAATGTGCTTTGAAAATGTAATGATTCTTAATGCTATAAGGGAAGCTTGATGTGTCTTCCCTTTACTTAGTGTTTGGAAGAAAGCATGTTTGTGGTGCTTAGGGTCTTTTAGGAAGGTAAGGTAGGCTTGGAGATACGATTTAAACAGAAAATTCTGATAATGGATTTTGTACAGGAAAAGCATAAGAGGGCAGATGAATCTTTGGTTTATGATGTGTGTACTACCTGGCAGTAGCTGTAGGCTGGAAGTCACAGAATCATAAAACCATATAAAGACTTGGGTGGGAAAGGCCCTTAACAATCATCTAGTTCAAGAGTGTTTTCGAAGAAATGCTAGGACTAGAAAAGAGTTGTAGGTATGTTAGAGAAAATAGCAGTGACCACAAGGAATATCAAGAAGGAATGCACTGAAAGTTTTTATAATGAAAGAAGTACTATTTCACATAAAATTATCTATAACACAGCTGACAAACACCTGTTAGATGTTTCTCACAAATGTTCTGTATGTCTCCATGGAGGAGGTAACAGTGGTTGTATAGTTAGATTTGTAAGAAAGGATGGTTGTGCTGGAGAAGAGTATTAAGTATGGGGCTGGGGTTTGATCCACGTTTGAGAAGCAGCAACACTCTGAGCAGCTCTCACTCACCCTTAACCTGGCATTTGCTATCTTGAGCTTAGACAGAGGCTTCATGTCCTGTCCTTTGAGACATCCACTGCTCCTCTTCTCACTGGTGTGGTGAAGGGAGTAGAAAATGATAGGGAAATGCTGAGGAAAGAGGGTTTGTTAGTCTGGAGGAGACTGTGCTAAAAACAGAATCTGCCCAAATTCACCAGCCTTTTTGTATCTGTATTTTCTTGCACCTTAGTTTCTCCAATATTAAGCAGGGCTCACAAATTCCAGCTTGCTGTGGATTAAGGACAGTAGTTGTATGTGTGCAGCCTGCATCTGTGTTTTTAAAACAACATGTTAGGGCAGCTATTTGAGTAAGAACCATCAGTTCTGTAATGTGTTTGTAACTGTAATTATGTTTTTTCTTTGGAGTGTAGGAGAAAAGTGGAAAGGAAACCGTCACCACTAAAGCAGCCTCAAAGGATGAGAGAAAACACAAGGATCATAAAAAGGTACTACAATATGGACAGTCAGGGTTGATATGCATTGTAATTGGGACAGATGAGCAGCTGCAATTAGTGTTTGTATTACGTGCTCCTTCTCTGGGGGAACTTTGCAGCAATATGCTAACATCTGCTCTGGAAGTTTTCTTTACATTTTAAGTGAAAGGATTTTTTTTTTTTACTGTGAAATTGCTGTGCATTCCTTTTGTATAGCAACTGAAGTGTCTTAAGTTTTCAGTGTAAAAGTGGAAGGTCTTTACTTCCAGAAGGATGTGGGTTTGTTGAGGTTCTGATTAGTGAATGAATCACTGTGATGTCTGGTGAGTATCTGTTGCTGTCTAAGTTTGGATTTAGCTTGGATCAGTTTAATTTTCTCTCTCTTGCCTTTTTTTGCTCTCTAGGCAAGGGGACAGTCCTCCAGCAGCAAATCTGAGAAGCAGAAAACAAGCTAAACGCTAACCTTCCAGGTGAGATACTTTCTTCTCTTTCCTCTGAGCCACCACGAAGACAATTCCAATTCACACTAGTGCTGTCAAAGCTAAGTTTTGTTAACAGTTTTAATTAAAAGCAAACTGTGATTGGAGACAGAAAAACTTGGAATAACTTTGAATTCAGTTGAAACTCCTCAGCAGAAAAGTCCTTAATGTTTTATTCATTTGTCCCTACAGCTGGTACAAAATTATTTCCTGTAGCTAAATTTCTTTAAACCCATGTAATTCTAAGTATTACAAAGCATTCCATACTGATTCCTTAGTAAGACTTTTTACATGGAATTTACAAAGACAGAGCAGCATGTGCTGACTGGTTGTATTTATATCTGGGACAGTTAACTTACATCATTATTTCTGTGTCAGTCAGAGAAACAAAACAAACCAAAACAAGCAAACAAAACAAAAAAGAAACCCAAAAAACATCCCACAGCTGAGCAAAAAGGTTCAGCAGGTTTTATCAGTAAGTGGACGAAGCTAAGTCCTGTGAGAAGATCTAGCAGTAGACTTCAGATGGGGAAGACAAAGATGTGTATGCTGTATATCTTATCTGCAGCAAGCTGATACACCTACTGCAGTAGTGCTCTTGAAAAAAAATACCTGATTTCTTTTGATATTTCATCTTCCTGGTTTTCTTTCTATCACTGGATATTTTGTAACTGTATTTTTTCCATGTTAATGTTCTTATCTTTAATATATATATATTTTTCCCCCCTCAGGATGTTGGCACGTGATGTGAAAAAACTTCTTTTTTATTGGGGATAATTATTGCTGCAAAAGCTGGTGCAAAAAGCATGTAGCTATTCTAGGTGTTTTTTGTACTGTGGTATTTCCTGGACTTTTTTCATGTTTTCTTTTTTTCCAGCAGTAGATGGGGTT
Organism: Odontophorus gujanensis; assembly: GCA_013399175.1. Lineage (NCBI taxonomy): Eukaryota > Metazoa > Chordata > Aves > Galliformes > Odontophoridae > Odontophorus > Odontophorus gujanensis. Next base: position 59,735 of record VXAB01011228.1, read on the forward strand.
TTTTTCTAGCCTTTCATTTTATTGTACTGATACGCTTTAATTTTTTTGTAATTTTCTTGAGTTCTCAGAGGAAAAGGATGCTTTATATTTGTAAGAAATATATTTCAGAAATTAATAGCAATGCCAAAAAGAAAATGCAAACTTTTGCACACAATCTCCACATAGTGCCTGTAAATCTCAGAAGAATCCGCAGGAGCTAGCAGTTTTAACATTGCAGTGAGTGTAATAAGCATTCTGGAATATAATGAGCTTTAGTTATCACCAGTGCACCTCAGCCTGGCTGTACACAGTCTTTCCTGATTGGTAAGAAACCACAGATAAACTGTGGATGTGTAAGGAATGAGAAACTGGGGATCAACTGCTTCATCTGTAATGATAAAACAGGTATTTTTTAACGATGCCTTAGCTGCAGCTAAAACCATAGCAAAACCACTCCAGATAAGATGGACTTTTTTTTTTTTTGTTTTTTGTTTTTTGGTTAAATTGGATTTGTGCTCTTTCATAATTTCAGGAGTCTCCTGGACAGAGAAAGTAAAAAGCACTGTGTACCACCAACGCCATTATAATCACACAAGAGGGGGAAAAAAGGTGCTTTAGCCTTAACAGAGATTAAAGAGAAACTGAAGTTGACAGATGGGCTTTTTTTTTTTTTTTTATTCGTTTGTTTTTTCTTTTTCACTGTTTTTGGTTTTTGCTTCTGTTCATCACACTCCAGGAGAGAATGCAGCAGCAGAACAGAATTTAATGCAGCAAGAAACAATGTCATTTTCACTGAGTCTTCAAGATAACAGGCAAGAGCAGGCACCTTCTAGTACGTCTGCTGCAGGTAGAGCTTTTGGGGCCTAGGTATACCAAGTTCTTCCATTATTTTACCTCTCTTCATTACTTGCAAAACATCTTTTTGCACATCCTTACACATGTACTGCTTTGCTGTTAGTTTACAGAAGAAGGTCATACTAGGGTCAGCATTTGCAATGATTCCATTACCTGATTCTGGTATGAAGTGTGGCAGACAGAGGTGGCCTTGAGATGAAAGTTGGAGGATAATCAGAATTTTGACAGTACTTTGCAGTCTGTTCTGAGAACCTGTGTCACACTAATAAAGTTTTTAAGAATGCACTGTGATGTTTGCAACTTTTTTATTTACTACAACTGTAACATGAATAGTTGTTGGAACGTGAAAGCAAGAAATAATTTAAAACAGACACTGGCCTATTAAAACTGAATGCATTGTGTTTTAAAAAAACAAAGTGCTTGTCAGAAGTGCTTCCTGAGACCCTCCATGACCTGACTCAGAACCAGCTACAGGTCTCTCCTCCTCCCCCTTGGCCCAGAACAGCTCAGTGAGTACACACAGGAGTTTTCAGAAACAAACTGAAGTTATTTTATTTTCCCGAAGAAATACAGTAAGAATTTGGGACATGATATATACAAATGATGAGTGGTCATTATGAAGAGACAGAAGAAATCCTTATTTTAACAAAGTCTAGGAGTCTTGCTCCACACGTCTGTAACTGTTGCAATTATTGACTGATTCTTGACATAAGAATTTCATTACTGAGCACTTCTAGCACAGGGAGCAAGCTTTATTCATGACACACACATCTGTGTGTTTAAAATGTATTAGTGTGTCACCTCATACAGCTCTGTGAGTAAAATCTGTTGTGGGATAAACGACCTATCAACGTGGTTGCTGATGATGCTCCCTTCTGTCCCATAGAGAGAGCTGCAGTGTATCTGGATGTATGCTTGCAAATTGATGCTTCCCTGAGATGTCTTTTTATTTTTGTAGTTAGTTAATTATAAAAAATGGGGGGAGGGGGTGTTACAGGGAGGGCAAGCTAGTGCTACTTATTATTAACTTTCCCTAGAGTTGAGAAATGGAAAAAATTCCTTGAAGCTGAAAATGAAGCAGATAAAGCAGAAAACAGCAACATTCATTCTTTCCTAAAATAGCAAAATTAAAAAATAAAATCAGGCACATAAAAATGAACTACGGATTAAAAATACATATTACTGCAATCACCTTTTCAGTTTGCTCTGAAAACTTTTGAAAGCAAGCAGCTATCAACAATACCTGAAATACTGTGTGTCAGCTGCTCAGTTAGTTGTTATAAATTGCTGCAAGCCATCCAGACATACCACCCCAAAACGAGCTACCTTTTTGTGGAGCTCTGTGCCTGTCTACTGCATCAGCAGCAGTACACCTATAGAGTACCACAGTAGCTTAGTGAAGTTCCACTGGCATTAGAAGCCAGGAACTGAACCTCAGTTGTTCATCAGAAAGTGAAACTTCTAAATCCATCTCAAGGATTGAGCTGAAAGAAATTCCTTGACTTTGTACACATGGTGCACATCTTGCTCTGAGTTGTTCAGAAGTTGTTCTGAGTTGCTCTGAGTTGTTTCATCAGTGAGTGATGAGGTACAAGATTCCTTGTATATGAATGGATAGAGAAGCAAAAGGAAACAGTATTTTCTACAAGACTGAGACCAAGATTTTGGCCTTTAATAGCAGAATTCAGAAAACTGTCTGAAATCTAAATGTAGGTTTCCTCTTTTGGATAAGGTTTTGTTCCTGTTAAAGTGAAAAGTGAACAAAGCCCAGCTGAAGGCTTATGATTAGTTCCAGCTTGTGCATTTATCCTCATGTCTCAGTCTTTGTTAAGAGGTTTCTGGCTGTGTCATCCGGTATTGAAACAGAGACAGGTCAGAACAGCAGAGAAAATAAAAAGCTGTGCAATTGCATTAAGGGCTTGCTTGTCAGGAGCAAGAAATCAAGTGATTTTAGGCACCTGTGGCGATTAGTGGGTTTTTTTACTATCAGCACTTGAATTAAAGAGTTTCTGTAGGGAAGCAGGTCACTCACTACTATATATTCAAAAAATAAAAATACCTGCACCACTTCAACTCACGTTTCTTAACTATGACTTCTTCTCAATATTCATCACCTATCTGACTGATTACCTTACATTCCTTACCATCATCTAAGAGCTAATAAATAAACATCATTACAAATGATTATCTGTCGTTTCAAACATCAATGACTATTTATAGCAGTAGCTGCTCTTCAGTCAGCCAAGTTCAAATTAAAAGCAAAATCTGACAAAATTAACTGATCAGTCACCTAAATTCAGGTTCACCAACTTATTTCTGAACATGCACACTCACACAACATGCGTTCTCCTTTCCTTGACATGACGTAGAACTACAGTGATATTTCAGGCAGCAGAAGGCTGAGAGCTCCCTCCAGAAGAAATGATGCCTTAGGCTGAGCTGTCCTTCCAGCCCTGAATTTTCAGTGCCTTTCAATTATTTCTAACAAATACAAACAAGCTTTCCTAATTTATGAGTGGTTCTTTTGCAACCACGTTTTGATTTCCTCAAAATTTCTATCCATCCACTGTATGTTGTCCTCAATGGTTTCCATGGCTTGCTGGATGCAATGAAGCTGTGCACTTTTTTCCTCCAGAGAACTGAAGAATTCTTTTACCTGTTGGTTAAAAAGAAGTGAAAGGAAAGCTGATGAATGAAGAGGCAGCAACGTCTCCTGCTTCCATAGCAAGAAATTTGTGGTACTTGACCTGACTTGACCACCTGACACCGAAAGTCATCTCAGAAGGTTTCTATCCCAGATGCTGATGAAAGTTACATTTCAAATTGCACTATAAAAAACATATATCCAGTAATCCAATTGCAAGAGATGTAATGTTGTGTGGGGGAATCTGTTGCTTAACCCAGACCTCTCCAAAGAGAACGTCCATTAAGTGTTGATGGTAAAATATTCAAAGAAGATTTCCCTAGGTGGAGAGGTCCACACCTCCTTTCAGTTTTCTACTAGAAAAAAATACCTGTATATACATCTAAGCCCTGCAGATCCTCTAGGGAGATGCATCCACATCTCTGGGCCGGGCACAGAAATGTCCCTGCAGTCTGTGGCAGAGGCCAACACACCACAGACACATTCTCAAGGGATCATTTAGATCTAAAAAGTGGGCTGAGAACCAAGCACAAAGCAATGTACTGCTCCTAGTGTTCTTTCATTCTGGATTTAATATTGTCATACTATTTCTGCCTCTGTTTTGCTCTAAATCAGGAAAATCCTTAACTGGCAACAGCAGAAGCAGCTTCTGAAAACAAGATGCTGGGGTGCTCTTAGAAACACAGAAACACAGAAACACAGCAACATAAAAACACTAGGTTGGAAGGGACCTACAAGATCATCTTGGCCAACCATCCTCCTATCACCATCCCTACTCACTAAGCTACTAAGTCTTGTAGGACTTCTCATCTGTGCAGTGACCAGTGTTGATTTTGTTTTGACACTGACCGAGATGGTAGAATAAGTGGACAAAATGATGACACTCATGTATGACATTAGGAACACTGGTGTATTTTATCACTGCTCTTCAGTATTTGCCGACACTCTGCTCAGTGTGGTTATTTTTTTTTTTTTTCCCCTTATTACTTTTCAGAGTGAAGCCTCAAGAAAACCCACCTCTCTGCCACCAGCTTAATGCTCTGCCTTGAGTAATCTAGCTCCATTGCTGTAATCTTTTCCAAGGAAAATACTGGATGTTACTCTGATACTTCATCACTGGTTGTGCTTTTAAAATGTTAAAATTTAATCCAAACTTTTGTTCCAGTGAAGGGCTTACCTGTGCAAGCTGTGGCCTTGTCGAATACTGATTTGTCACTCCAGTGACAATGTCTGCTATGGAAGATGAACCGAGTTCAAATCTGGCAAAAAGAATAACCCATTCTCAGAAAGCATGCTATTTTGTAGGAAATAGTGTTTTAATGTATGACTGGGTAAAGTTCCACAGGAGTGGAACAGTTTTTGTTCCTTACTTTTCAACAAGTTTCTCCCAGTTTTCTCTTAAGAAGGTCCAAGCGAGATGATAGCCAGATGGGTTTCTGGCAACAGACACAATAATGAATGGAAAATCCTGAGTTCTTATGATGTCACCACGCAGACCTTCATCCATTAGCCTAAGAGGTAGTAACAGAAATGGAAGTTGTTTAGACCAGTAGATAACAGTGACAAACGATTACTCCCTCAGCATTTTTCTACTATTGTTAAAAAGTTCACATTTCCAAAGGTCCTGACACCTATTTCTTTGGGGTGACTTCATCTACCTTTCCATTAATGTTAACTTTCACAAGTACAGTTACTTAAGAGACCTGTATGCTGATTAAAAAAGCATCAAACTTGTGGGTGTGAACACCTGAAAACCGCTCTCAAAAGCAGGAAAATTCATGTTACAACATCTGTAGCCACAATCAAAGTAACTACAAATAAACAAAGAAGTGTGACAAGCAAAGGCAAGGTATCATAGCTTTACTTTTTGGCCCTATTTCCTAATTCAGATTGACTCCTGGCACTAAAACCCTGAAAGGAAGTGCTGCAGCCTCTTAGGTATTAACTCCATAAAGCATTTCAGAAATGCTGAAATTAGCAGCTGTGATGGAGCAATTCTGGTTCCTGTTTCAGAATTGGTGTATCTTCCCCCCATACACACTTTTTCTTGTGTAGCACACTACTCACCACTGAAGTTTGTCCTTATTCCTGGTGAGGCTGAGAGCTAATGCAATTTTATCTTTGTCCACACTGAAGGAGTGGTGCTGATATTTATTAAGGAGAAAATCCCAACCTTCAGATGTTTGTGCTCCAACAGCATACACTGCTGTCTTCACATCTGCTGGCAGCCTACGGCAAATTGAACAGCAAGTTACTGTCTGTGTCATTTCTATGAATTAAGCAGAAGTATAACCATGTTATGCATCAACTGGGATACCAGACAGTTCATTAAGAAATACTGGCCCTGCATGGGTATTAGAAAGTGGTGCCAGTTGCTGAGAACCAGTAAAGTATATCACAGGCTGAACCATGGTACTGCTCCTGCCCTGGAAATATTTTCCTGATGCAACAAAATAGACTCAGCTTCAGACTGCAGAAAGGATTGCAGTTTTGCTCTTAATTAATTAACTCTGCTATAATCACACAGAATATCAGAAAAGACAGCTTTAGAAGAGGCAGTGCTATTTACAAAACAGACCTTAAGGTTCCATTGGATTTCTGCCATTTTGAAAAGTACTCTTCTGCTCTGTCCACGCAGGGCTGGTACCTGCGCACACATGCAAACAGCAGCAGGGACTGACGGAGCATTCTCTCCGACACTGAGCCTTCATCACTCCAAAACTGCTTGTCAATTAGGTCCTTAAACAGACTGACTATATAGTCCTAAAAGAAGGCAATAATAAATACTTACACAAAGTGCATTTTGCAGGGTACAAGAATTTCCGAAGTTGTAGACACTTTCAGTATTACCTTTAAATGTTTTTCTGTGTCATCCATATCCCTCCGCTCCATGAGCTTGTATATAGGAACCAGCTCATTCATACCTTGGAGTATGGGCATGATCCGTGTTTCCCATTTCATGTATAAAGTTAAATCAAAAGCTTTAGAAATTGACAGTTTTTTTATTCTAAGGAGTAGAAGAGATAAAACGATTTAGAATTAAACTTGGAAGACAAACTTAAAAGCAAAACCACTCTCCAAGCCCATGACTTTACTTGTAAACTTGCACTGCACATCTGCATTGAAAATGATGTGTTTTTGCTCCCCTTTCAAATCTATTCATTTTAATGTCACGCTGAGAATTTAACTTCTGATTGTCTTCTGGCCTAAAAAACTCCAGCTGAATTGGAGAGTAAGAGATCTATGCCCTATTTAATTTCCTTCTTGTTCATCAGCTTAAAAGAAAAAACAAGAACCCTTAGCTTGCAAAGAGCTTGAGGACTCAGCATCATGGAGCCTTGTAATTACAAGTCTTGTAATTTTGTCTGACAGACCTCACTACTACAATACACAGGTCATTGTTAGGGATGGTACACATGTATGTGCTGCTTCTCTGTGAAAACTGAGCTCTGAAGTTACAAATAAAAACCACAGGGCACTAAGTTAACACACCAAATACTGTATTTCACAGAGAAGTTATTTGCAAGCCTGCCTTCTCAGAAACAAGACTCAAACTATATACAGTTGCAAACCCATCCATCTGCTTGGAGTATGAGAATTACATACGTCCTCTGGTCTGTTCTGTTAAATATGCTTAGATAAAGCCACTGCAAATCCTGAGCTTACATATCTGTAAGCAAGTGGGGAACACCCTCTCAGACTATTTAAAAGATGTAAGGAATAACATAGACATGATCAACATTACTTTTTTAATGACGTTCTTACAAATGCAGAGTTTGCCCTTTTTTTTTTTTTTGCCTTGGGCAGAACATCTTACCTCACAAGCTGGAATACATTGTTAATGAGACTTGCTCTGTCATTACTGCTAATCATTGTATGGTTCTCTCTCAAAAGGTTGATCAGACGATCCCATCCATCATCTTCATAGTGTACAATGTAATAACCACTCATGTCCACATTGAATTTAATCCATTCAACTTCTTCTGGAAGGATAATTACATCTGCAAACATAATTATAACTCCTCTTCGTTAATGACTCAAACACATCTTAGGGTTAGACCCACAAATCATTTCATTTGATTAAAATTCCAACACAGTTGGATACAATAAGAGATGGTTACAGTGATGTTATTGAGATGACAATCTTGTTGTCAATTATGAGGGGAAAAAAAAACAAAAAACAACCCAGCAGAGCTGAAAAAAAAAACCTGTTGGACTTTGAAAAGTTAATCGAATAATCAAATTAGTCAAAGAAATTACCTGTTCTGGTCCTCATCAAAAATCTTTCAACGGTATTAGATTTGCTGGTAATGTAGGTCAGTGGAATGTGCCACAAGTACCTATTGCAAAACAGAAGTCCTCCATTTAATGAAAGAGCTTTGCAAAACCTTCTCCAGCTTAGCTCAGTCTAACAGCTGTGTCTCCTAGCTGCCAGATGACAGGCATGAGCTGCACTCACATCTCCACATTTCAGTACAGGCCCACATGCATCTAGCTAGTTTTAATTTAGTTTGCTTGGCAGATTATTAACAGTGAAGCTGCAGCAGTACAAACTTTCAAGCCTAGTTCCACTAGCACATCTGTAGCACAGGCTTATTCAGCTCATCCAGGTGCTCAGCCCCTGCAGCTCTGCAGCAACTGGTGCCCCAACCAGGCACTCAGAGTCCGACCAACTGCACCTACTGCAGCAGCGGTGCTGGTCTTCAGCTGCACAAAGATGCTCGCCCAGCTGGCTCAGCAGTGTTCCTTAAGAAACAACAGTCAAAGCTTCTACTGCATAACTGTGATTGTCAGAGGTGAGCACTGCAGTTTACTCTGAGTTTTACCCATTTTCTTTACCCATTTTCTGTGGGTGAAAGAGAATCCATTCCCTTCCTGTAGTGCTCCTGCTCCACGTGGACGTTCTTCCCTCTCACTGTGACAGTTACCACGGGAAAACCTTTTTGCAGTGTCCAAGTGTCCATCATTGCCTTCACATCAAGAGTCTCTTTGGTCCAGTGCTGTTAGCGAGGAAAAATGAAGACACAAGAAGAGGAGGGAGAAAGAAACAGTAGGTAAGGACTTCATGAAAGCTGCTGCATATTTGTAAGCTATACATAGGAAAGTTTAGGACAGAATATCCCATCATGACATCCCTGGCTGATCTTCCAGTGGATGCTTTTATATAGTTACTAAGATCTCTTTAAGAAGTGAAGTTTTTCAGCCAGCCCTGGGCACGGAAGTAGGATTGCTGTCTGCACATGTACCAATCCCACAGCACAGGATAGTTAACATGATGGGACTCTGATAAATGTCAAACTTCCAAGTACTAATGAATAAAATACTAGATGCTTACTGCACTTGAAGATGACTGCTGGTTCCTTCTGCAAAAGCCATCACCAAGTAGTTCACTTTTTTCAGTACCTACTGTGGGACAAATCTGTAAAAGAGTTTCAGTCATCTATGATGTTATAGCTGTAAGTAGTATCTGCTGTTTTCATTAATGCATAAGAGAAACAAATTACCAGTGAAAAGCTATGAAATTTGAAAAAAAAAAAAAAAAAAGAGAGTAAGAAATACTTGCATTTGTTAAGCTGTCCCACAAATCATCATTCTTAGTATTCTGATAGCTGTATTTCTGTAGGTACTGCACAAGTCCAGCCTTAAACACGTCAGCAGTCAGGTACTCCCTCAACATATTTAATATACATGCTCCCTAAAAAAAAAAAAATAGAAAGCCAGAGTGACGAAGTGTTTACAGAACCACTGCTTAATCAGCAAAATGTTGTTTCTGGAAATTTTTCAGCATGCTACTCGCCTAAGTAGCAGTATGGCTTCATTTGCCTCTGATTAAAAAATAATTAAGCATTATGTATATCTAAGCAATAATTTGGTTTTCATGATCACCTTTCTTAAAAATGTATTCGAGTAAACTGTGCTATTATTTTTTTAATTACTATATAGAATGGGCACCATATAATGCTATAGTGAAAAACACTGCTTTGCTTAAGCATCTGAAATAATGGTGTAATGGTTTAAATTGATACAGAACAGAGAAGAGGGAGCAAAACCTCCTCTTTCTAGGCAGAAAAAGGAAACCACCATTTGAACTACACACAGGTGCTTTGTACAAGGAATTAGGGAAGCCACAAAAACTTGTACTAACACCACAGCTCAAGGATGCCCGGTACAAAGGACTGGGATCGGCACAATACAGTTTTACTGTACTATTGGTATAACTGAAAACAGAAGCAGTTACTCATTTTACCTTGTTATATGAGACATCATCAAACATTTCTAAAATTTGAGCTGGATCCTCCACCGGAGTAGACACAGGATGGGATGAATTTAATGCATCCAATTCCATGGCATCAAAACATCTTCTTAAGAAATAATCTTCCTAATGGGAGGGAGAAATGATTATTGCTACTACATTTTGCTCAGTGATTACTGAGCTCCTGTTAGTTCACGCTACATCCATGTCACATCATCTTCACTTTACACAAAGAAAGCAAAGCACGTCTTCCTTTTTATTGCAGAGCATTAGGAAAAAATAATGCATTGGTATTAACATAAAAGACCCAAATTACTTCTACCATTCTAAACAAACTTAGCCCAGTTAGTGAGAGCTGAAAATAACTCCACAAAAGCACGCGCACATTCCAGCAGTTTGATGAGGAAAATTATGGTCAGTAACCATACAAATAACAAAGTTACCATACACATAACAAATTAGAGAAAAAAAACATGATAAGAACAACAAAGGAAAAAAACCCAGTGGTGAACTTCATCATTTCCCTGTAATTATATGGCAAAATCCTGCACAGATCTTCCCAGTGCATCTCACTTTGGTGGAGCTATGCAAACTTTTAAATAATAAATTAAAAAATC
>VXAB01011230.1:0-19714 GCA_013399175.1 Odontophorus gujanensis
CCGCGTTGGCGGCGACAATCCGTGCTTCATCATCGCGGAGATCGGGCAGAACCACCAGGGCGACCTGGACATCGCCAAGCGCATGATCCGCATGGCCAGGGTGCGCGGGGCGGGCGGCGGACGGCCGCGTGCGGGAGGTGGGGGCGGGCCCCGGGCTCTNGGGAGCGGGCCCCGGGCTCTCCCCGGGAGGAGCGGGGCTGCTAAGGAAGGGAACGCTCCGCAGCCGACGGTCGGTGCGCGGCGGCTCTTGGGTGTGCCGTGCTCGCGCTGGGAGGTGCCCGCCTCAAACTCAGCACCGTCGGTGTGCCGCGCCCGGGTGCGGGTGCGGCTCCGGAGCGGTGCCTGCGTTTGCCTCGGCTGCCTTAGCGCTCGTCACTGCGTTCCCGCCGGTGCCGCGATGGTGCGAATGCTGCGGTGCCGATGCGTGCTCAGGTTGCTGCCGGTTGCGCTGCCCCCGAGCGTGACGCAGCTTCTTTTGCAGGACTGCGGGGCGGATTGCGCTAAGTTCCAGAAAAGCGAGCTGGAATACAAATTCAACAAGAAAGCCTTAGAGAGACCGTACACCTCCAAACACTCCTGGGGGAAGACCTACGGGGAGCACAAGCGCCACTTGGAGTTCAGCCACGACCAGTACAGGGAGCTGAAGAAGTACGCGGAGGAGGTTGGGATTTTCTTCACGGCTTCTGGCATGGATGAGGTATAGAAACCACACCAGCATGATGCAAAGTTCAGCTGTCGCATCTGTTGTTTGCAGCTTACAGTCCACCAAGTACGTGTTGATGTTGAGTTTATAAATGAGGAAGCTGGAGTGCTGCTTGTTCCCTTGTGTATCCACTGTGGTTGATTATACGTCAGACTTTCCTCTATAGATTTTCTTTCTTTACTTAATGCCAATCTTTCCTCTAATCTCTCCCTTTCTTCCTGTTTACTGGATATAAGCCAGTGTTTCTGAACAACAGAAACAGCTACACTCCCTTTTCCATCGAGATGCAGAGGGTCTTTGCCTTGCTCTGCCACTCTTGAAACATATACTGATTTTGTCAGTGGACATTTTGGGTAGTCACCCACCTTCCATGGAACTCATCTGCTGCTGTTTCCCCTTGAGAGATGTGACGTCTTTAACCTCTTGGAAGTTGCGTACCTCAAATTAATAAATGCAGTGTACGATTGAAATGTGTAGGCTGGAAAGTTTGGGTATCAGTTAAACCTTAACACAGGGTGAAGGCTGTATGTTACTTTACTTTTATTTGTGGCCTAGAAAACGAAGAAAACAAACTGAAAGAAACCCTCTAGAAGTAAGCCAGCCACTTTTCCCTAAGGCAGGCCTGCCAGCATTTCTGTAGTTTTGCAAGTAGCCTTGCCCACGATGGGATTAAATGGGATATATCTAGTGTCCTAAGGTGATCTGTTGTGTGTCTCACTTTCCTTACCATCGAAGAGAGTTGCTGATCCGTTAGCTGAATCTCCTCTCTTGTAACTCTTCATCTGGCATAAAAGTCTCTCCTTTCATTGTACCTCTTGTTTCTTTATTTGAACAACATTATTGTCTCCTTTTTTTGTATTCCCCGGACTAAGGAATTGCAGTCCCTTCAGGCTTTTTCCCTTGTCTTTTCTAGTCCTCTGGCCATTCTCACTGCTTCTGTAAACACACTGTCCTGCCGGCTGAAACCCTTGAATTGCTGTGTCCCCTCTGCGTGCAGCTGTCAGACCCCTTAGAAAGCTTATTTCAAGAGTCAGACCAAAAAAATAAAAAGGTGTTTTGCATGTATTGCAGGAGTCTTTTGCCATGGGCTTAGAAATAAATCAGGCAAAAGAAGGTGTTGTGATATTTATGTAATTTGTATTTTCATGTCTGAGGGATCAGTGGAATAGCAACATTTCCTGTTTTTCCTTTAAGAAAATAACATTTTAATCCAATAGTCTTCAGCTTCTTAAACACCTGTATGTCTTTGGAGTGAAAAATCCCATTCTTTTCTGATATTAAAACTTCCTTGCCAGCCGTAGTGAAATGCAGAACTTGTGAAATGTGGCAGTTCACTTTCCACCTGTAGTACCCTTATTTTCCTCAAGATGCTGCCCGAGCTTGTTGCCTCATCAGTTGTTCAGCGGTATTGATCCACCGACATCATTCTTTCAGCAGCAGTTTCTCCACACAGCTGCTGACACTTCTGGCAGCGTTTCTGCTGGCCACAGATCTTTGAGCTTACCACAGACATTGCGTAGATTGGTGTAGTATTTGTTACCTTCTGTAAATTGAATGTGATCTCTGGAACTCCAGCTCCGTCAGGGAGGTCAAAATGTGTGTTTAATTGTATGAGGAAGTTGTTCTGTGAAGCGATGCGTGAAGTAAATACAAAGACTACGGTAAGTTAAGTTCTTCATCTGTTGTGTTCCAGAGTGTTCCGGAGACGGAACAGGATCCCATTGAACCACTCCCTCTAATGTTGTCCCTGCTGCTTGAAATTGCACAGAATGGTTGAAGTTGGAAGGGACCTCTGGAGGTCGTTTGATCCAGTCCTGCTGCTCAGGCTGGGCTTGGTCGTGGGAGCTGGAAGATAGTCATGTTACGAAGAGTGGTATTAGATACTGAGTCCAAATGTTGTGCTTCATTTTGTGCAATCTTAGATTAAATTTTTTGCTTCGTAGTATATCCTTATGCCCAACACATCTTAGTGAATAAACTATATTAAAGAGACATTATACATCCTTGACACAAGCAAGTGAACCTGCATCTTAATGATTACTGAAGAATTAAACCAGAGAAGATATGAATCTCTTTTGAAAGTTACCTCATGCTTTCTGTAGCACTGAATAAATTCAGCAGCAACAAAGAATGGGACAAGGAAATTAGAGGTGTTTGGGGAATGATTGAAAGGGGGACAAAGTTAGGTAGCTGTTCCATTGTTTCCCTCAGAGTGAGTGCAGGATTTTAATATCACTCATGATATGAGATCTTTTTCTTCAGTACGCTTACTTTCAAAAGGTTAACGTAGTGATGCAATTCAGATTTTAATNTCCTTTATGCTCAGATGGAACTTCTTTTGTTCTGGTTTATGCCCACTGTCCCTTGTTCTGTCACTGGGCACCGTTGAAGTGAGCTTGACTCAGTCCACTTGACTCCTGCCCATTTTCAGTTGATCCGCTCTTAGCCTTCAGCAGGCTGCACAGCCCTAGGTCTCTGCCTTTCCTCATAGAGGAGATGCTCCAGGTACCTCATCATCTTTGTGACCCTCTGCTGGACTTTCTCTAGAATTTCCCTGTCTTTCTTGAACAAAAACTCAGTAAAGTTCACTGGCTTCACGGTAGCTCAGTTACTATGTGTTTTCCCCACTTCATTTCAGAATCATAGAATGGCCTGGGTTGAAAGAGACCATAATGATCATCTAGTTTCAACCGCCCCGCCACGTGCAGGGCCACCAGCCAGCAGAGCAGGCTGCCCAGCGCCNCAGCGTTTCTGCTGGCCACAGATCTTTGAGCTTACCACAGACATTGCGTAGATTGGTGTAGTATTTGTTACCTTCTGTAAATTGAATGTGATCTCTGGAACTCCAGCTCCGTCAGGGAGGTCAAAATGTGTGTTTAATTGTATGAGGAAGTTGTTCTGTGAAGCGATGCGTGAAGTAAATACAAAGACTACGGTAAGTTAAGTTCTTCATCTGTTGTGTTCCAGAGTGTTCCGGAGACGGAACAGGATCCCATTGAACCACTCCCTCTAATGTTGTCCCTGCTGCTTGAAATTGCACAGAATGGTTGAAGTTGGAAGGGACCTCTGGAGGTCGTTTGATCCAGTCCTGCTGCTCAGGCTGGGCTTGGTCGTGGGAGCTGGAAGATAGTCATGTTACGAAGAGTGGTATTAGATACTGAGTCCAAATGTTGTGCTTCATTTTGTGCAATCTTAGATTAAATTTTTTGCTTCGTAGTATATCCTTATGCCCAACACATCTTAGTGAATAAACTATATTAAAGAGACATTATACATCCTTGACACAAGCAAGTGAACCTGCATCTTAATGATTACTGAAGAATTAAACCAGAGAAGATATGAATCTCTTTTGAAAGTTACCTCATGCTTTCTGTAGCACTGAATAAATTCAGCAGCAACAAAGAATGGGACAAGGAAATTAGAGGTGTTTGGGGAATGATTGAAAGGGGGACAAAGTTAGGTAGCTGTTCCATTGTTTCCCTCAGAGTGAGTGCAGGATTTTAATATCACTCATGATATGAGATCTTTTTCTTCAGTACGCTTACTTTCAAAAGGTTAACGTAGTGATGCAATTCAGATTTTAATGAAAGTTTCTGTAACTCCCAAAGGAAGTTATAGGAGGCAGCGGAATACTTCTACAATAAATCAAGTGGTAGAGTTATTCAGGAAAGCTGCCTGCAGTCTCTGAATAAAATTCTTCTTCACCGCGAAACAGAAGCTAATATTCTTACTATTTGCTTCCACAGTACCAAGAGTATTTTGACAGCAGTTTCAGAAATTCAGGCTTAGTGTTTGTAGAAGTGTTGTAAAGGCATCCAACAGAAAAATCCAGCCAGACTGTCAGTGTTAATCTTGAAATCTAGTCATTTGTCTCACCCAGAGTTTCCCAACTGTTAACCTGCACATCAGCCTCCAGAAGCAGAAGGATGCTTTGGATTTATGTAATCTTTCTGTTTACTTTGTACCTTATACCGTTGGTTCTGGACTAGTATAATTTTACGTTTATGTATACGTATGCCCTATTTAATTAAACTTTGCTTTTGCTATTTTGCCAGGTTGGCTTGTTGGTAGTTCCTCTCTACCGTTAACCCAGCTGAAGTAGTATGCTGCAAATCAGTGATTTTTATTTGTTTGTTTGTTTGTTTATTTTCCTTGCAGATGGCTGTGGAATTTCTTGATGAACTGGATGTTCCATTTTTCAAAGTAGGATCGGGAGATACAAACAATTTTCCTTATTTGGAAAAGACTGCAAAGAAAGGTAAGCATTTTCCTTTGATCAGTGTTTGCAGAATCACAAGAGTTGTAGGAGTTGGTCCAAGCCCTTGCTAAAGCAGGTTCCCTACGTCAGGTCACACAGGAAAGTGTCCAGGTAGGTTTTGAATATCCCCAGAGAAGGAGGCTGCACAGCCCCTCTGGGCAGCCTTTTCCAGTGCTCTGTCATTTTCAAGTTTTCCTTTATGCTCAGATGGAACTTCTTTTGTTCTGGTTTATGCCCACTGTCCCTTGTTCTGTCACTGGGCACCGTTGAAGTGAGCTTGACTCAGTCCACTTGACTCCTGCCCATTTTCAGTTGATCCGCTCTTAGCCTTCAGCAGGCTGCACAGCCCTAGGTCTCTGCCTTTCCTCATAGAGGAGATGCTCCAGGTACCTCATCATCTTTGTGACCCTCTGCTGGACTTTCTCTAGAATTTCCCTGTCTTTCTTGAACAAAAACTCAGTAAAGTTCACTGGCTTCACGGTAGCTCAGTTACTATGTGTTTTCCCCACTTCATTGCAGAATCATAGAATGGCCTGGGTTGAAAGAGACCATAATGATCATCTAGTTTCAACCGCCCCGCCACGTGCAGGGCCACCAGCCAGCAGAGCAGGCTGCCCAGCGCCTCATCCAGCCTGGCCTTTAATGCCTCCAGGGATGGGGCATCCACAACCTCCCTGGGCAACCTGTTCCAGTGTACCACCACCCTCTGAGTGAAAAAATATTCAAAACAATTCTTTTTTATTCTTTTTTTTGAAAAGGCTTCCTTTTCTACTTCACCTAAATGCATTTACTGTAAGAATTACAGTTAAGCTTGTGCAGATTTCTTAGGGATCTAAACTTGAAATCTAGGCAAAACCTTTTTTTATAATGGCTAGGACGCCCAATGGTGATTTCCAGCGGGATGCAGTCAATGAATACAATGCATCAGGTTTATCAGATTGTGAAGCCCATCAATCCGAACTTCTGCTTCCTGCAGTGCACCAGTGCCTACCCACTTCAGCCTGAGGATGTCAATCTCCGCGTTATATCGGTCAGTGAATAAGTAAGACTGCTGTAGTTACAGTACCACAGAACGGCTGTGCACTTCTGCATTCTGTTTCCAGGTCTTAGGCATGCTTGAGTTTGCTTCTGGGAAGTGAGAAAATGTATTATGGTCCTTTAATTCATCCTGGCCTTGAAGTACAGTTATTAATTGGATCTTCTTTTGGCTGAAGTCAGCTTTAAGGAATATAAGAAGAGATACTGCTGTTGGGTCTTTGCAGTTAAATAGAAGGAGGTGGGAGGTTGAAGCATTAGCCTGTACTTTGGAAGGGAAAGGGTGTGGATAGTTACCTCACTTTTTGGGAAGGTGTGTGAGAACGTGTTCCGAAGCAGGGGGCTCAGCCGGGTGATTTCATTGAAAAGGGTTCATGTGAATATCACAGCTGTGAGAGAAAATGGGTTATAGTTTCCTTTGAAATTATTGCTTGGGTGTGCCCGATACTGATGTAGTTAAATGTTCACAGATCAGCCAGCTTTCAAACATTTGCCTAGCTTTATGCACACGGTATTTGTTAGCTTGAGTAGTAGAACTGGACACGACTGAATTTAATTGCCTGTAAGACTGAATCACTCCTGTGATTGCTTCAGATTTGAAACATGGGAAGGAGCACCATCTGCTTTGAACAGAGGTTAAGCTTAACGAGGTATTGGGTTCTTGGATGAAAATAAACTCTGTTAGTGTAACTTCCAGCAGGGTGGGCTTTTAAGACCTTGAAGAGGACAAATAAATGAAGAAGAAAAGCAGAAGTCGTAGAATAGAATGTGTCTTTCTCATTGTCAGAGTTGATAATCACAGTGAACTCCTCAGAGCATTCTCCCTGAGCGTAACCAACCACTTGTTTTGTGGCAGGATAACTGCCCATGTTTTCAGTGCAGTTATTACTGTTAAATATGCTGTTTTTGAAATTGCTACCTTGGTAACTAAGACCAACTCTGTCATGATTCCAGGCGTACCAGTCAGCTTTTCCTGACATTCCCATTGGCTATTCGGGGCATGAAACTGGCATTGCCATTTCGGTGGCTGCTGTTGCTCTGGGTGCTAAAGTATTGGAACGTCATGTGACTCTTGACAAAACATGGAAAGGAAGTGACCACCAAGCATCTCTGGAGCCAAAGGAGCTGGCAGAGTTAGTGAAAGCCATCCGTACTGTGGAAAAAGCCATGGGTTCTCCAATCAAACAGCTCTTGCCTTGTGAAATGGCTTGCAATGAAAAGGTAACTTTTGTTTTTGATTCAGTTAGTAAGTCATATGCAGAAGAACAGCACCCTAATACTTGGGTTTGTAGGCTCAAGATGTCAGTTTTTGAAGCAGTGTTTTGCCTCTGCCCTCTGATGAATTTTTCAGTGCTAAGGAGCAGCGCACACGCTGCACTTATTGCACTGTAACTTTAATGCAGACCTGCCATTTCTTACCATGTGCTATTTCTGGCAGCCAGTAACTGTTCATACCAAAGCCTAACACTGCGTTTTGAGTTCAGTGGACATCTTACGTATGTCACGCAGTGATGAACTCTGTTGAGCTGTCTGTATGAACGTGTGAGCTGTGTTGACAGAAAGCTAGAATGCTAGTGAGTCTACACGGATTCACTCAATTCTGATACTGGGAAATGCCAGTGAGACATTATCTGGTTTCAGGAAGGATTTAGACTTTCTCGTCAGTTTCGTTTCAGTGAACATTTCCACACTAACTCAAACTTCTTATGGAGTAAGAAGTTAAGTAGCAGGATGGGCAGCCCTTTCCCAAGTAGCTGTATGATTTTTTTAAATCCTTTTCTGGTATTCTTTGCCTAGGATTGTGTTACTTAAATGTTCTTTTTGTTTTCTCTTGTGTAGCTGGGGAAGTCTGTTGTGGCAAAAGTGACCATTCCTGAAGGTGCGGTATTGACACTTGACATGCTGACAGTGAAAGTGGGAGAGCCTAAGGGATTTCCTCCAGAAGCCATCTTTGATCTGGTGGGCCAGAAGGTTAAAAAAACGATTGAAGAAGATGAAACCATCACTGAGCAGGCAGTAGAAAATCATGTCAAGAAAGTGAAGTGCTAAACCAAAGCCCTCCGTTTGGTATTTTATGATGTAGGTCTGTCCCACTGCACAACATATTTAAGTGTAGTGGCACGGTATGTTAGAAAGGATCCAAGTAGGTTAACATTTTCAGGGTCTGTTTAGCTGGAAGTTTTTGCAACTAGGGGATATAAATTACGAAGAGCAATTTAGAAACAGCTTAGTACTCTGTCTTGAAAATACCATACTCCTCCTCTCCCATTCCATTTAGATTAGTTTGGATTTTTTGCCAAATCTGATAGGTCTACTGTTTTCTAGCTTGCTTTTTCTGGTAAGAATACACTAATCCTAATAATTTGTCTCTACTTGAATTGTTCTATTGCTGTACCCTTTTTTATCTCTTCTGCCATTTCCTTCAGTCCCATGAAAGTAGGATGCAAGTTTGAGTTGCATGCATGGAAGAGAAAGTTTACATAAACTGAACAGAAAACTTTATATAACTTTATATAGATGCTTCTTAAGATAAGTCTTAAGATTTTAAAAATTAGTTTCAAGGTAAAGAAATGGGCTGCCTGAGGAATGGAAGTGGACAACCTTATAGAAGCACGGCAGTATAGAGAAAGGACATAATTGTCTATTCCTGTGATGCCACTTTTGAGAAAACTAGATTCCAGTATGTACATACCTTCTCAAAGGCAGTATCATCAAAGTCAGTGAATTGGATATATAGACAGCTCCCATATAAGAAGCAAGAAAAGGAGCCTTTCTATACTTTTTGTAAGCGGAAAGACAAGACTAGATGAGGCAAAATTTGCCAAAGACGGATCAGTGGAAGAAAATTTCATCTGTTCTTCCAGAAATGGCAAAAGCATCTGTTAGCTTAACTGAATCCTGATATCCTAATACACTCTGCAGTGCAGTTGGGTTTCTCTGTTTGTATGTGGGGTCAGCTTCTCAGGTAAGAAGTCATATTCTAGTAAAGATTTAGCATCTTCCTGCTTGTCTAGATCACCTCATTGACCAGATCACAGCATGGTTGTCAGCACTCGTCTGTGCACTCCACTCTTGCAGTACAGGTTCTTTTCAAGTAGTTCAGCCCCACTGTGCATTGTCCTGCTGCTCTTACCTTTGGGCAGGACCAGATGGCAGCAGGTGTAACACATCTCTCAACTAGCTTGGTTAGCACAGAATCACATTGGTGTAATCCATCTGTCTTTGTGAAAGAATCATTTGCTAGTTACGGTTATTACGGTTATTGCTACCTCTGTCATGAATTGGTAAAGTATCTTGAATTTGATGGTGATGTTTCTGTGCCTGTGAGTAGTATACTCTGAAGAGTCTGTAGTTCTTTCTATCTTGAAACTGGGAAGAAGCTCTTTGAATCGTGTGTTTATGGCAGTCTGTGAGCTCTGATGCCATATGCTTGCCTTGCATATGGAAACAATACAAATGTTGATTTTTTTTTTTTTTCAAGTGCCAAATTATAAATAAATCTGACTTTTAAAACAAGCTCCTGTTTTTGTATTTCAGTCTGTAGTAAGACCTTGCCAGCAGCAGAGAGGAGTACACAGCCTTTAGTATTTGAACTACCAAGGATTACCTGGCTTGCTTCAAGTGGCAGTGCTTGTTCAGGTGAACAGTACAGCTGATCCAATAAACTGATTAAAACGTAGGCTTCAGAGATTTCCAGGACTTTAATCATAGAATTGCTTAGGTTGGAAGGGCCATTTCCATACATTCTGTCACTTGTTACCTGAGAAAAGAGATAAACAACATCATCTCTGCAGCCTCCTTTCAAGCAGTTGCAGAGAATGATGAGGTCTCCCCTCAACCTCGACCTTACTAAACAACTGCAGTTCCCTGTGTTGCTTCTTCAATGTCTTGTTTTCTACCACCTTCCCCTCCTTTATTTTGTTGCTCTTCTCTGTGTGTGCTTGAACAACTCAGTATCCTAGTGAGAGGACTGAAGCTGAATGCAGAATTGGAGGTGTGGTCTCACCAGTGCCCCCTATGCAGGGGGACAATCACTTCCTTAGCCCTCCTAGCTACACCGTTTCTGATGCAGGTCAAGATGCCACTGGCCTTTTTGAACACCTGGGCGGACTTCTGGTTCATATTCAGCTGCCTGTTGACCAAAACTCCAGGTCCTTTTCTTTCCCTAGCCTATGCTGCTACACAGAGTTGTGAGCCAAGTACAACACCTGACACTTGGCTTCACTGAGTGTTATGGACTTCATCCACTGATCCAGTCTATCCAGGTCCCTCTGGAGACTCCTTATACCTTCAAGCAGATGAACAATTCAGCCTAATTCAGCATTGTCTGCAAGCTTACTGAGCAAGTGCTTGATCCCTTCATCCAAGGCACTGACAAAAATATTGAGAACTAGCCCCAGTACTGAGCCCTGGAACGTACCTCTGGTGACTGGCCACTAAATGGACTGAACAATATCTAGATAGGGAATAAGAATAAATCATCACTCCTACAGAGAAGCAGCAGATGAAAATTAATCCTTGTGAACTGTCTGCTAGTTTTACCCGCATCTGTCTCTAAACATCAACAGTTAAGAGATTGTGAAATAGGAAACAGTAATTTAAGCACAAGTGTGGAGGATTAGAAGTAGATGTAACCACTGGGGTCGGATGAAGGTCAGGAGACATTCATTGAGACAGCAGGTGGGACTGTGGAATCTGGAGATGAGTGTGGAGGAGCAACCAAGGAGAAGGAAGAGGGAAGAGCAAAGCAACCACTCAGAAGTAGCCACTTGGCTGATGTGGCCCAATCTGAAGTTGTTTGTCACAGGAGTTGTCTATATATACTGTTGATGTTTGGAATAAAGTGTCTTTGTATTATGACACCTGCGGAGTCGTTGTGGAGTCCATTGTTTTCCTCCTACACTCAAGTACCTCATGCCCTAGTATTTTCAGTACATCTGTGGTTCTCATCTTGCTTCTTTTCCTAATGGGGATGTACACAACTGTTTCTCTTGCTTCCCCTCTAGGTGTGGGAAGAACAGGGCCACTCAGAACCCCACTTCAGAGACTGTCAAAATAGGACCAGCTTGTGGCTATTGTGTGACTACCTGTCATAAACGCTCAGAGTCCAATCGGAGATTTTGGAATATTTTATTACAATCAAAAGGTGAAAAGCAATCAGCAAGCAGCACTGGGTGTGCCAGGAAGTCTCCGCTCCACCAATGACGCACACCAAGAATATGGTTCTCTTGTCTTTTATACAGTGTCTTATTTAAAATTCCCTGAAGCCCCCTCCTCCTTTTGGTCAATCATTTTATCCTTCTACGCTTGTGAGGCCAGTCGCTAGAGGATCGCACATTCCTTCAGGTGATCTTTGGGATGAAGGCTGTTTGTCTTCTGTAATGCCCTCTGATTCATCCCTCGGTGCATTCCAGGCCCATCTTGCAAGGTCTGTGTTTGAAATGCTTATCTCTGCCACCCCTTGGTTTGAGGAATGAGCCTCCTGGGCTCCGTTTTGCAGGGTTAGTGAGAGTTCTGTTGTTAGTTTATCCTTCCATGCCTTATAAGGAAATTTTACTCCTTTAATCAATTTTATCGGCTGACTGGATTTAAAGGTGTTGTATCAGTATTTTTGACTGTGTCTTTTGACACGAATCACATTCACATGTTCTACACTACAGAAGTGCTCACTATACTTAGGGTACCTCTCCAACAGTCATGCCACTATTTGATATTTGCATTCAATATTTCAGAACGGAACACTTCATTTAGTATATTAATTATCAAAGTCTGCTGTCAACTATAAAGTTATAGAATATGTGAACTCAGAGCTTAAGACAAATTAATACCATGTACAACTGCAACACCTTCAATCTCATTATAGGATGGAGCTGGAAAAAACAATAACAAGACGTGACAGTATTTTTCAGGTTCAAATCTGAGTTTTAATAAGCATTTTTTCAAGCACTAGTCAGACTTTTTCCATTTTGCAAATCTGAATCAAGTACAAAAATACAATGCTTGGCATTTTAGGTGATTCATGTAAATCACTACTAAAGCAGCTTTCATACAAAAAAGAATGAGATAATAGGCTTTATTTTGCTTCATTCCTTATGTTAGTTTCCATATTCCAATGGACCCTTCCCAGAGCCTCAAAGCTGGGTAAAGTGGCTCTGTGAACTTGCAGCGGAAGGTGTGCAAATGAGACATGCCATCAGTAACATTATAGAATGAAAGGATTCCAGCTTCATAATCCAGAAAAACGCCAATGCGATCAGGATCGTCTTCTATCAGGAGAGGGATCCTCTCCCCCTTGTGAAATGCCCAGTATTCAAGATCAAACTTTTTAATGCACCAAGACGCCCTGTTCCAGCCCAGTCGACAGCTTTCAGAATCTCCTTTCCTGCCAATGGAAGGGTAGGCTGCACCAATCCACCACCCAGCTCCAGCATGTAGCAGGTCAACTTCCCAGTAATGGCTCCCAGAGAGGAATGCATCTCTGCTTAGCACTTGCCACAATTTATCAAATCTCTGGGGACCACAAGGGTAAAATATCCTCCTCCAGTTGCAGCTTACTACAAGACGATCATCAGACAACTTCAGCCTTGGATGAATGCTGTCATATTCCCAGGTTGGTGATCTTGCATCTGCAATCAAAACCATAAATGTACTTGCTATGTTTATCACGCCTTTTGAAAAAGGCCAAGGAGATCTCCTTCGAAAAACAGGCTAAGAAGTTCCACAGCACAGAAGAAAAGCATCATGTATGTAGCAAAAAACAACCTACCACTGCCCAGAAGGTTTGCAGCAGTTCACCTAACATGTCATTGACAGCAGAAAAATTTCAGTCTGGAACTGCACTCTAGAAATCACTGAATGCAGCAGCAGACAATTTTTACCATGAAGCAGGACAGAAATCACTATGCCATGAAAAAAGACCTCAGGAGAGTAAGTACTGCACATGAATAATGACTAAAAAACACAGCTGCATTCCCACACCTCTCTGCCTCACTGTGACCGCTAACACTAGCTGTGTTTAAAATACACAAAGCAGTGGTGCACATGGCCTTATTACCAGATTGTCTTTGTTTGGGCAAGATCACAGCATACACTTGGAAAGACATGCAGAAAGAGCTGCTGATGTGTAATAAGCATGTGAAGATGTCAGAGGGCCCAGCGCTGGTAATTCTGCAACCTTCACACTGTATAGGCTTCACTTTGTATACTGCAAATGAAGGGAGAAGCAAATGGCACTTTATGTGCAGTGTTATCTCAAGAATGCTCTGAACAAAAAGAAAGGTTTCATAATCTTAATTCTGTAAACAAACTAAAACTTCCAAAACCACAGCACCATAGGGCTCTCATAGATGCTACATCTTATTGTTGTGATCACTATTAAATCATGAGAACAGCTTATATCATCCAGATCCCTGTTGATTTATCTGTTGGGCCAGATGTGTTACACAGAGAACAAAACTTAGAAATGGGGGTGGGCATAAAACAAACTAATGTCAGAACATGGAGGCAGCTAAACTTGTCAATAAGAAAGCAGGATGGACATCCTGTTGTCCCAACAAGATAACCAAACAGATGTCTCTCTTAAACAGAACACCCACAGGAATGGTGAGGAGCTCTCCCCCTTCAAGGTTTGAAAACTTACAGCAAAAGTGACCCTTAGGTTAAATCCCCTTGATAACCAGAGTTTGGAATGTGATGAATATGCATGTGCTATACCTTTAAATATGTATTCGTTTCTCTCTTTGGTGTACATGTTTGGTGGAGAGATCCCCCATGCACCCAGCGCTGTAATAAAGGGAATACCTGCTTGACATATTGCATTGTTGTGTCAAGTTACTTTGTCGGATTTCCCGGCATCACTATGCTTCAGTGGCAAAGTGCAAGACAGAAAAGCTAGCAATGGCTTCCCCATGATCTGAATAGGTGTTTAGGTGGGTGAATACCACAAGTACTAACGTTCACCTGTATGCACAAAAGACAAAAGAGAGGTGACAGAGGAGGATGGGCATCAGGAATGTAGGTAAAATGAGCATGCTGCAGGATTCCCTCTTGTGAATGACTGACTGTGAGTCTTGGTTCTAAGTCACCCACCTAAGTCAAACACTGGGGATGTGGCATCAAGTTTGTGCAGAGCACAGGAGAAACGCACTGAAAGATACTTGAACCCAAGTCTCACTTTAAGGCAGAGACAACAGTAAAGGCGTGGTTACAGTGGCTGCTTCACTTCTAGTAGCAGAGAAGAAAGGGGACCACTTAAGTGTTTAACTGGGAGAAGACGGCTCTACTCTCAAAGTTTTAAAAATAAAACACCACGGGGGATGCTTTTCAAGAGCATGAAAAGCTGTGCAAACTAGTGATCTCGCTAATCAAATTTGCCTGAAAACTTAAGATTTTCATGAAGCGCGTTGCTACTAAATCTGAAGCAGACACAAATTAATTCATTACTTAAGAAAAGGAAAACAGAACGAGAACAAAGGATCAAAGATGCATCAAGATGCTAGTTCTATACAAAAACATAGGACCAAGACTCCACGGACAGAAACTAAAATTTATTCCCCAGTATGAGGTATAGAAATTTGTACTGACTTTCAGGCAAGGCAGAGCACTTGATTCTCCTAAACAGTGTAAACATCAGAGCCCTTTTAAAAGGCCCATTTATGATAATGGCAGCACACATTCATTAGCTGTTACAGTGGATGAGCCAAGAGTGTTCTGAGTCTCCTAGCTCTTGTTAAACCACACTTACGTTTTAAGAAAAGCATCCGATCAACAGGAGACAAGGTTTTCAGCATTGTTCCAGGCTCCCTCTTTGAGGTGGCATTAAGGCTACTGAATACATCTGGGCAGAGATGAAAGGAGACAGCTTAGGTTAAGTGTGGAAATGGCAGACTACAGCTCTTTCTCAAAGTTTTAAAAATAAAACACTATGCGGGATTTTAAAGATGGGTTATTTGCTTCTCTGTGTTGTGAATTCCACCCACATTCTGAGAACTGGTGTAGGAAACCTCGTGTAGGGAACCTGCTTTGGCAGGGGTGTTGGACTCGATGATTTCTTGAGGTCCCTTCCAACCCTATGATTCTGTGATTCACATCTGATCTTCCATGGGACAATCTGTGATACTTTTCCTGGAGAATGGCCCCTTGCTCTCCACACTTTTCTCCTTATGCTCTTTGGATAGCATGAAGATGCTGGATCCCAGTGATGCAAAGGAAACTACACAATCCAGCACAACACCAAATAAGCACCTCCCATCCCTTCAAAAGCATGCCCTATCGATTGGTATCACAAGACAATTGCAGATAGTAGCCATGGTGCTCTCTAGTAACTTCCACTCATCCTGCAGTGACCTTTCAGGTTTGTCGGATCTTTTCCCTCTAGACCCCTGTGCTCCTGTTTTTGGCCACAGTTCTCAGGAAAAAAAAAAAAAAGAGTATCATTAAAAGGTAGCTGGGTATAATCTGATGGTCACTGTAACCCTGCTGCCCCATAACTCAGCTACTGTTGGGATATTCCCATGCTTATGTAGCCTTGTGGCTCTATGTCAGGGATCTCCTTGCCTCAGCCACACCAAAGGTCCCTTAAGGATGAAATACCAGCTTAAAGAAGCTCCAAGGCAGAAGCTGTTAGCCCACCTTTAAAGTACCAAATAACAGTTGTTGGTTTGTTTTTCTTTTTCAGATTGACTCAGACAGAAATATCACTAAGTACATAAGCTACAAGAAGTGTCCAGTTTTTACACGATCCCAACGTCTCGGGTCTCCCATGTGTCCCACCAGAGCATTTACACCCAACAGTAACTGGAAGGACTGTTCAGCTGTGTTGTGCAGGTGTGAGGGACTAGGGATAAAAACAACCTAAGTTCAACAGGAACTTACCTATACTATTGCTACACTGAAAAAACTGATAGAGATGAGAAAAACATCAGAATAACTTGAAGGCATGAAAAAGCTGTTTTTTTTTCAAGCTCGCTGTTTATCTAGTAGAAGATCCTGCTCCTACTTAGAGACCACTCTTTATTCAGGAGAGCAGGAGAAAGCAACATTCATTGCACTCTCCCAGGTATACCTTCTTTAAGCCGAACTTCTAATGGTTTCTGTAGAATGGACTGAAGAAATTTCATGAGACATGAATAGTGGTTGAGTATGTGCTCAAATGAGAGAGGTATTGGGTGCCACTGTTCTGGCTGTCTCCTTGAATCCTGCATTTCCTTCTCAATTTCTGTGCATTTCTGAGGGCAGAAAAACAAATGAGTACAGTCAGCAGCACAGATTCTTCCAGCTTCCACACTCGAGGGCAACGACAGCTCTGTTGTAAGGTGAACGAGGCCAGAAGTGCACCTGGCTTAACAGCTCACTAGGAAAGAGACGGACATTCATCTGTAGGCAAAAGGAAAAGCACGGCCACCTCCAGTAAAATGATGGCTACTTCTGTGGGAGACTAGGATTACTTGCAATTAAAGGAATGAGAAGGTTAAGACTCAGGTTGCCAGAAAGGGCTGTCTGTCCTCAGACACTCTTACTACACTGCCCAAGGAAAGATTTGATACGCTGTAAATATTCAAGTCCATCAAGTATTCCTAATCCCAGTTTCATATATGCTTAAAAGTATAATGAAGCTCCTATAGACCTGGCATCAGTGTGTGAACCTAACAGCTCAAACATTACAAACTGAACTAGTCCGCCAAAACAGCAACAAAACAAATTTAAAATGCAGTGAGAAAGATGATCCTTGAAGAAGGATCTACAGAAGCTAACCACTAAAGCAGTTCACCACGGACTGAGAGGGGAAGAGGCAGGAAGAGACCACACAATACCACCTCCAGGAACTGCACAGGATCACTGCACTGCTGTATCTCTCTGATTCGATGGGAGAATGCCTCCAGGGCTGCAAGCTCTTCTTGACAAGACTGCACCTGCTGACCATATGCTTCAAGGGCCTGCTGAGTCTTTTCATCAATTATGTTTCTTGCCAGCTTCTCCTCTTCCTGAAGCAGTAACTGGAGCTGTGTCACTCTGTCCAACAGCTGCTGTTTGCTTGTAGCAGTGTGTGCCTATAGATGAAGCAGAAGAGTGCCTCCATACTCAACACTTCTTCCCTAGAGAAGCAGCAGTTGTCTGGGCCTTTGAAGAGCCGCAGACAGAGAATAATGTCTCTCCTTGGAAAATAATCACCCAGTCAAGTAACAAATCATGCTTTACCTTTAGATCATTAGCAGCTTGCTCTACACTCCTTCTGTTACCAGCTTTTTGCTCTTTTCTCACTTCTAGATTCCTCAAATACACTGTGAGGAGTTCCTAAGCAGCAAAAATAAAATAAATTACAAAAAATACAAAATATAAAATTAAACCTGTTTCATAACATTTGTAAAAAAATTAAGATAAAACAGCTTTATTTCCTAGTGTATGTTACTGAAACAGTCTATAAGGCTATCCAGTAAGGCCCGTAGGTGACACAAGACAAATATTTTATCATTTCACCTGCTGCCCAGTGGTTACAAGGGTGAGATACACAAACTATGTCTCTTTAATAAATATCAGGGAAAAGTATGGTGAGAAAAAGGAATTTTCATCTTGAAATGTATGGCACTGCACATCAGTTCCTATGCAGTCAGGTGTTGGTAGCAGGGACTGCTGCACTCACAGCACCCAGCAGTGCCCCTTGTCAGAGCGCAGCACTGTGTTCAATGACTGTAACTATTAATGCTTACAGCTCAGCATCTCCAATATCTGTGCTGTGCCCTGTGGAATACTGTTGGGGAATGGCTGCGGCAGCCATTCCCCAACAGAGTACTAAGCAACACAGCTCTGCTCTCCTGCACTTGCCCCACAGTTCCACAACCACAGCTGTATGGGAGGAAATGGTTCATTCAGTGATGTCTTCTTCTTAATAGTGCTCCAACTCTCAGCAGTGCATGAGTGGTGCATGCAGAACCTCCAGCAGCACAGGTAAGGCAGCTTTGCAGCTATAGCCATGTCAGCACACTCACTCCTCAGCTGGCCGCCATCAGGGGTGTGCACACAAATCAGCTCACTGCAACATTCCCAACTCAGCACTGCACTGAAGTTCAGCAGGGACAACAAGCTGAGAAACGTGGTTCTAGATACAGGCATTAGTTTGCATTACTGACATAGTCTCCTCTGGAGACACATGCAGTTTTTCATTCAGTTATGAAAAGAGTCAGGTGAAAGAAGCCGCAGGCAAAACCAGGTAACTCACAGCTGGCAGTCCCCTGCATACACACAAGCATGCAAAGCATTTACTTGCATGGAACTAGAAACTCAGGCCATGACAACCCTTCCAGCCATCACGTTAGTCTCGATGTCCCTGACAAACCAAAGAGTTGTGCTCCACCTGACGATGCGGGAGCGTTGCTGTGCCCAGTGATCAGAAGGCAGGGAGCATCCTCACTGCACATACTTGGATTCAGGGAAGAACCAGCTCATGGACCCTGCACTTCTGCTGTCATCTCTTCCTGGCACCCCCAGTTCGCACTTCCTAGCAGCACTGATGAAGACTGTTAGCCTTGTAGCTGTTTCAACAAAACAAAACTGCTAGTCCAAATATGACCCCTGAGGCTATGACAACTGCAGAGGCACATTTGTGCCTGAAATTTCTGCAACTCAAGATCAGCAGAGACTTCCTATGGACATGGTGATATATACACCTGGACTCGTGTTTATATCCTGCCTACTTCTGCTCCAGAGTCCAGGAGCTGCTACCTGCTAGCAACATCCAAGCCCATAGACCACAGCACAACCCACACCCGTGGTCGGTCTGGTGCGACAGAGCACGTGCTCCTTGCTGTGACCACAGCAATGACATCCCGGCTGCTGCTGAGCAGAACTGGCACAGCATCAGGCTGCCCAGGGGGGTTGTGGAGTCTCCTTCTCTGGAGATATTCTAGACCCGCCTGGACACCTACCTGTGTGACCTGGTGTAGGGAACCTGCTTTGGCAGGGGGTTGGACTCGATGATCTTTAGAGGTCCCTTCCAACCCCTATGATTCTGTGATTCTGTGATCAGGACCTCCTGCTCCTCTGCCTCCACAGTGGAAAGTTTGGGAGCTGGGAGCAGCACAACCAACGCTGATGGCACAACCCCCTAACACCACGCCCAGCAGCACGATGCAGCGCAGCTGGGTGGGCATCACTCCAGCTTCCTGCCCTCCATCTTCCTCCTCTCGTCCTCCACCTCTGCCCGCTGTGACCCACGAGCTCCCTTTGCTCTCGTCCTTTTCCCAGCACCGTGCGCAAGCTACCGGCGCTCCGCTGCCAGCAACGACGGACCCCCGCCCGGGCACGGCGCGATGACCTCCGCACCCACCACCCCATTGCGCAGCACGGCGCTGCCCACCTGCTTGTCGCGGGCCGCCTGGGGCAACAGGCGGGTGTCGTGGCCGCGGTGGGGGCCCAGCGCCGAGCACAGCGCGCAGACGCAGCGGCCGCAGTCCCCGCAGAAGAGCTCCAGCGGCCGCCCCGAGTGCGCGGCGCAGCCCCGCGGCACCGCCACCGCCGCCCACGGCCGTTCCTGCGCCATGGCGGCCCGGGAGGACGCGGAGACGCGCGGGAGCGGCTGCCGGGGCGGGGCCTCTGCGGCCGCCGCGGGAGCACGGGGGGGGCGGCCCCGAGAGGGGAACGGGAGGGGAACGGGATGGAGGAAATGGGGAAAAGGGAGCGGGGGATGAAGGCAGGAGGGGCACGGGGGGGGCGAGGGGGTGCCA
>VXAB01011230.1:19852-36046 GCA_013399175.1 Odontophorus gujanensis
GCCCATGCTTGGGATCACAGACTCTGGGATTCTTCTGCAGCGCTCGGCCATCTCCGTCAGCAGCACTCCTAGCATCCAAGCGGGATGTCCCTCCTTGCGCCCTGTGGCATGTCATTTCACTGTGTGCTTTCTACAACAACCGTGGCCTCCTCTCCTCTGTTTCCAGCCACAGACAGTCCTGAGATGTCAAAGGCCAAAGAAGTCCGGTTCATCCCAGGCCTCCTCAGACACGACAGGGTCTGCTCAGTAGGGTCAGTGCGTGGTGTGTCTGGGTAATGTGTGGCTGATCCCTACAACCACGAGCGTGCAGTTCAGCCCAGCACTCTGCTCCTTCCCTGTAAAGCTCCTCCCTGGCCATGCAACCAGTGCTCAAAACAACCAAACATGGGTGTGCAGTTGGCACTGTCTGGGCCAACACCACGATGTGAGGAGGACACAGTGCAGTGCTGACTGAAGTGATGGGAAATAACTGTAAGCATTTCAATGCAGTGTCTAAACAGTCCTGTGAACAGCAAAAAATACACAGTTGTGCTTTCCATTTTGATAATGGGATTTAAGAGTATGTTTCAAGAGCACTGAAAAAGTAATCCTTCTTTTATATATATACACGTATATATATATATTTGCAACTCCATACTCAGCTGACATAAGTACATCTTCTCAAATCGAATGTATGGAGCTGCAACCAGACATTGAACTCAAATTAAAATCTGAGCGTATGTCTCTACCAGACCTTTGTAAGCCCTATCTGACCAGAGAAATGTATCTCACTTCACAGCTGCACCCTACCCATGACATTGCTTTTTGGCAACATACACATTTTTGAGCGACTGTTTTCAAGGATGAAGTACAGGAAGAGTAAGATTTCACCACAAGTCTCTGATGAATGCCTTGAGAGCTCACTAGCAATGGCAGCCACTGCCATTGAACCAGCCTGATGCATCAGTTTCACAAAAACACAGTCTAATATCCTACTAGTTTCATGCTTTTGTTGTTCTCTTTTTCATGTTTTTATGAAAAGTATTTTAAATAAGTTTTGTTACTTATATACACTAACTATACTGTATATTTTACAAGGGCTGCTCTGAATGTGATGCCTCCTATCTTATTATGTTAGCCCATACCATCAGGGGAAGATGTTGGTGGTATGTCAGTAGCAGATTGATGCCGGGAAAACCGACATAGTAACTTGACACAATAATGCAATATGTCAAGCAGGTATTCCCTTTATTACAGTGCTGGGTGCATGGGGGATCTCTCCACCAAACATGCACACCAAAGAGAGAAACGAATACATATTTAAAGGTATAGCACATGCATATTCATCATTTTCCAAACTCTGGTTATCGAGGGAATCAAACTTAAGGGTCATCCTTGAAAGCTCCTCTTGAAGAGAGACATCTGTTTGGTTATCTTGTTGGGACAACAGGATGTCCATCCTGCTTTCTTATCGACAAACTTATTAGTTCGATTTATGCCCATCCAACACATCTGGCTCAACAGATAAATCAACAGGGAGTAGCACCTTTGTATCTGGATGATTTACAGTTGTCTTTACTGTGGAGAAACTGTTCTCATGATTCAAGATGAGCCTTCCCACCAATATCCCATTACATGTTGTTGCCATGTGACAGATGGCTGCAGAGGGGCACTCTGACATGGAAGTATGTATGAAGCAAAGGGGTGGAACTGAGTTCCTTCATGTGGACAAAATGGCATAGCTAATGGTAAGGACTGTGTTGAAAAACTGTAGTGGAGAACTTGCTCTATCAAATGGTGTCATTGTGTTCTTTGGGATGTAGACACCATGGAAATAAATAGGAAGCTTTACTTTCTGAGCGACCTACATATGCAGCACACAATGATTCCTCTTTACTCTTTGTGGTCCAGGCAAGCAACAAGGTTGGACATGCATGATGTAGTCCAGCTGTCACCCCGTCACCACCATGCCTATTAACCGTGTCAGAGAACTCCATGGAGCTCTACACATGGTGCTTTCTCCTGTCTTATCTCCATGAGGTCAGTGCTTCTGTATTTCTCCAGTCCACCATAGGTGCTCTGCAGGGCAGTCCCAGCTCTCTGCCTCCCAGCTGAAATGACAGGAGACGTGTGGAGTGCATATTCTGTCCTGTTGCCCTAGCTGTTGATAAGGATGTCAAACAGCATTGGCACAGCGTTGACCTCTGAGGGAGGGTGCTGGCAGCCAGCTGCTGCCTGGACTTTGAAGCCCTGATGGCAGTGTTTCATGCACAGAAATACACCCTCTGCTCTACCTGTCCTCACTTTGTCTGAGGATGAGGCCAAAGTGCATGCCTTGCAGCTTTAGGTCTTGCAGGTTAGGAGTATCTAGGGCATGATTTATACTTCACGTGTCACTACACAAAAGAACCTTTTGAGCTAAGCTCTCAGCTTTTTGGTGATTTTCATGGATTATTTTTGAGGGGAAAGCTACAGTAAAACTGAAATGTTTACACAAACAGCAGAGGATGGCCAAGTGCTGACACCATGTGCTCACATCAGCTGTACTTTTACCCCAGTCCTTCACTGCTGAACACTATGAGGCTGCAGCATAATGGCTATAAGGGACTGCAGGAGCAGGAGGAGCCTGCACCTTGTGTGCAGCTCCCAGTTTTGTTCCTCTGTATGGAGGGGACCTGTTAAGTTTTGAAACAGGGCTCATGTGCTCCAAACAGTGCCTGGGGCTGCTCATGGCCAGAAGGAATTCTCCTCCACCAAGGCAGCAAGAGAGCTACAGTTAAACCAAGGAGACAAAGGGCAGGAAGCCATGCTCCAAAGCCACCTCATGCTAACAGCAGGCTAGGGGAGAAGGGTGGTGGGCAGGGCAGGGCTCAGTTCCCTTCTTTATTCTGACTTTGGAGTGATCTTGGAGCAAGTGTAACCCATGGAGCTTGATGAGAAAGAAGCTGAACTTGGATGCTGCCTTAGATTTCCACTGTCAGGCAACCATCCTGCTGGGTGCATCTCTGCAAAGCTTGTGTGTGGAGCTGGCAACTGCAACACACAGATGCCTGGCTTTGGTATAGCCACTGTGTTCCCTGTGTCTTTGTACAGAAAACTCCTCGTGAAACTGTTTTCATTCTTGAGTGTATGGGTTCAGGAGTACAGTGAAGCCTGTTGTTGTGCACCATTCACAGGTTCTGGTGAAGATCCCAGGTAATGGCCTTAAGTTGTGCCAGGAGAGGTTAAGGTTGGAAAAACTTCTCAGAAAGAGTGGTGAGGCACTGGCACAGACTGCCCAGGGAGGTGATGGAGTCACCATCCCTGCAGGCGTTCAAGAGCAGCGTGGATGTGGCACTGAGGAACGTGGCTGGTGGTTGGACTTGGTGATCTTAGAGGTCTTTCCACCCCTAATGATTCTGTGGTTCTTTTTGCAGCCATCTGTAAAAGAGCCATATCACTGCTTTGGTGAGGGCACTGAGGACTGCAGTTTAAAGAGGCAGATAGGCAACATCTGTAGACATCAAGCAATGGTGAGTCCCTGCCACACGGAGTGGGTATTCAGCAAGGTGAAGAAAAAAATCCTGTATCAAACCAGGGTGCTTCCAGTGGTCTGAGAAGAGAACCTATTCTTACTGAAGAATCAGAATTTCTTTTGTTTTCTTTTTCCTCACTGTTAACCATCTGGCAGATGGGGAAAGCACAAAGTCTTAATCACCAGGCCAGGTGACCTGCCCGGCATCATTTTCACGTATCTGTATATTTTAAGTAACCTAATTTTTACAACAGATTTGGAAGTGCCTTGGAAGTGCAGCAGTGGTTACATTTTCATGTTCACGTTGCATTTTCCTGAAATAGAATTCAAACTTGCAAGTTCTTGTTTTTACTGGCACTATATGGTCTTTGTGTTTTAACATACTCACTAAGAATGCAAGTGAAAGTAAGAGTTATTTTGTAGCTTAATTAGAATCACAGAATCATCAGTGTTGGAAAAGACCTCTAAGAAAGAAATGTTAGAGTCCTTTAGAACTGATGGTGTGAACATTTTTTATCTCCTCATGGGATTACCATTCCTTCAAAACTCCAAAAACTGAAGTGAGACATAAACTTTTGCTTGAGTCATGCATGTCAGAGAGAACTGCTGTTTCATGTAGGTAAATGCTACTCATGCCTGCATCAGGTATAAGATGTCATCAGATGCCATGTAGCAATGGCATCCACAGCCATGTGGAAGAATGGTTTCCCCTGCCCAAGTCAGGTCTTCATGTAAATTCTCTTGAATTTATCCCAACACAAACCATTACAGGAACTGTGTCTGAAGTTCAGGAACACTGTGATCTAATGAGGCACTGGATGCTGAGTTTCACCTTGGCTTCAGTTACTGCAAAATCTATCAGATGCAAAGCTATGGGCTTGTTTTGGAGAGGTCAGCTGCAGAATCTCACTTCTGGAGCAGTACCCAGGAAGGTCCAGAACTCAACAAGACAGATGTTTTCTCAAGGAACATAGTCCACAATCAGCACGAGCAAATCTCATCAGTACATTCAACTTTGGGTACCCTAAAACTTACTAGAGCAGATCATTGGTTCCTTAGGGATTAAGACAGATTATATTATCCATTTCAGACACGGAGTCCTTGCAAATGAGCATCCTGCTTCCTCTGGCTGATGTCAGTAGTTAACCTTCACAGTGATCTCTGGTTTGCCTGAAGGCTTGGGCATCTGGCCCTTCACCACGTCCCTGTCCCCTGGGTTAGGCTTAAGTTATGCAACAATTCTGCATTTGTTTTTCTATTAAGAAAATAACAAACTTGATTTGTTGAGCAAATAACACAGAAAAGAGTGTTTGCAGAATTGCATGACCTATGCATAGACTACTGTAACAAATGTTTGTTTAGTGTCCTCCATACATTTCTCAGATATACTACTGGTAGTGCTCGGTAAATGTTAGGCCCTACAGAAGTTATATGGTTTCCTGCCCTTTCGAGTACAGTTAATGACTTTGTACATTGCAGACATTCAGTAAATATCGTGCTAACACCACTCATTTGTTGAATCAGACATCTCATCAAGAGTTGAGACAAATGGTACAGTGATAGAATGGTTTAGGTATGTGAATGAGCCATCTCCCATGACCAAAGCTGACATGTATCTGGATGCTGATATTTGGTGAAGATCATACTATATCCTCTGCAGTTCTTAAGTGCTTTGCACCTTTTGTTGCAGACTGATGGTCCTCTGCCTTGAACTCTAATGAAAAAAAAAAAGAGCAAACATTTTCTTCCAGGTTGTGTGACCTTCTGAACCAGTTTATCTCCTTGGATCTGTTGATGCTGGCCCAACAGAAGAAGATGAAAGTTGTTAACAGGAAATCTATTTTTTGAATTTGGCCTTGGTCTTTGAAAGGAAAATAACTTTGCAACATGTCTTACATAAGAACCAGGTCCATGCAAATTCATTTATGTAATGAAATCATACAGCCTTCACATGCTCCTGGTTCTCCATGTTGGAATAGACTTAGGTAGAAAGAAAGTGTATGTTGCTGAAGAGTAGTAAAAACCTTCTGTACAGAGAATATAGGTGTGGCCTACAGTCAACAGCAGGTCATAATTGCATGATGTCAGGAACATTTTACTTCAGTAGCTTGCTCAATTGTCTTCACCCCAAAAAGAGACAGAGTTGAGTCTCCAGCTTTCTCTCTCCCCAGGATCTTTCAGAGTATCAGGGAGGGGTCCCTTGAAGGTAAAGACAACACAGTGGTGGGTGCCCGTGCACCCAGAGCTGTAATAAAGGGAATGCCTGCTTAACATAACTCATTGGCATGTTGAGTTACTCTGTCAGATTTCTTTGCTTCACATCACATGTGTAATCAACTTTATGCAGCCCAGGGATAAGAGTTGATTAGACCTCTAAATTTGCTCAGTATGTCCAAACTTTCTAAGTTCAAGTTGTCAGTAGACTTTTGTAGCTAAAACTTTGTCAGGAGTGTACGGACACCAATTGGAGAGGAATCTGCAAGCTTCTGTGCAGATCTGTGAGCGAAGGCATCTTGTTTGCAAGCCTCTGCATAAATAATTTTGTTTGCCAGGACATCTTGTTTGTAAGCCTCTTTTGTTTTTCATGAAGAGCAAAAGCAAGCTCTAAGAGAGCTAATACTTCAGTTGTTGTAAAACCGTGCGCCCTATAAGCACCAGTATGCATAATTACAGCTTTAATTATTACTATTTTATGAATTTTTAAATAAATACTTTCTAAGTCACTGTGCAAATCTATTGCAGCTTTTGCTTTTCATTCATTTATTTACTCGCTGGTAAGCCATGCAAACACTATATTGTGTATATAATTTTGTATGTGTTCTGTTGCTTGAAATACATTTTCCATTTCCTTGTTTTGAGCACAGGTCCTTCTTATTTCACTTGCTGGCCTCAGTTCTTGCGTGGAGCACTTACCTTTGGTTATTGAAAGGATTGCATGATGGCCTGGATTTCTGCTCTCAGGTAAACTCTGAATTGCCTAACTTCTCTACCCACATTCCCCTCTCCAAAAAAACCAAAAATCCTCCAGACCAAGCAAACCCATTTTGGTGAGTAAGTTTCTCTGAGCTGTACAGACTTCCTTTTGGAAAAGGTTTTTCCAGGCTCCTGTACTTGAAAAGAGCTTGATTTTATCCCTCAATGCTGTGTGAGAGAACAGCATGTCCTGACTCAATCCTGTGTGAGAGAACAGATAGTCCTGACTCAAGTCAAGTCATCTTGGTTTTTACCTCACTTACCACTCACTTTCCAACCTGAACAATTCTACCATTCAGGACAAGGCAGTTGGACATACCAGGTAACACTGCTGACCCAGTGCTGCTCTCCCAGGGCCACACCAGCAGAGATCACCATGACTTCAGGACTGGCTGACATCTGTGATTGGCACTGCACTTGATTTTCTTAGTTGTTTGCCATATCATCACCACTTAAGAAAGATTGTTTGTAGTGTTAAGGCCGAGTAACTATGTAAAACAGGAAATCTAGTTGGTGGACATCCCTGCAGGCTGAAGCACAGTTATTGCTGCGTATGTTATTGCTTTATAAATAAGATAATAAAGTACAAATGCAGCTGAATATGCCAGTAGGAAAATTGGTAGCATGCATGAATGCGAAATATCAGTGAGTCACAAACGGAGTCAATGTATGAGGAAAAAAAGAAGGATGCAGTGAGAGAGAAATGTGTGCAAGAAATGGGGAAATGTCAGAAACACTGAAAAAAATCTTGTAGTGATCCTGCCATCTCTCAGAGCACCCACAGGCAGCCAGGCTGGGCTGGTGAATGCACTGAACGAATACTTCTGGTAAACCTTGCTGTGGGAAGGATGTTCACTGTGTCCATCAGACACAGCACCTTCTTTCACTGTAGACACTGCAGCGAAATAAGCTGCTGTGAGGCTGTCTGTAGCCTGGTGGCACACTTGAAAATATGTGTGTGTTTTGCCAACAGATGGGGCAAAGTAAGATAAACTCATTAAACAAGCGAGTTTATCTTTACTTACATTTAAAGCAATAAAATCATAAGTGAATATAACATAGCAGGAATAAAACTAAGAAGGTAA
The DNA here is from genome assembly GCA_013399175.1 of Odontophorus gujanensis. Taxonomy (NCBI): domain Eukaryota; kingdom Metazoa; phylum Chordata; class Aves; order Galliformes; family Odontophoridae; genus Odontophorus; species Odontophorus gujanensis. The sequence goes on from VXAB01011230.1 coordinate 27,404, forward strand.
TGCACGTAGTTGTTACTGCACAAGATTAACTACAGTGATTAAGAAAGAAATGTCACCAATTGCCCTAATACTTCACCACTGCTCTGATCTGCTGTTGCTGGGGAGCCTCAGTTCCAGGGTGGATTTGAGAACCTTTCCTGGCAGCTGGGAGGTCCTACAGTGTGTCCACTCATTGGTGGGGTCTCCAGTGTTGCTGCAAGCAGGTCCACCTTCTTATGCCACTGAATAAACAAACTTACATAACATAATGGGAGGAGAAATCTGATTTCATTCTCCTTTAGGATTCTACTTCAAGTCTGGTCAGGACTCAAAGAGGAACCAAGGATGTTTGTGTACTAGCAGGGCTTGACACCACGCTTCTCAACAAGGAAAGGTGGATACATCCTCACAATGCTTTATCTAAGCTACATCTCTTGTTAATGAGACATTTTATCCAAGCTATGTATCTTGATAATCATCAGACACTAATGTTATGTAATGCTTGCCTGTGAGGTTCATCTGAAGTCAGCTTTGGTTTGGGGCTTGTTGTTGAGGCCTTAGTGCTCCATTGCGCTAGTGGAACTTAGAGCAAAGGTTTGACAGCTGGGAAGTCAACATGACATCCACCCAGGTAACTTGATGCTTCTCATCTGACACTTAGTACATACCATGGGCCTTTGCTGTCCCAGATGGGCACAACTTTAATGGCTGGATTTTCCCTGTGGTACTGTGGAAGCACTTTTTCTCTCCAACCTGTTAATTAGCTGTTCATTCCAAAACAAAAAAAAGGGTGCTAAATTTGGTCCTGGGTACCAGAAGGATGATGATGGTTCACAAGTTCATTCAGAGAAAGGGGAAACTGCACGGCGAGACACAGTAGGGTGTAAGTGGCATAGCACAACTCACACAAACCCTGCTCAAGAAGGTTGTTAGCAGGACAGTCTTTTAGAACTGATTACAAAGTCCGTTTGCACATCTGATAAAGCACAGTCCTTTGTGGGTGCAGCAGCTGACAAGGGATGTTCCTCGTATTCTTAAATAAATCAAAACTCACCAAGGTTAGCAAAGGGAATTGGAGAAAATCTACAGCAGTGCCACTGACCATGGTAATACAAAGCCACTTTCAGCATCAATAAGCCTAAATAAGGAATAGGGAACTCCATTTGCTTTCAAGTATGCCATCATTTCTTAATCAGCTGATATGCACTACAGACAAGGAAAAATGCCTATCAGATGCAAAGAGAGCACAGCTGGAGGTCATGTGTCTGTGTGCAGCATGGGGGGAGCTGCTGAGGAAGGAAGGTTCCAGCAGTGGCCGATAGGTGGAAGTAAGATGGAAGAAAAGTCATGAGAATGTGCAAGGGATGCAGAATCTGAAGACAGTGTTATGATTTATGGGTAACTCCACTCTTCAGACTAGGGCTGGTTGTGGACAATATATATGTATATATATGCATATATATGTAGTTTTGTTTGGACAATATATCTATGTGTATATATATGTATATGTAGGTTTTTTTCTTTTTTTCCCCAGGGGTTTCAGCCAGTCCACACATTCCAAACTACGAGGAAGGGGAGACCTTCACATATTTGCTGATTCATATGTCCAAGAACATGCTTTCATAGCATGGTAATTTCTCCATGTTCTACAGAGTAGATGCCCCAGAAGCACAACTAGGCTCTTTGTACAAGGAGCTCAGTGATCTAATTCAGCAGGAACTTTGTGCAAGAACAGACTGTAAACTCTATCCTACTCTATCCTTCTCTCTCCACCTTCCTAATACAATCCCTCCAGCAGTTTGCTCTTTCTGATGGCACTACTGCATCACTTGATGATGGCAGATGCCAGAAGTCTGCTTTTAACGTGAGAAAGGAGGCTTAAACTTGCTTGCCTGCACAGTTTGTAGCTTTCTTGAATCCTTATCTTACATCCAAAAGTTAGGGCAAAGCAGTGGAAAATCAGCAAGTGGGCTGGTGCTAGAAACAAGAAGTCCGTGACAAAAGCAGTGCTTGAGACCCACAGATATTACTATACAATCAGTGCCTCTGATTGTATAGTTTGATAAAATTCTTGATTAAAACCTTGCAGAGAACCTCATTGTTCAGGTTTGATAACAACTGAGACAGGCTGCTAAATGGCCCATTTTTGCTGTCCTCAAAGTTGCTAAACCCTGGAGTACACTGTTTTGACAGTGGTAACACCCAGGAGGCAAAACAACACATGGAAACACAGAACAGGTGAGCCCTAGCAGATAGACAGATACTTACTCAGCTTGTTCAGCAACCTGCATGGCTGAGATAGGGTACAGCAGCTTCTTATCAGTGCTTTCCTGTTATCTGACTTCTACCTGCAAAGATGGTAGTACTGGTCTGATGTTAGCTCAGAGCAAGTGAATGGATTGCCTGCAGAAAAGTACTGTATGAAGATATTCCTGGGAAACAAGACTTAGGCTCATAAAACTTTATTTGGAAGGAGTGAAGAGCTGTATGTATCACTAGAGTGCAAGGGACGAGACATGGGGAAAGAACACTTCACTGCTGGCCCAAATCAAGTGATGTAGATTTTGAAACTGGTTGTAGCGGGGACAGCTAAGTTGTATCCTCAGCCATCAAGAGTGATGGGCAGGAAATCTGGAAGTCCAATAGTGAAGAGATTGTCTGTCAAGGCAAACCTGACACAGTGCCTGCTACCTGACAAGTGCTTTCTGTGCCTACCTTCCCTCTGCTCAGGAGCTTCAACCAAACGCCCTTCTTTCTTCTGCACAGAGAGGTGCAGCACAACACTGCCCACGGGCTGGTTATCTTCCTGACAGAGGTCTGCCCATTTATTTTGTCAGCATGTCACGCTGTCCCTGGAGGTATTGAAGAGATGTGTGTGAGTGAGGCCTAGAGAAATAGTTTAGTGGTGCACTCAGTAATGCCAGGTGGAGGTTGGGTTTGGCAATCTTGCAAGTCTTCCCCAATCTAAATGATTCTAAGACTGTATGAACTACAGCTTAGAAGGCAAAAACGTTTCCCTGACAACATGGCTGTAATGCTATCAGCATCTGAAGTTAGTTGTACAGCAATGCACAGAAATGGGCAGCAGTGAAAGGAAACAACACAAAAAAGAGCAAGATGAACTTGGTAAGTGTACATCATACATTTATTACTGAACAACTCTCTCAACTCCAAAATTGGGCACAGGGATTAAAAATAAAACTTCATTGCACTACGTAGTAAAGCATTACTAGTAACTCTCATAAAAAATGTACAAATTTTGTTAAAAATTTATCAAGCCTTCAAACAATTTGGTTACAGATATTTATAATACATTTAAAACTACATATTAAATGACTCAATAGAGTATGCTTTAAAGAAAACAACTGACAAAATATGATCCCAACAAAAGTCACAAGCTTTCAGAGCCGTTAACAGATCTGAAACACAAATAGCAAAATGAGGTAACCATGTACCAAAGGAAAAAAACAAACAAACAAAACACAAACACAGCTTTTATAAAGGCCCAAAGATAACTCAGTCAAAAACGTGTTTTCTGTAAGTGAAATTAAAAAAGGTTGGTAAATCCCATCCCAGGTATTACATGAGTTAACAGCTGTGAAATCACATTCAAAAGCCCATATAAAACAGTATACAACAAAAGGCTTTTTTTTTTTTTTGTTTTTTGTTTTTTGTTTTTAATTGTTTTTGTAAAGAAAGTCACAACATGAGACATTGGAATTATCAGTAGGCCTCAATATCCCCTTAAACTTCAAATTTAATTGGCAGTTTATGCCAAAGCCACAGCAGTGCCAATATGATAAAGCAAATGTCTTACGTTTTGGAGGGGAAGGGGACTGGTGGAGTCAGAAAGGAAGGAACATAAAAAACATCTTGCTGGATGCTGGTGCTGCCTGGCACCACGGCAGGCGGAGAAGTTACACACAAATATACAGAACACATGGCACTGAGCAGCTCAGCACGAATCCCCATCAGTAGCCACAACCAACACTGGCTGTGGCTCATCTGAGCTGATCCAGAACATATGCACGTGTGCTGTTTATACACACTAATCACAGGAAGCAAGTCCACACACATCTGCAATAAACCCATGCAAACAAATGAACCATTTCAGAAGAAACAAGCCGTAAGAGTGCAACAAATCATTTCAGGATTTTACCACATTAGACCCTCCAACTCAGTCTCCCAATGCCTCACAGAGTTCCACTGGGGAAAGGGACTTTACACATCAAGATTTCTCAATTCCAGAAGAAGGGTGACTTCCCCTGGGCTTCAGAAGAACGCGAATGCTTGGAGAAGTGCCCTCTTCCCATGCCTCAAAGTGAATATCAAGCATAGCAGTGTTATGGTTAAATCTGCACACACAAATTCTTCCTCTGCAGTTATATATAAGAGCCTAGATTTTGTAAGACATGTGGTATATGCTTTTTTAAACAAGACCATTTCCTTCGTTAAAAAAATAAATTTTACTCTAGGTACTTTATAACCTGCTAGATGTTATTGTGAAAGATTACTCTGTAACTCCTCTGGAAGAGAAGAGGAATTTCAGTACTCTGAAGTTGATGTAACAGCATGTTTTTATTTGTTTAGTGTTCTTAGGTACCAACAGGAATGGAAAGACTCAGTGTTTTTGAGAACTACCTGTGTAACTACACAAATGGAGGCAAGAGCATCTGACATCGGGCAAAATTGTGCTTTTATTTCATCTGCACCTTGAGCTGTGATTGGTCTGCAGAATTCTGAACGAGGGCAAACAGCATGGAGGACGTGCAGCACTGAAATTATAACTGATACTAAAGCATAGCAGCATACAAAAGCATCAAAAATGATAGAGAATAAACTTAAAGCTGAGACTGGCAGCAAGTTGCAGCAATATTGCTAACTGTGCCACTTGTGCTGCTGCAACTGAAGTAATGGCACAACTCAGGAGAAGCAATTTGATGTGAGAAGTGCATCCTCTAACTACAGCACAGGTGGGCATCAGTATTTTGGTGGAACATGCTGAAGATGCTAGCAGCATGAAATGCTGCAGGTGGAGCTACTTTTATTAAAAGCACAAGGAAAACACTATTCAGAAAGCAGTTGTATAGAAGCTACCTCCTGTTCAATAGTATTTTGTTCAGAAGGTATTCCTGCTTTGTGCTGGAGTATTCTGGAAACTCAACCGCAAAAACCAAGGGAGTTCCTTCTTCACATTACTCTCATCACGGACACAGTGAGGGACAAGCAGCAGCATCAGGGCAACTGAATTCTGCAATGAATGACCAAAAACCACCCTCTTTTGTGATACAACAACAACAATGAAAAAACAAAAACAGAATTTCTACTTCTCTGAGAAAATGCTAAAAAGTTTATTTAATTCACGAAGTTGCAGGAATAAAATTGTAACCTCTTACAGGTTATTTTACTAGTATACAAACTCCCTTGTAAATGACAAAGAATGTGTATGATTAAAGCCAATGCTTATGAGCTAGAGGATTATCTAATTAGCAAGCACAATGGCAAAAAATGAAGGGCTGCTGCTACAAGACACTCAGTGTCCTTTCTGCTTCCTTTCATGAAAGAAGTGTGTAACTGCAGCACCTTCAGAACTCAGCTCTGACCTCAAATCAACTGAATGCAATAATAGCCCAACTAGTAAAACTGGAAAGAGAGCACACTGACATTCAAATTACCAACTGAAAATGTTAATATTGCTAAACCATTTGTGTGATATTGCAACTTTACACTGACAAAACAACTTGAAAATCAGCAAAGTAAAAATCTGAACTTTGTAACGTATGCTAAAACCCAACATTACTCATCTATGAGCCATCAGTGACCCCTTTAGTGGTACACACTTCAAGCCTCCAAGTAAAGGGAAGCATAACAGCTTGTTTGAATAGTAGGTAGACAGGTCCTTATACTCGTAAGCACATTGGGGAGGAAATACTAAATGTCTGTAATTGCTGCATCCATTGTATTTAGTGTGCAACTGCAAACACAAGGAAAGGAACCAGTGTACAGTACTAGTACTGTTTAAATAACACACAAGATTATACATTGCAGCATAATTAATACTACACACATACGTTCTCAGCACATGCTGGTATATAGGTTCTCAAACATACATGCACACTCATTCCCAAGCACACTTCATGCATCCTCTTGCAAGCAAACACACTCACACCACTCACTCCCACTCACAGTATCCGAAGGCTCTATATAAGGTAGATTGCTATACTGTTCTGTCTGCTGTACTGTTTTGACTGCTACCACTTTTTTTTCTTTTTTTTTTTCCTCTTTCTTTTATATAAAAGCACATGCTAAAAGATCAGGTCCACAGTAATCTCGCAGCAACACTCAGAATGATCACACAAAAACCAGGGAATGTTAGTGCACACACAAAATTAAGCTAAAGAAAAAAATCTTTGGAGTTCCAATCACACTGTTAGAGTAACAATCCCGTAGACGTGAAGACTAGTTATAAGCTTTGCAATTAAGTCACACAGTGCAAAGTAAGGTCCATTGACCTTTTTGTGTAAAGGAAAGGGCTGGAAGCCACATGGGTAAGTTTAATAGATAGTTCATATATACACACAACCAGAAACACCCAAACCAGATTTGTGCTCTTAGATTGGTCACTCTAATCACGATGCACTTCTGAAGCATCAGCTCTGCAAATTGGGCAGGTACGATTTGCCTGTAAAACCAGAAACAAAAGAGTTCACTGTAACGACAATCACACAGTTCATGTATATGACATGGAACATCTGTGATGACCACATCGCTACTTTCAGTGCTCAAGAGTACTCAGTAGGACCAGACGACAAGCTGTGTCCCTGCACTTGGTTACTTCAGAGTTTTATGCCTGTCAAGTCATAACTATGTTTAAAGAACAAAACAAAACGAGAGGTTTTTTAATCTTAAGGGAGAAAGAAAAGCAGCAAACTGGACTTTATCTAAGTGACAGTGGTCACTACATTAATGTAGATATGCTATAACTGTAAACTGCAGATAGGTGAAACTAGGAAGTTCTACTGTGTGTTGCAGTGGAACCCACCAAATCAGACAAGCCACCCTGCACTGGCAATAAATGCCCTAAACAGACAAATGAAGGTGCCATGTTGTCACAAGCTGTACTGATCTGTGATCACATCTCTTTATGCTCTCTTTATCCAGCTACTCTTAAAGACGCTCATCGTACGGAGTTGGTAAAAGCAAAAAGCAACGCAGTGAAAAACAGAGGGGATTTTAGTAAAAGGAGAAGAAGGAAGATGAAACAACTAAATACGTAATAAAATTCAAGGCCCAAGTAACACACAAGTTTAAGTTTAGCCCTTCATTAAAGCACTCGCTGAAAATACATATACAGCAACTCTTCTACAGCTTCCTTAAAAATGAAAGACAGATTAAAGGTGACGCTCCTTGAACTACAGGGAGTACTTTTGCATTCTTTTCCTCTTTGTAAGTGAAGGCATAATGTCAACTGAAAAAGGTAATGGTAAACAGCCAGATCAACTGATATCACATTTATGATACAACATACACTTTGCAAAGGGGTGAGGGTGAGTAACTCCCTACTGTCCCAGATTTCACAGTTGCCAAAACTACACCATCAACCACTCTCAGCTTCACATTTTTCAGAAGTATCCAAACTTTTCAATGAAGACAAAACTGACAGCAGCAGAAAACATGGCTCGCCAGGTCCCAGTACAGAAATCACTGCCACGCACTACAAGTATGAACTGTAGATGTCAATGAAAGTAGCATGGCATTACTAAAAACGTTTCCTACTAAAGTAATTAAAATGAATCACCATGTTTTCTATTACTTCTGCTATAACTGAAATATAGTTTATGCTGTAGTTAATAATATTTTATGTTTTCTATAAAGCATGGATTGGAGAATCATTTATTATTTACTTCTTGCTCTTTCTCCAGCAGTTCTGTAGTTACTTGAGGACCACACCATCACTTGGTTGCTACTTTGCATTCTACACATAGTTCAGTTAATACAATTTCTAAAATAAAAAGGCAAATTACTCAAAATTCAATGAATTAATATGACTCAAGTGGTAAACACAAGATAAATAATAAGTACATACTAATGTACCATGAAACATCACTCTTTCACATGACTCACGTTGTTTTTAGGGGCTTTTTTTGGAGGGGCATGGAAGACAACTGTTTTTCTTTGTCTCAAAGCTTGCTTCTAAGACCTTAGCTGACAACTGCAAATTATCTAGGTGGGGCTACAAAGCCGGCAACCCTTTGTGTACAGTGTTTACATTTGAAAGCACTTCTCTGGGAGTGCTTTGCTCTGGAGTATTTACTCGTGGAAGATCAGGCCTGTAAGCGGATTACTGGTAGGGGAGACTGGGGAATTATACCACTGTATCCCGTGAAGGCAAGATGCAATTCGGCATCTCCCTGCCCCCTCTCATCTGTTGGCAGGGCCTGGAAAATGGGAACAAAGAAGTTCCTGTGGAGATACAAAAGCCAGGAGCTGCCTCTCCAAAAAGAGCTGACTCGCCTACCTTGGACTTAGAAATAAGTTATACCTTTGTTAAGAATTTAGAGAGCAAAAGAAAGGGGAGAAGGAAAAAAGAAGTCAACATATTCAACCAAGCAACAATGACCCATTGCTACTGGAGATCACCACCTGAACTACGAACCTTGCTGG
>VXAB01011232.1:0-17533 GCA_013399175.1 Odontophorus gujanensis
AAAACACTCTTTGATATAGAAAGGAATATACCACCACCCTTTTTTCCCTGTCTATCCCTTCTGAAGAGCTTGTAGCCATCAATCCCAGTACTCCAGTTCTGGTAAGGGTCCTACCATGTTTCTGTAATAGCAACAAGGTCATAGTTAGCCGGCCTCACAATGACTTCAAGCTCCTCTTGTTTGTTGCCCATGCTGTGTGAATTGGTGTAGATGCACTTCTGCTGAGACACCTGCCTCACCCCTTGCTCCAGCACAGCCCCCTTAGGCTCTTTACTGGTGAGCCCTGTTTTATCCCCTTCACCCGTCACAGCTAGTTTAAAGCTCTCTCAATGATGCCTTGTACATTAACTTGGAGATCTTCAGAGAAATCCCACAGTACCTATTTCAGTTCTCAGGGATGTCCCTTTTCTACCACACCTGCACCTCTGTCTCCAGTGTGAAAACAAAAGGGAAAGGAAAACAGAAAGGAAAGAAGAGCAGCAAGTACCAGGTGAAAATTGTCCTTGTCTTGAGCTGAAATCCAGATTGTTTTGTACAAAGTCCTTCATTGTTCTGTTAGTGGTTCACTGAGCACCTCGGGAAGACAGCTGCCTGTGTTGATCCAAGTTGGAAAATGCAACTACACAATTGGAGCAACAGATCATCAACAGATTAGTTCACCAACAGATTACAACAACAGGAGGATATTCCAGAAAAGGGTTTGTTTCCTATCCAGTTTTCACTCTTGTGACATCTCAGGAACAATACAGAAAGGAAAAAAATGGCTTAGAGATCTTACAGAACATGTTCTCACCATGAGAAAACAGAGCTTTTACATCAACTCCTCTTATCTGTCATAAAATACCAGTCAAACAAGGCACCCTATTATTTTCATAGAAGTCAGAAACTGTAGCTGAACTGTGGGCTTTTGTGAATGACTTAGTCTTTGATGTGATTTTAACTTAAATCCAATAGCTGTCATTCAAAAATACTGTTGTGCATTTTATGATTAGACAACATCAAAGACCAGCTACAGGAAACAAGAACATGCTCCTGAAATAAATCTTTTTTTTTTTTTTTACTGAAAGAAAACAGTCAATTTTCTATGATTTCTGTAGCACATATTTTATTAAGCAATAATTTCCTGCCAAAATGGTTATTTCCTCCCTATACAATTCTACAGGGTTTATTCCCATTTAATTACAGTGGACTTCTCTACGAGGTCATGTTTGACTTAGCTTTATAACATAATTTGGATGTTTACCTTTTTTTTTTTTGGTACTGTTTAGAGTGCTACATAACTGATGGAAGCGGGCCTTTTTTATTGTTATTGCTATTCTGTTAAATCATTTCATTGTGGAGAAACTTCACAGCTTGCATGCCATGGTGGCATTGAAAAATGTTGTTAAAATGCTAACATATCCCTAGAATGTCACGTCAGGAGAACTATTACACATAGAGCAGCATCAGCATGAGTTCTATCCATAGAACCAAGAAGTTTTTTCTGGATAGTAGTTATTTAGATAGTGGAAGTTTTGGTTTGCAATTGTAAGGTCTTTTAATTCTCATGTTGTTTGTTAATTCTCTCAAAAATATGTAGGTAGTTCCAAAAGTAATGCCTCCTATTTATTTCCATGGAAACTACAGCAGACACAAAGAGCACAACTTGGCAGAGTAAATTCTCACCTACAGAACACTACTTTTCAACATATTCATCACCATTAGCTATGCATTTATACCAGTGATCATCAAAGGACTGCATGCTGCATTGTAAAAATCTGCACCAGCATAGGTGACCCACTGTTGCTGTTGCCACTGCTGGAATGCACCACCTACCACCTCACTGTGTTCACATTCACTGTATGGTCTCCATCCCCTTTCCGAAAGCATTGATGAACATCAGTGGCTGCAATATTTTCCTCATGGAGGAATACAATCACACACCTTTGCTTCATTAACACTTCTCTATCAGCTGCCATTTTGTCAGACTGCTACTCTGCTGCCGTCTGTCACATGGTGACAAAATGTAAAGGGATATTGGTTCTACTGCCTTACCACCAACATTCTCCTCTTCTGTCATGGGCCAACATAATAAAATGGGAGGCATTATCTTCAGAGCAGCTCTATTATTAGTGCCTGGAAAAGCTGGGACTCATTTGTTGATTTGGATGGAGTAATCAGGTTAATATTAATTCCCTACTTTGCTAGTGTTAGAGACAGCAGTCTACATGCCACAGTGTCACTGAGAGCAGCAGACGGTCTGCCTGTACTTTTAAAACTAATGGCATTGTATGTTTTGGCCAATGACTATCTCTCCAGGGACAAAAGGGAGTGTTAGGTATTTCATTTCCATTATGATATTTCTTTCAGACATAGACTTATGTCCTTTTAAATCAGTTCTTGATGCAGTACTCCATCCATCCATCCATCCATCCATCCATCCATCCATCCATCCATCCATCCATCCACCTTCTTTTTCTCAAAGACAGAGTCTTTTACTGTCAAACTGGACACTGGTAAAAGCAGAAAAATAGTGAGTAGCTCACTCTCTCCTTTCCTGGAATTAAGTAATCAAGGAAGAATATATATCCATGCTTACACTCATTTCTATCAATCAAGATAGGGTAGATAACTTTTAGCATTTTAAAAATACAGGACATGGAAGAGGCGGTAAGACTAGCTTAGATTTCATCACAAACTGCTCAAAGAATAAGTTTTGCTTAGGAAGTAGCACCTGGATCTTCCAGTCTAAAATAAAATAAAATAAAATAAAATAAAATAAACTTCACACAGCTGTTAAGTGGGAGATAGATTTGGAGAAATAGAGAGAGAGAGAAGGAGTGTGAATAAAAATAAACCATAGGCTACCTTGTATAATCTTGTCACTTAGGACTTCAAATATAAATGACCCAGTCTCTATTCTGAACTATACAGATGACTTCCAGTTTGAATTTAGAGAGGATTTGAACTCATGCTCTAAATTCATTGTAAGAATCCACCGAGAGCAATAAACCTATGTCAGTCAGAAGTGTCCAAGGCCTTGACACATGGAAGTGGGTTTGCTGATGGAAGAAATACACACAGGAACAAAACTTTCAGCTGGAGACTAAGAGATCCTGTAGCTAGCCATCAGGTCATGTGCACAGAACATAAAGCAGAATGTTGGTGAAAATGGTAGAAGAAAGAAGCAAAAATAAACAGAGATGAAAACATGGGAAAATGAGTAAAACCAAGGAGGTTTTATTTTACTTACTATTTCCTTCCCTTTTCATTATATGCTGCAGGATTACTCCAGGAGAAAGAATACAGACTTCAAGCAGCACTGATCTCATGGAAATCTTATTCTGCAAATGAACTTTTCTTAGAACTGAACATAATTACAGTGCTAAAATATCAAATTATTCTAATGTTTTTACAACTAATAACAAATCAGCTAAGTATCCTGCATCAATTTTTCAGAATTTAACTCACATATAAATTAATTCAACAAGACTTTTACATTCAGCTAAAGCTGTAAGCAAAGAGTAGATTCTGTAAAATACAGGAAGACAAGTGAGAAAAAAAAATCAGCTGTGGAATATATTCAAGAGATTACAAATAAAAAAGAACATTTTTGGGGAAAACTCTTATATTTTCTGTATTGAAAAGCTAAGCAAGATCAGACAAATAGAGTCATGCTTATTCTACTAAATTTCTATCTAGAATTTCCATAAATGTGATTATTCTGTCTCTTCAGTGGAAAGCAGCAGGATTAGGGAAGGTTTTAAGACTATCTCAAAAAATTACTTTTTCTGCTCAGTGTTGGTAGATATGTTTGGAAGCAAAATAGTGCAAAACCAGCACGTATTCTTACAAAATGCTGAGAATTCTTTTTCTTAAGGATGAAACAGTGTATGGCCACAATGCTAATATTTAAAGGCCTGCTTCCTTCAGCTTCAGGAGTCATCACACTCACAGGCACTCATTCTGATGGGAGATTTAAACCACTCATATATCTGCTGGGAAAACCACAAGGCAATTTGTAAGACATCCTGGAGATTACTGGAGTCTGTGGGTGATAACTTCCTGATGCAAGTATCAGATAGATCAACCAGATGTGAAGTGCTACTGAATCTGCTGCTCACCAAAGCAAAGATCATTAAAGGTATTAAGATTGGAGGCAGCCTCGGCTTCAGCTACCACACACTGGTTGAGTTTGTGATCTCAAGGAATGTGGGACTGGCAAAGAATGGGGTCTCTGAGATTCTAGGTGGGAACTGGGGGAGTAAATCTGCCCACTGTAAGGGCAGAGCAAGTACAGGACTGCCTCATGAAACTGAATGTATTAATGCCTATGTGGCCAGATGACATGCACCCTAGGGTCCTTAAAGGAACCTGCTTATGTGGTTGCTGAGCAGCTCTCCATCATTTTTGGAAAGTCATGGTTGTTGGGTGAAGTCCCTGAGGACTGTAAAAAAGGAAATGTCACTCCCATTAATAAAAAAAGGGAGAAGGGAGGACCCAGGGAGCTACAGGTCAGTGAGCCTCACCTCTGTGCTTGGGAAGATCATGGAACAGGGAACAGATCCTCCTAGAAAACAAGTTAAGGTACATGCAGGGTTATCCAAGACAACCATCAAGTCTTCACCAAGGGACAATCTCATGGCCTTCTATGATGGAATGATGACACTGATGGACGAGAGGAAGGCGACCAATGTCATCTGCCTGGACTTGTACACAACCTTTGACATGGTTCCTCACCACACTCTTATCTCTAAATTGGAGAGATACAGATCTGAGGGGTGGATTATTTGGTGGACAAGCAATTGGTTGGAAGGCCACAGACAGAAGGTTGTGGTCCTCTTCAACATCTTCCTCAATGACATCAATCTAGGCTCAAGTGTATAGTTAGCAAGTTTGCTAATGACACCAAGCTGAGTGCTGCAGTTGACACATTAGAAGGAAGGGATGCCAATCAGAGGGACCTTGACAAATTCAAAAGGTGGGGCCATGTGAACCTAATGAAGTTCAACCTAAGAAAATGCAAGATTTTCCACTCAGGTCAGAGTAATCCTAGATGTGTATACAGACTGGGAGAAGAACTTGAGAGTAGGTCAGCAGAGAAGGACCTAGAAGTCCTTGTGGATGAAAAACTAAACACGAGCCAACAGTGAGCTCTTGCAACTTGGAAGGCCAATGGTGCCCTGGGTTCCATCAGAAGAGGAGTGTCCAGCAGGGACAGGGAGGTGATTGTCTCTCTCTACTCTGCCCATGTGAGGCTTCATCTGGAGTACTGCATCCACATCTGGGGCTTTTGGAGAGGGTCCAGAGGAAGGTCATAAAGATGATCAGAAGGCTGCAGCACCTCCCCTGTGAAGACAGGCTGAGGGAGCTGCACTTCTTCAGCCTGCAGAAGAGAAAGCCTTGGAGGGCACCTCATTGCAGCATTCCAACATTTAAAAGGGGTTTATAAACTGGAGGGGAATCAACTTTTTACAAGGGTAGACAGTGATCAGACAAGAGGGAATGGTTTTAAGCTCAAGGAAGTAAAGTTTAGTTTGGATATCGGGAGGAAGTTCTTTACAGAGAGACTGATGAGGTGCTGGAACAGGTTGCCCAGAAAGAATGTGGATGCTCTGTCCCTGGAGGTCTTAAAGACCAGATTTGATGGGTCCCTGGGCAGCTTGGTTTAGTACCAGATCTGGAGGTTGGTGGCCCTGCCTGTGTCAGGGGATTTGGGTCTTGATGATCCTTGAGGTCCCTTCCCACGCAAACTATTCTATGATTCTATGAAGTACTGTAAATGAAAGCTTCCATTCCACCATTAGAATAATTTTGATGTGAGGACGCAGCTTTAGGCACATTTGTTCTCATTCTTATTCACACTAGTTAAATATTCCTACCCAGGAACAAGATCTACTACTGACTCTTCTTTTAAGAGTATTTTAAATTCACCAGGTTACAATTGTGTTTTGCAGAACTTTCTTTAGTCTTGTGTTTCTTTCTTTTTCTTTCCTCTCTGTTTCTATGTTCTGCTATGTAAAATTGTCAGTTCTCTCACTTTTTTTTTTTTTCCCTGGCAAGAGAAATTCCTCTTCTGCTTAGCAGTTACTAAACACTTTATTTTTGAGTGTAGTACATATTTTCCCCAAGATTAAACTCCATATGAATGTGTGCAATCAGAACAAAAATTTGACAGCTAATACAGAAAACAAAAATATCTTACTTAATCCATTGAAGATTCATTATTTTCTTATTTTCTTCACCTTTTTTATTTGTTCTTTGCAATAATCATTACTGGTTATGTTATTTGAAAGTGGATAAGAAAGCCAAATAGCCTACCATAATCTTTTCATGCAGTTTAAGAACTAAGCAGCAGCTGCAATTCAAAATCTCAAGTTTTAGCTGTATTTTTTGGAGAGACTTTTGATAGTATAGCCGTTTTTCTGCAACTACAAAGGATGAATCTCCATTTGAGCCACATCTGGCCCCATAAAATCAAGTATTTACAAATTCTTCATATACAGGTGATAAGTTGTCTCAATTTCTTTCAAAATAAGAACACATTGAAATTCATAGGTGAGGGAAATATTCAGGAAAATAAACCATTAAAAATATGCAAGAACAAAATATTTTACACACACTGATACTTATAATCCAATAAATATTTTCATAAATCATTTGTTTATAAGAATATCTAACCTTTAGATGCCATCTATTTTGTTATTAATGTAACTATAAATAGCTGTATGTTATATACATAAGCATGTGTATTTGTATACAAAGTATACACACAAGTAAAAAGAGAAAAGCGTGTGGACTCAGTATTTGTTTAACAGCTGATGAAAATCATTTGTCAGTAGGACACCAGAATTTTCCTAATGCATGTTTTAAAAAGAACAAATATACCAAGTCTCTTTGTATTCAAAATGTATTTTAAATACTGAGAAGAAAAAAAATCCATCTCTGGTGTTACCTCATTAATTAACACCTGAGGATAATCTGGTCCCCAAGAAAGTACAATAATTCAAAAGTAGCATAAATAATTATTTCTTGAAATTTCAGGGAGTGGTGGCATAAGTATTTGTAGAGAAATTGCCTCTCTACAATGTTTATGGATGTGGGGTTAGAAACCTTCCTTCATTTTCTGTATGGCTTTTCTGTTTATGATTCATTCCTTTGATAGGGATGGTTCCAGGGGCATCATCAATACAGAGAACTCAGTGACAAAACAAATAACATGGACCAAAGAGGAGGAAGTAAGAAAAAAAAAGGAAATAATTTGTAAAAGAGCATAGCATCCACATATTTCCAATGAATCACTGAAACATAGAGACTAGAGATCTAAGAGGAAGAAAAGGGCAGAGACAACCTCTGCCTTTCCTTTTCCTTCACATGGGTTGTTAGGATGTTATCATACAGACAGCTGAATATTATAAGTGAAACAATAGAAGCTTCTTTAATGAAAACCTATATTTTTTGCGGTTGTAGTTTCGAAATAACATGGAGTAACCTAACATCAAGTCAAAATCCTTTCTTCCCTTAACGCTTGAACATACTGTGATAGAAGTAGTAAGAATATAATTTTTGCCCAGTGCTACAGGTGTTGGCAATTGTTTTCATACTAGTCTTACTCTCTTTAAAGCTGGACCTATATTTAATATTTACAGGTTTATAATATTTGTAAGACTTCTGACGTGCTACCTTGCAGCATGGTCCTTGACTGGATGATTAAGACACTATTTCCATCTGTACAGACAGTACTGGTGTCTGGCTGAATAGTCATTACCTCCTATAGTGGGTCATCTCCATCTTTTCTGACTTTAAACATCTGGCAGACGTTCCTGAGTGACACAAGTTTCTTATATGTGATTCTGATGAGATAGAGAGATATTTACAGAGGAAAATACCTTATCTTTGTCCTGAACCAGGCTTCCCCCTTCCTCCCACACAAAGGTATTTCCTCTCTTTCTCCTTGTTGAGTATACAGCGGGGGGAATATCTATTAGAAATGTTTTTAAGTACCTACAGGTATGTGAATCAGGATTCATGAAATTTTCTTTCTTCATTACTAAACTTTATATATTTTCTGTATTTAATCGTAAGCTTTTTGCAGAAGGGATTGTAACCTTCTTCTATCTAGTAGCTCAGGAAAAAATGTTTTTAAAAGACAATATTAAACACCTATATATATTTTCTAGAGTTACATGATGTGCATACTTCAAACACAGTGTTTTCTTTTATACTTATCAATATCTCTGTTCTTTGAAAAATGCACTATCCATTATGTTTACAGCCTTGACTTGAAACCTTCTCCTGACTTTAGTCTGAATGAGACTGGGTACTTTTCATTACATGAGCATTTCATTCAATTAGCTCTGGAGCAGATTTAATATTGGTTTATTAGATTTTTGTGCAGCTGACTTGGAAAATGGTGATGAAGCAAGCTACATTTTATATGTGTTGCAATTCAAATTACTTGAAATAATTCTTGGATTACAAACATTACAGTATCTGAGCATCTGAGATGTTATCAATCATTCACACCCAGTATTTTTATTTGATGGCTACTGTTTAAAAAATGCATATTAAAGACATAATTGATTTTTAGACGAATCTTTTTATTAATATTTTTTTTTCATTCATTTAATTTTGTAACCCGATCACTAAGATAGCAGTGCCTTAATGTCAGTTTCAGGTCACCTTTGTATTTATATCATAGCAGATGTTCCCATACATGTACGTAGATGTAAATCTACACCATTTTCTTGCATCAGAATATTTCACTGAGCTTACCAACATTTTCCTTCTTGAACCAGTGCTTTGTTGGGGAAGTCTGTATGGAAACAATTATATCTCAGTGGAATATTAAGGATTTTTTAAACCAATATACTTCATCAATATGTCACTGAAGTGGAAGTGCTCCAATGACTTGCAATGTTATGCTATATATTTAAATCTTCCTTGAAATCTTTAAGCTTGTTCCATACAGAATGGCTAGCAGTATCATCCACAAATAAATTGTGTGATTAACTTCTGAATAGACAAAGATGGTCTTGAAATGTAAGTTAAAATTCTATAAACTGTTTTTTAAATGGTCAAAGAGATTATTATGTATTGCTTGAGAGGAAAACTGTAGCAAGTTAGAGCATTTTGTAGAGTCATCTCTAGAGGCTATGACAAACTTAAGTCTTTAACAGTCTACTTTGAGAAATATATCTTTTTGGATACCAAAGTCCTGAGATCTTTTTGAAGACAGAGGAGTTATTCTTTAATATCTCTTGATCTGATTATACAATTTTAGTCTGTCTTATTATAAATTCTGTAAAGGCTTGGCATTGATTTATACTGTGAAGTTTATTTTGAAACTAGAAGACTAGAAACTTTCTTTAAACAACACCTTAAGTTATGAATTATACTTAGCAAGCTCTTCGCAAAGGGTTTGATAATATATTTTCATTGAAGTTAATGTGAGTACTACACTAACCACACAAGTCTTAAATAAAAAGCATTAGAGATGATGGAGTGAAACCTACTATCAGAGGGACTTGTCCTGACATTCTGTATCCAGTACACAAGTGGGACCAGTGAGTTAATACTACATCTGATTTGCAAGACTCATTCTGAGTCTGGGTCCTCACATCTCTGCCTATCCTCATATGACTTGGTAATATATTTTTTTTGCACCTTTGTGAAAATTGCAGTTTGTGCACAAAGATATTAATAACATTTTACTATTAATCTATTTTTTTCCTAATCACATGCTACAAAAACACAGAATAGATGGAATATTGAAAAATGTGTTTTGAATTGAAGTTTAAATTCTGAAGAACACAGCTAGTTCAAACTAAAGAGTCTAATTCTAATACTAGTACTTAACAAAATGTACATTGCAATACACTGACTTGATATACAGTTTCTGTATTGAGTTTGTTCAAGAAATAGGATGTTTAGGCAGATTTTATCATATCTTTTTGAAATTAACAAGTCTTTCAAAATATTAAAATGTTCAGTTTAAAATGGTGTAAAGTCAACCTTGAGGATGTAAATAGGCCTGTGTGTGAGGTCAGAGAACTAGATAAAAGAGACGCCCTCAAGTAGATGTCCATGAGCAGAGCAAAGGAAGTACAGAATATATTCTACTAAGCAGAGCTCATGAGCGTATTTCACCAAAAGTCAAATGCTTCAACCTGTTTTTTGTGAAATTTCGTCTTATATTTTATGAAATTAAAATTGATATTTTATGTAGATAAATTCTTTCTAACAGATTGAAACAGTAGTGTTCACAAGATTTCTGGGACATCAAACCAGTGCCTTTCCAGAAGCAGTTCTAGTCAACTGAGGAGAGCCTCCCTTAACAGCCAAATATAACTTTCACGGAGATAAAAACAAACAAACAAATAATAAGTAAATTATTGATTCCCAATTTGGATGAAAATCATATTTTAGTAGTGTTATCAATCCAAGAATAAACTAATTCCTCAAAATTAATAATACATTTTTGAATCAGGATGAGGAGACAGCACTCAAAATCTTGTTTGCTAAGGGGAATATACTGCAGGTTAAAGCAGTTTATGGTGAAATGGGATCATTACCAGTTTCATATGATAAAGTCAATATGTCTGATACCTCATTTATACTAGTACTTTTTTGCTCTATAAAATTCTCCAATCAGGTTACAAATCTTTGAAAAATCAGTCTTCCCTTCTTAATCATAGCATACTATAATTCATACAAATTGCAATCACACTTGGCAGTTCTTGTCATTCACACGTAAGCTTTAACAAGGAGAACCACGTACACAATTTAGAAGTGTAATTACCACATGTCCTATTTATTTCCTTTCTTTACATCTTGATATTATTCCAAAGGAAATACACTTCAAGAGATTCTGTAGAAACTTTAGGCCAGGTTACTAAGAAATATTGCCTATGCATACTAGACAAGGAGGATATTTAACCTGTTTTACTTCAAAGGAAAACGTATAAATCACATCTGTTATTTAATTAACTATCTCATCAGTTGAAATGCCACCAATCTGAGGCATTGAGATTATGATTTTCTTTTCACTTTCAAATACAAGGGCAGACTATGGTGCTGATACAATTATTTTATGTACTTGTACAATACACAAAAACCTTGACTTGGATTTTTAGGAACTAGGTTTACCTCTAAGGTAAGGTCAGTGTGAAAGATGCAAAAAAAATCTGTAAAGTTTATTCTGAGAATAAGACAATGAATATATAAACTAATGTACTTATTTTTGTATTGAATGCCTAGAGGGGATTGTAGAGTGTAGGTCCATTTACTTCTCAGGATTTATATACTATATTTTTTCTAACTTCTGAGCTTAGAATAAAACTCTTAACAAAGTTTGTCTGGGATCTAAACTTTGCAGAATTAAAATACGAGAGTGTTATATTGAGAGTGTCTGCAAATTTTGTCCTTCGTTTTAGTCTTTTATGAAATATGTTTAAAAGCAGTTTTAATTCACTGTCTATCTTCTATCTGAATATCTTATCCGACCTTATACAGTCTTCCCAAATGCACGTACTTTAGTCAGCTACTTCTAGGACTTCGAGAAATTTTCATCATTTTTTAAAATATTTCAGGCAGTATCNTGTTGCATTTTATTTTATTTTATTTTATTTTATTTTATTTTATTTTATTTTATTTTATTTTATTTTATTTTATTTTATTTTATTTTATTTTATTAGATTTTTCAATTTATCAGTGTTAATTCAAGGTTTGTAAATTGAATTTTTCTTGAGTGGCTCATATGTTATGGGTAGAGCAGACATTCTTTGGAGTTCCAGTGTACAGAATAGCGCTGTTCTTGTGACAGTCTAGTTCTAGCTTGTTTTCTTGCATGTTTTCTCTGGTGGGGTTATATGCAGGTATGTACAGTGAGAGTATGCAGAAATTGATTTCCATATACAGAGCTGGATGTCTGTGAAATTATTAATACATTGATTCATTAGCATTTGGCACTGTCAAGATGGTCACTCACATGACATTCTGTAGTATGCCAACAGGATATAGTCCTTCACACTAGATCTATCTTTAGAA
Source organism: Odontophorus gujanensis (assembly GCA_013399175.1). Classification (NCBI taxonomy): domain Eukaryota; kingdom Metazoa; phylum Chordata; class Aves; order Galliformes; family Odontophoridae; genus Odontophorus; species Odontophorus gujanensis. The sequence continues at coordinate 12,028 of VXAB01011232.1, forward strand.
TAGTTTATGAGAAAATGGTAGAAATCTGCATAACTACAGTGAAATTGAATCATTTTAAATAGGTTGGGAATTTTCCTGTGCCTTTGTTATGATGCAAGCATACATGGCACAGAAATCCCTCAGTGAAATAAGCCTCTCAGCATCTATTGTGTAAGCTTACCTGATTATATCTGTCCTTGTTTTTTAATTAATTGAATAATTCTGTGGGACGGAAGGAAACCATACCTTTCTAAAACAAGACAGCCATTACTTTGTGAATAAATGATATTGCTATTAAATATNATGGTGTAAAGTCAACCTTGAGGATGTAAATAGGCCTGTGTGTGAGGTCAGAGAACTAGATAAAAGAGACGCCCTCAAGTAGATGTCCATGAGCAGAGCAAAGGAAGTACAGAATATATTCTACTAAGCAGAGCTCATGAGCGTATTTCACCAAAAGTCAAATGCTTCAACCTGTTTTTTGTGAAATTTCGTCTTATATTTTATGAAATTAAAATTGATATTTTATGTAGATAAATTCTTTCTAACAGATTGAAACAGTAGTGTTCACAAGATTTCTGGGACATCAAACCAGTGCTTTTCCAGAAGCAGTTCTAGTCAACTGAGGAGAGCCTCCCTTAACAGCCAAATATAACTTTCACGGAGATAAAAACAAACAAACAAATAATAAGTAAATTATTGATTACCAATTTGGATGAAAATCATATTTTAGTAGTGTTATCAATCCAAGAATGAACTAATTCCTCAAAATTAATAATACATTTTTGAATCAGGATGAGGAGACAGCACTCAAAATCTTGTTTGCTAAGGGGAATATACTGCAGGTTAAAGCAGTTTATGGTGAAATGGGATCATTACCAGTTTCATATGATAAAGTCAATATGTCTGATACCTCATTTATACTAGTACTTTTTTGCTCTATAAAATTCTCCAATCAGGTTACAAATCTTTGAAAAATCAGTCTTCCCTTCTTAATCATAGCATACTATAATTCATACAAATTGCAATCACACTTGGCAGTTCTTGTCATTCACACGTAAGCTTTAACAAGGAGAACCACGTACACAATTTAGAAGTGTAATTACCACATGTCCTATTTATTTCCTTTCTTTACATCTTGATATTATTCCAAAGGAAATACACTTCAAGAGATTCTGTAGAAACTTTAGGCCAGGTTACTAAGAAATATTGCCTATGCATACTAGACAAGGAGGATATTTAACCTGTTTTACTTCAAAGGAAAACGTATAAATCACATCTGTTATTTAATTAACTATCTCATCAGTTGAAATGTCACCAATCTGAGGCATTGAGATTATGATTTTCTTTTCACTTTCAAATATAAGGGCAGACTATGGTGCTGATACAATTATTTTATGTACTTGTACAATACACAAAAACCTTGACTTGGATTTTTAGGAACTAGGTTTACCTCTAAGGTAAGGTCAGTGTGAAAGATGCAAAAAAAATCTGTAAAGTTTATTCTGAGAATAAGACAATGAATATATAAACTAATGTACTTATTTTTGTATTGAATGCCTAGAGGGGATTGTAGAGTGTAGGTCCATTTACTTCTCAGGATTTATATACTATATTTTTTCTAACTTCTGAGCTTAGAATAAAACTCTTAACAAAGTTTGTCTGGGATCTAAACTTTGCAGAATTAAAATACGAGAGTGTTATATTGAGAGTGTCTGCAAATTTTGTCCTTCGTTTTAGTCTTTTATGAAATATGTTTAAAAGCAGTTTTAATTCACTGTCTATCTTCTATCTGAATATCTTATCCGACCTTATACAGTCTTCCCAAATGCACGTACTTTAGTCAGCTACTTCTAGGACTTCGAGAAATTTTCATCATTTTTTAAAATATTTCAGGCAGTATCAGATTTAGAGAAAACATATTTCAACCCATAAACTTACAGTCAACAGTCCAGACTTTTAGAATTCAACTTCTTTCATGGTTCTGTTTAGCATGTCCTTCAGAACAAACTGGCATCTGGACAATTAGTCCAGATTGTATTTCAAATGAAATAGAAACAATCACCATTCAGATAAACAAGGACATAGATGCATCAATATATACCACCCTAGAGAAAATTAAGAGATTTATAGCCATAGTTAATATTTCTGCTGACTGATTTCAGCAAAATGGCTATGCAGTACTGTGACTGTATCTTGGTCTTCAAATTTCTTAACCTTGTAGCATGAAAAGCCACTTTCAGAAAATAAAACAAAAGCTTGTTGCATTTTATTTTATTTTATTTTATTTTATTTTATTTTATTTTATTTTATTTTATTTTATTTTATTTTATTTTATTTTATTTTATTTTATTAGATTTTTCAATTTATCAGTGTTAATTCAAGGTTTGTAAATTGAATTTTTCTTGAGTGGCTCATATGTTATGGGTAGAGCAGACATTCTTTGGAGTTCCAGTGTACAGAATAGCGCTGTTCTTGTGACAGTCTAGTTCTAGCTTGTTTTCTTGCATGTTTTCTCTGGTGGGGTTATATGCAGGTATGTACAGTGAGAGTATGCAGAAATTGATTTCCATATACAGAGCTGGATGTCTGTGAAATTATTAATACACTGATTCATTAGCATTTGGCACTGTCAAGATGGTCACTCACATGACATTCTGTAGTATGCCAACAGGATATAGTCCTTCACACTAGATCTATCTTTAGAATAGTTTATGAGAAAATGGTAGAAATCTGCATAACTACAGTGAAATTGAATCATTTTAAATAGGTTGGGAATTTTCCTGTGCCTTTGTTATGATGCAAGCATACATGGCACAGAAATCCCTCAGTGAAATAAGCCTCTCAGCATCTATTGTGTAAGCTTACCTGATTATATCTGTCCTTGTTTTTTAATTAATTGAATAATTCTGTGGGACGGAAGGAAACCATACCTTTCTAAAACAAGACAGCCATTACTTTGTGAATAAATGATATTGCTATTAAATATTTCTAGTGAATTGAACCCTCTAATGTGATTTATGAGAGAGCTTCATATTGAGAAGACTTAACATACAACAAAAAATTGCAATTTCTGGCCAACAGCAAATTCTAAAATACAATGTAGTCAATTTGGGTGAGAAATAACTTGTTTCTTATGGTATTCTGTCCTGAAACTCACTTCAAAAGATAGAAATTGTGATAAATTATCTGTGGTGTTGATCACTTGTGATTGATGGCAGAGGAAATCAAGCTATTACACTTAGATACTGTGGAGTTGAACCAGACTTACTAGAAGTAAGACAAACATTTTACATTGAATGTTTCAGTCTAGAAGCTCTGTTTTTAAATTTCATCTACCCCCATTACTCAACAGGAGTCTCTTCTTTCTTTCAGAGGACTGGTATTTAGCACAAGTACAGTTATTGTAAGCTAATTATATGTTCTAAACCTAATGTACTTACATGAACCAGAGGGTAGCTTACCATGTGAGCATTTGATAAGCAAACAGGTGCTTAAAAGATTTAATGGATCTGTAGCCATCTGTAGTGATTAACGATGCTTGAGAACCTCACTGATGCTCAAAATATCATCTTAAATGAACACTGGGAGTTTTCAGTTCAAAAAAAAGTGTAAACAATTCTAAGATTTTCTTCCTCAAATATCGTATACCGAGTTAAAATTTTATATTCCAAGGAGCAATGAATAATTGAACCTCCCCAGAAGCTATGCAGAAAAACAAGAAAAAATCTTCCCTCTAACTTTTCCTTACATTTTTGTTAGCATAGAATGAAGAGTATTTTTTCATTGGTGGAACAAAAAAATAGAGCAAATTTCCTTCTTATCCACTGAACTGCCTCTCAGTACTCTTACTAGGTTATGAACCTGGGTAAAGAAGTTTCTGCTCTCCATACTCTGTAGAATTGTTTTTCTGCTCTGAAATCAGTGGCACAGTTTTCATTGCAGCCACGTCTCACCTCCTCTGGAGATGTAGAGCCAAGAGAAAGAGAAAACATTCTGATCTGCGACTAAGATGTGGCTATTATTGTACAGCATTAAACCGTGCATTAAGCCGTAGCATTAAACAGATGACTTCCAAATGATGGTGAAATGCGTGAAATGGGTACTTTTGAGATTACAATATCCTGTGGAAGTTATGCATTTTTCTTTGGACTAAAAAGTGAAAGTTCTTCAAGTAATAATTCACAACCTTATCTTCAAAAGTGAAGGTGATGCTGTTGAGGTCCTCTGATAAGGAGCCTATGTGGTTCATCAATCCTAGCCAGGCTGAGACATCCAGATTTCATTACTACAAAACATACTGTATGGAACTGATCAACTTCTAAGGCAAGGCAGAGTGAGGATTAGTTTCTGTCTTGTTGACTAGTAATCTCATATAATCTCATATAATAATTCATATAATCTCATATAAGGATATGTAATCTCTACTCCTGGAAGTTTCATTGTATTAAATCCAAAGTGGACAAGAAAGCAAATTTGACTCTGCATGGAACAGGAAGTTCTATGATCAGCTTCTTACCCACTTTTTTAACCATTGTCAAATGGGTGACTGACCTTACCAACTAGATTGAAGACTGAAATTTTCTTCTTCAATAGGGATATTTACAAGTGTGAATTCTATAATGCATTTATAGTTTGTCCTTAAAAACAGAGCACTAGAGTTTCTCCCAGTGAAATAGTTCTCAATCACTGTCTTTAAGGCCCCTGCCCACTTGGGTTACAATTGTCTAGTAGGAAATTAGGAAAAAAGACTTCCCTGGAAAATTTATTTATTCGTTTTGTACAAGTATATTAAGTATGCTTCTAAAAATGATTTTAAATAGAATGATTTAAAAAACAATTAAAATCTAAAATGTCCAATTTATTACATATCATAGCAATAATAAAACACAGTCAGTGGTTTACAGGCTGGTTCAGCTCAGTTCCATGACTAATAGGGTGGGGGACCCAAGAACCCATTCCCCAGGAAAGGGGAAGGGGGAAAAAAAAGAATGTAGGGAGATGGGCATAAAAACAATACAGCGGCAACAATCTGAGGAGGAAAAGTAATTTACTAAATAAGATATCAGGATGCAAAATAACACAGTATAATTGGAATTGTAGCTAATAAAATGAGAAAGAGTGTCCGAAAAACATTTCTGTTTCATGGACTTTTCTCTTCCCTTTGAGTTTATTCATGAGCTCCTTGCTCATCCACACAGCTCTCCTGCCACCCTTACCCAATCTTTTACTCACAGGGATGCACTGATCCTGAACTTGGAAGAAGTGCTGTTTAAATGCTGACCAGCTCTCACAGGCCCCCTTGCCTTCTAACAGCCTAGCCCATGGGATAGCTCCAAGAAAGTCCTAGAAGAGAATGAAGTCAGCTCTCCTGATGTCCAGAGCAGCAATCCTACTTTTTGGTTTGCTTCTTCCATTCAATGACTTGAACTCCACCATCTCATGATCACTACATCCCAATCTGCCCTGACCTTCACTTCCCTAACAAGCTCATCCTTATTAATAAAGTCCAGTAACACCCCACTCC
>VXAB01011234.1:8911-44927 GCA_013399175.1 Odontophorus gujanensis
AAGCTTGTAGTTAGCTTTCTGTGACTGAGTGATTCAGCTGTATTGAAGTCTTTATGCAATTTCCCCATTTTCTGAGAGCGTTTAAGGATATATATTTTTTAATCCTACCATGTGATGGAGGCAGTGCTTGACAGTAGCTCTTCAGGTGGCAATGATGAAATGATCCTGGGGTGGGATGTGGTGAATTATATAATTCTCAAATGTAGCCTGGATATTGTTTTCATAAATGTTTAAGAAGCCCAAGTCTACGTTGGGAGGGTTGGTAAATAAAGTATCTATGTATGTTTTTAGCTGTTTGTACCAGCATGTAGATTTTTTTAAATTTCTTGTGAAAGAAATAAGTCTCACGTAGTGACTTAAGGAATTTTCCTGAACAGGCCTTGTTACAGCAGAAGTAATCAACACCTGCCTTTGTTTCCCATTGCATCAGCTAAATTTAAAAATAAATAAATAAATAAACAGGCAGAGGAAATCGCATGTATTTTTGTCTTGTGCTTGTCTGCTAGGGTGTGAAGCTTCCCTGCACATGATACAGCGGAGCTGCCTTAGCCAGATAATTTGCAGAGTAACTCATGTAGCTTATTGGCAGGAGCACTTAACACCTGTGATGAATTGGAGGGCTAGATGAGAATTTATAGCTTTGATTAGATACAATTGCAAAGGCTCTGGATTCTGAATATCTTTTGCTTTAGAAAGCTACAGCTCATCCTTGGAAGAAAGGGTATGTACAGGAATTGCTGAGTCATGGCCTGAACCACTGATTAAGCACCTGGAGATAAGACCTGGTCAGCCCTGGAAGCACAGGTGAAGGCAATTAATATTAATAATAATTAACCCCTCTTAGACCTCATTTAAGGACTGATTGCCACTGATGAAGGATCTTTTGCTGGAGAGCTCTCCTTGGTGGAGTCTTTCTGCAAGCCTAGATCTTCAGAGATGAGTGAGTATTGTTCTTTTTTTAACACTTTCCCATTATATTGGTTCTCCTGCTATTACAGGGTGTACTGTGAGAGGCAAGGCCAAAGTAATTTGTGGTTGTTGTACAAAATGCATCTGTGAAAATTGTGTTAGGAAGTGGCCTTTCTCATGTGTACGCCATCAGATTTTCTTCTGAAGGACTAATGTTCTGCAGCTGGCTCCTGTTGTGAATCTGTTGATTTTCTTCTTAGTTTAAATGCGTTTGGGAGATAATCATAGTTGTGTTCTACTTTCCCTTATAGTGTCAGGTAGGAAAAGCTTAGGATTCTCTGTTCTTAATTAATCTAGAGTAAAGACTGGGTTTAACTGCTTTTCTTTTATCTTGGGACATTGACAATTTCTACTTCCCAGTAGTCTAACAAATGCTTTGGGTTCTCATAATTTTGTAAAAGTGGCTGGCTCAGAATAGAGTTCAATTCCTGCCTCTGCTACATCCAAGAACTTAGAACACCTAAGTGGAATGCATTACATTTCCTACTACTTAATAACAAGGCTGATTCTCCTGATTGTTTTGTTTTAGATGAAATGAAGGTTTAATAATGCTTGATTTGAGTGCTTCAAAGGCAGATTAGTATGAATATTGAAGAATAAACAGTACGTGTTGTTGATTAAAGCCTTTTTCTGGAGAACAACAGCCTTTCCAATAGCTGAGTAATTAACACTGGCGTTAGGGAAAGTTGTTGCAGTAAAGCATCTCATGGTTCCATTGTTTTCAAGAAAAATGTCTTCTCATTGGCAGTGGATTTCTCATCTAATTAGGAGAAGAAATATTATGGAAAAGATGCTAAAGATATCCTTCCTGTCTTGCTGTCCTGAAACAGGACAGTGAGCTTGCAGATGTAGGAGGCAGCAATTATAGCAGTGGAGTTATTAGAGCATTTTAATCACAGCTGAAATTAAAAGTATGCATATTAAAACTATTAAATAAATTTAAGTAACATGGATCTTCAGTACCTTGGTCCAACTGATGTGCGTAGATAAATAATGTGTCTGCAGATTCTGATACTAGATGTGCATAGAAACTATAGCTGTACTTTAAGTCGTGAAATAACAAGCATGGCTAGAATCAATTCCATATTCTACTGTGTTTCTGTTACGAAGTGTCTTGCTTTGGGATTAACTTTTACTTTCCCTACTTATATGAGTACCTATAAAAAATTAGAGAGATCTTTGCATTTATTGTTCTGGTTTCTGGTTACGGTTGTTTCTTAGATCATCTGATTGCTGTTCAGGTTTTCTGAGGACTTGCACATCTCCCTTCTGTCTTCTATTTTATCCTGTCTGCTGAGTGTTTAGCTGTAATTTCCATTCGTTGTTCTTTGATAGCTGATATTCAAAATATTCAAGTTATTTCCATGAGTATACTGTAGCTAATGGAGATCTGAAAACTGAACAAGCAGCCACAGATATTATACACTTGATGCTTCGTATATTTGCTGGTTAATAAAATGCATCAAACAGTGCTTTGTTCCTGAGGTCTTCCACAGCATAAGAATGCTTTGTTGCTTTGCATGTGTAAAGTTCACGTACGTGGTGACAAAAATTCCTGGTAGGCAAGACTCTTCTCAAGTTACTTCCTTATTCCTTTCAACCTATTTTCTTTAGATCGGTAAGAAAGAGCTGCTTAGGAGAAAGTCAGCTTTTTTTTTTTTTTCAAAGGGAGTTGCAAGAATGGTAATTGCTGTACGTTTCTCCGATGAAAATTTGACAATTATTGAGTCAGCCTCTAAAGGAAAGAGCAGAGCAAGAATAAATACCCCTGGCTCTTTATTTTTTTCTTTTATCTGAAGAGAAAAATGTCTAGAGAAACTTATCCTGCTTTATAATGCTAGAAAGCATCCAGATTTTATAGTGAATTGAGAACTAGTTTGTAGAAACTTCAGATAGTTGTTTTTAACTTTATGAAGCTGAAATATTTTCCTTTTTAAGCTTCTTGGGAGACTGTGGGAGTTCATACTTGTGTTCATCTTTTGTTACTGACAGCATCATTGCATCAGTAGTATAGACAGTAATGATTATCTTACAGAGTTCATATTTCTGCTAGCCTCAAAAGATGATGATCAGCATGGTCTTAGTCGTAATGTTAATTACTTTTTCCATGCTTCCTTTAATGTATGTTCTGCATTAAGAAAATGAAGCAGCAGTCAAGAAGTTGTCCTTTAGTGTTGTCCTTTAGACATACTCAATGTATGTCTGTTTTCTTGTGCATAATATGAAGAATATATGTAATATTTTATGCAGATTTACGCACTAGCTCAAAAATAGATTTTTTAGTAGTCTTGTGTATTTGATGTCATTACATATTGCTGCTTGTTTTTATTAATTCAAGATTGCAATGACTGATTTTCCTCAGGTATCAAGTAAAATTTGGTGCATCAAAACCTCATGCATCAGTGCTTCAAATTTACTAAAAGGTTGTTGTCAGCACTGCTGCCTGGGGACTACAGAATTTTGTTATTTTTGGTGCACTTGATGTTACTTCAATTTTCCTCCACAGCAGAAACCTGAAAACTATTTGTTATTTTTCATTTTATTGTTGCAGTAGTGAACAGATGTGTAAGTTGTCTTCAGTAATGTACACGCTTTCAAGAATACGAGTTATTAAAGAGGTAGGAAGCTGGCTGTGGGAGAAGGAACTGTTATAACACTTTGGATTGGAAGTTAAAAGGAAAACTTAATTAACTTGCACTACTACTGATTTTGAGAATTCAAACTGTGTGTTATCAACTTTGTGTCAGTTAATGTGTGTTTTGGAGCTAGAGTGAAACAGTAAAGGAAACACAATATATTCCACTCCAATATTACTTGTGACTTTTTATTTTAGAATAAATTACACGTTTGTCCCTTTGGAGAAAAGTATTCTGATAAGGTAGTAGTTATGTGCTATCACCTTCACTGGAATTGTGACTTCAAATTTCCTGGTAGTTGTTCAGGTAGTGTTAGGGGAAGGGAGCATTTCTGATTAACTGGTAAGTAGATATATGAGGAAAAGGGGTGGAAAAAAAAAGCATGTAGTTAGACGCAGATTGAAATCAGCCACTTTCTTTGATTGAGGGGGGGAAGAAATATTATTTGTCCCTCTGACAGTTGGTTTAGAATTTAATCTCGTGCTTTTGTAAATGATCATAAGTTTACTCTCTGTATTCACTCAGTGAACTGTCATCACACAAAACTGTTCAAGTCATCTGGACCTAATGACTCTAAAGCTTTATCACCCCTTCTCTAGCCTTGTGCATGAAGGTTACTGTTTCTCAACCTGATCTCCAGTCCAGCTAGACTGTGTTATGTTGCTGGTCATCTCGACACTAAGTGTGTGAACATAAGATTGCCTGTAAAGTGATTCTCAAAGAACTGCCTTCCTGGCCACCAAGGAATACATGTACTGCCTCATTCAGTGTCAATGTAGCATGCTCAGTATGGTTCTTGAAAGGTTTAAATCCTACTAGAATGGGGTCTGAAGATGTGCCAGGGGAAACAAAGTTGTTCTGCTTCCAGCATGAAAGGTGGCATATCTTGAATCACAGAATAGAGTGGTGTATCATCCATGGGTTATTAGAACTGCCTCAGAGGAAGCTGTTGTTAGCTTTTTATTACCTTGCTTGTCTTCCAGTAGAATTTAAAGAGAAACAAATATTTTTTGTTCAGGAAGATTGCCTTCTCTTTATTTTAGACATTGCAAGTTTTCTCCCCACCTGTTTCTGTTTGCTTTAGCAAATTTTCTAGGGCTAATGAGCAATTAGAAATCCATCAAGTCTGGAAAATATCTCATGACGGTAGATGCTACTGTTCCACTGAGTTAGGTAGAAAAATGGATAAAAATGACTACGTTTCTACTTTTTTTTATAGGTTAGTAAATGCTAGGCATGGAGTCCTAACCATTTTTGTGGCTAAGAGTCCTTTAATGTGTGGTGGTTACTTCAGACAGTGTACAGTGAATGTCTGAATTAAATGACTGCGGGATATATTGTGTGAATCCCACTGAAAGCAGAGTAGGTTGCTAGCTGAATGTTAGGCATGCTTCTGAGATCCTTTTTGCCTACTTGATGCTCTGTTAAAAAGGCCTTCAGTATGAAATGCTAATATTTTGGAGTGAACATGTGATAAAAAACACTTCTTTTTTGGCAATATACAACTGGAATAGTCTTCTCCCTGAAGGTATTAAAAATAGAAGGCTATTCATGCTACAGACAATTATTTCTATGTGATAGTTTCTATGAGGAGACTTGGACAAGATTCTGTCTAAGAGATGGTCTAAGCAACTGATTCAATTGCTACATCCCTCTTCCCCAAAGTGCGCAGGGAAAGCATTCAAAATACTTTGTCTTCAAAATTTAATAATTTGACAAATGATTAGTGTGTGGAAGAACACTGGTCTCCATGCACAGTCACTGATACTATTCTGAATCCTGCTGCTACTTCAATATTTCAATCCAAAAATAAAAAAGCTGAGAAACTCCACTTTTCAGCTACCCTTTTCCCCTCTTTACAAATTGAGTTCTTGTCTTTGTGTGCAGGCTTTCTGATGACTTTGGTCTGCTTGAAGACCTCTAATTTCTTGTAGTTAAGTGGAACAGTTAAGTTTCAGAAGAATTAAGAGGAAGAGAAGGAACAATAGCAGTCCTTGTGTTATTCCTAATAGGAGTGTGATGTGATTTTTAACATCCTTGCAATGCCGATCAGCATGCTTGTATGTTCTTCAGGCAGCTTGGCATTCTATTTTTCAGAACAATATCCGATGGTTTTGTTTTTTCTCAAATAATAAAAAGAATATAAATGTTTTTGAGTGCATTTCTTTGTATACAGAGAACATCAAGGGAGTTCAAAGAATTATCAGTTTTGCCACTTTAGTCCACATTTCTTTTTCCTAATGTCCTATATTGGTTGTTGTAGTAGGATGTCTGAACCTTAAGGACGTTCTTTTCTGACACGTGGCAAACAAGGGTGTGATGTCTGAAGGTCTCATACAACCATGTTTAATTCTGTAAAAGTCTCAACCAAAACTTGTGGGATTCTTGAATATGTGGACTGGAGATTCTGTAGTGGCTTCAGATGCTTCATACGCTGTAGATGCTTTCTTGTGTACTAAGTGCCAGAACTGAGCCTTCAAATCCATTATGCCTTTTATTGTAATGTAGTGTTCTATTCATTTTATGGAACGGGTTATAAACTTCTCTTATTTTCACTGTGATGTGTAACTTCCTATGAACAAGCATCATATGAGTAATGTGAATGGCTGGATATGTTCATAGTTTAGACAGTTGGGAGTTCTGGCATTGCCACGGGGGTGGGAAGGATCTGTGGCAGTAGCTGTTCCCTAGAGAGATGCTTGCTTTGGCATCATCCATTGAGTACTCTCATTGACCCACTTGAGCTAGCGGATGACAACCTTGCTTATGGCAGGTAGGTTGGAGCTTAATTAGTAAGGTCCCTTTTAACCAAGCCATTCTATGACTTACAGTTTACGTAAAATGGTTCATTTTCCATCTGAGCTACCATTGTTTGTAGCCTCATGTATTGTCTTACTGGATTTTTGCAAACATGGGGGGCTGCTTTTATATAAATCCTTTATACCTTTAGAAGTTCTGCTTCATATTCTCTACAGAATGTTACTTTTGAAATACCTGTTTGAGATATTGGGCTTCTCTGAGCTAGTTTTTCAGTAGATGTGCCTCAGTTCTTAACCTCTTCAAGTGTGACTAAGCTGTGTCATCTGTAAACTCACGGAGCGAACATTCAAGTCCTAGAGGCCATAATGGAGGAGAAATAAGGCTGTTCAGATATAAATGGGTGACAAGATAAGCTTGAAAACTATCTCAGAGGTTGGCTTCTTGGCACTAACAGCCTCTTCGGCAACTTTAGATATTGACATATTTCTTGCTACACATTATACGTGATCCCTTGATGGGCATCAGATAATCTTTTATTATGTACGTCAGGAGTTCATTCACTGACATGCTGCCACCTTGATAAATATACTTAGAAATTTCTAAGTGAAACGTATTTGAATCTGTTCCTTCTTTAATCATCATATTGGTTAGATCGTAACAGTTTTCATAATTCTGCTAAACTGAAGTTCAACTACAATGTTGAACAGGCTACCAGCTTGACAATCATTAGGATGAGTTTCTAGAGACCATGTTTCTAAAACTAGTGACTTACCCACTGTCACTTTGTTTCCAAAAACTGAATAAAATGTAAAAGTTTTCAAAATGGTTGGTGGAACTATATGTATAAAATCGTTAATTTTGTTGAATTACGTATCAAAGTTGTGTTTCCTCTCTGGTATCTTGTCCCACTGTATTGCAGAAGCTGTCTTTTCGGCTGGATGCTGTGTTTGGAACATAAGCCAATGGGTCAGGTCGGATCAAGTATCTATAAAAAGAAAATAGAATTCTTATTAAAAAGACCTGGCACAAGCAAGGATTAGTAAGCATGCTATTGTGATGTTGTTGAGAAGATCTGAAAAACCAGACGACTGAATCTAGTTTCTGTAGGATAACTTGGACAATTTGTCTACTCAGATAGAATAGTAGTTTCATACTGTGTCTACCTAGGCATCACCTGTATGTAATAGGCACAGTTAAACCTTAATTTGACTGAGACCTTTTGATCTTTTAGATGCATTGGCTCTTTTCCTGGGCATCCACTATGGTCACTGAGCACAACAGTTTGCCTGTAACTATGTATTTATGCATTTGCTTTATTTTTTAGGCTTTGAAGAAGGGGCAAATTAAAAATTAAATTGGAGTTAATTCTGTAATTTTGTATGGAAACTAGGGACATGCTTTTAACTATGCTCAACAAATAATAAGTATGATGTTGATAAACTTGGTATAGGCTGAAACACTCAAGATAGATCCTTACTCTTGAGAAAGATTTCAGGTAGATCTAACTGCTGCAAACATAGCTTTGAGTGCAGATTATCTGGAAATGTGGAGACAATTTCCTCATATGGTAGTTCAAACCTGTAAATTATTTAATATGCTTTTTAGTTGCTCTGAGATTTGAGTGGAAAAAAAACTGTAGAAAGAGAACAATTTGTTTAGACTCTCTACTAATAATTCCCCCTTGAGGGAAGGTGTGCTGACTGCCTGGTCAAGAGAACTGCAGAGTGAGATGATGCCAACTCTCAAGTGTTAGGAAGTGAACATATATCAAGCTAGGTGAAAATATGAACACGTACTGGCTGAAGTTGTGTAGGTGGAACATAGCAAATCCAGTGTCACTGGCAAGTTATGCATTGTTGGTTTGCTGAATATTCTGTTTTTTGCAAAGGAGGAAAAAGAAAAACAGGCACTTAGGTCACCTAGCTAGACTAGTAGCAGTATATGCATTTACAGGTTAAATATTAGTACTCTTCATACTGTGGAGTTTGATAATAGTGGAAAATACTGCTCCAAATGATTTCAATACATTTGAGAACTGTTCTTATTGTTTGATATAAATTTTTGTGCTATGCTTTTCCTACAAAGCAGTTTATTCTTGTTTTTAGTATCAAGGTTAATAGTTCAAATTGTTTTCTTGCTTATGAGCGGTAAGTGAAATGAATCAACACTGATGTTGGAGAACCTTCAACAGGGATACTGGAGCACATGGGATAAGTTATAGCAGGGAGAGACAGAAGAATCTAGAGGTGTTGTTGGACCTGAACACAGCAATCACACTGGAGTTAAGGATAAGAGAATGGCAGTTAATTTTCTAAAATTTGTGAGCAGTTCAGACTTTGGGTTCACTGTTTCTTCTTGTGTAGTCTTCAAAATCCCTTGCAAAGGGGGGGGAAGGCAAGAGAATATTTCTACTTTTAGGTCCTGCTATATGTGCTTGAATATTCTTAAGTAACAATATTGTATGAGAGAGAACCATTTGTTTGTTTATTTGTTTTTTGCCGTGATACAAAACCCCTTTGTACAGCAGTGATTTGTAAGGTTGATCTTCCTGTTAAAACTGGATAGCTAAATTATTAGCAGGATTATTAATTCTGTGAAGCTATCCAGTGTACTTGGTTAGTTGTTATATATACACAGAACAAGATAAGAGAAAATGGAGTTAAGCAGATGACAACATATGTATTCTGATACATAAAATTAAATACTGATGCATACGTGTACATTTAGATGTCTATTTAGGTAAGTCTCCATCTTAAATGTTTTGCAGGTGCATGGGAATGTGTCCCCTCTGCCTCAGCAGAAATGTAAAACAAACTTTGCGGTTCTTGAGATTTTTATTTTTTTCTTTAACTTACACTATATCATTCAGTTCTAATCTTGTATCTGGAGAAGGATTGATCAGGATATAAGAAAGGTTGTTCTGATGGTCATTCATTTCATCTAGAGAACAAAGATACAAACACCAAATTAGATTTAAAAACAAATCATCATAATTTGTGACAACCTCATTTGAAAGATAGTCACTTTTGGCTCAGAGTTCTCAAAAAATAAAAAATCAGTTGCTGAGGTAATACCAAACAACTAGAACTATCTGATGTTTGAAGAGCTGATAACTCAAAAAATGATACATGTTTTCTTTCTGAATGTTCTGAAATGCATTCTTTTGCATTCCTTTCAGGTTAGAGCAATTCTTAATACAACTCAGTTTTACTTCAGCCAATGTGTTATGTGGCTTATGTTAAAGTGTGAAGTAGCCAAGGCTAAATGCAGATGTATGAAATTCTAATCCATTTCCAAATTTAGTCTATATGTGGCCTTTTTTCACTTTCCCTACAGATGAAGTTGAAATTAGCATTTTCTTTTTATCACTTGTGTCAATGAGTAGAAATGTGAAAGATGCCAAAAACACAACTGGTATTTCCTTTTTTTTTTTTTTCAGGAAGTTTTGCAGAGTTAAGTCTCACCACACTTACAGTGTTGGTGGAAGCTATCTTTTGTGTAGTCTACTCTGAATACTTTTCTGAAGGTGTCACAGTGAGACTAATAAATCTAAAATGGATAAACACCTTGTACTAATTTGTAAGTGAAAATTAAAAATCACGTGGAAGAGAACAATCCAGTTCTTGTTTCAGTGCAATTCCTTAATCTCAGTAATGAACTGTTAGAAATGTTCTCTACGTTAAAAATGACTGTTTTCTAGTATGTAATTTTTCTTTGTGCCTGCATCACATTTTGTACTATCATAAGTACTTCTGTCTGGAGAATAATGAGAATCTGAATCCAGGTGCTATTACACAGGTGGAGTGATCTTTTACAGTGCAGTTTACTGCTGTAAGGTAAAACTGATGCAAAATATTTAACAAGTTATACAAACACATGCCTTTGCTAAAGGCTTGCACGGACAAACAAGTGTTATGCTTGAATTGGACTAAGTGAGCTCACAGTTAATTGAATTTGGAATTGAAGGTCTTGGAGGTTATGTTATCAGTGTTTTTTTAGGTTTTTTTTGTTTTGTTTTTTGAAGTCAAAGATGTAAAATTGGTGTTAGGGTTATTCCGCCCATACGGAAAGGAGGCAGAGAGAGAGCAGCGGGAATGTGATAGTCCAGGTTTGCAACTGATTTAATGTGTAAAATCTAATTCTCTTGTGACCAATATAAATGTGAATCAAGTTATCAAAATTTCTTCTGGTTGACTGAATGTTACTGTGGCCTTTGTCAGTTCTGCAAAATACATGGCCCTGTGTTCTCCTGCAGAGAGTCATAGTATTTGCAAATAAAGCAAGAGTAATAATTATCCAGTTGGAGCATGGAATAAAAAGCCTGTATGTAATTGGAAGATGGAGCAAAATTGCAGCCATATGTTCAGTAGTAGAATTCTCTCACAGCAAAGATGTGTACATAGCAACTGTAAGGACTGCTGGGCAGTAAGCTGACATTGGTGTTACAGTATGTCTTGACACTGCATTAAGAATGTGTTGTTAAAATAAACCAAGAATAGTATTTATTTATTTTAGGAAATGCTGTTTACCTCTATCTAATAGATACCTTAGGCACGGGTCAAGTTCAAATATAATTGTTTCAAAAAAAGAGAACGCATTTGTAAAATGATGTTTTGAGTGGAAATTGAGTACGGTTATTATAACAACAAAGCACTAAGTTTTGTAACGAGCCTACTATGCAGTTGGAAAAGTTGATATTTATAAGTTCTTAGCTTTTCTTGGAAAAACAGTACCCACAGTGCTGAGAATTTCCACACAGCTCACTATGAAGCCAAGGCTGCTGCAGCCATCCCACACGGTTGTGTTGCATGTTTTAAAAGGGTGTTACAGAATTACTGTCAATACTGTGTGGGTTTTTAAGTCTTTCTGTTGCTAGAAAAGGACTTACTTTATAGAAGCAGCCTATAAAGATGCTTCATAAAATGACTTCTATGTGACACTTCTACATTCGTTTTAAACACCTGGTTAAAATTTATCCTCCTGCATACAAATGAGTCCCCATCCTGACTTAAAAGTGAATTTCACAGCTGTTGTCTTTGTTTGTATTTCAACCAATTAGTTTATGGAATCCATAAGAATAAGGCTTTTTTGCATAATACTAGTATTTTTATTAAAGTTTGGCAGTAATCATACCATATCCTGCTGGAGAAAGGCCCAGATGTTTCATTCTGTTTTTCACAAGTTCAGCAAGTTCCTGTCTTTCTGACCTCCTGTAAAGGTTCATTCGCTGCTGGCTTATCCTCTCAGCTGTTTTAGCGGAGTGTCTCGGTACTCTTCGGCTCAGCCGTCGAGCCCACTGCATGCTTTTCCGTCGTAACAAGGGATGGTCGGACTGATCACTAGATGTGGAGTTACGGTGATTACTGCGGTAATTAACCTGTTCTCTGGTGTCTTTAGTGTCTTCCCATTCTTCTACACTGATAGAGATTTGAGACTTGAAAGAGAAGTGGTAAGAGAATGAGGGCATTAAAAAATGGAAGTGGAGTGATATGTTTTCTTTTCAGTAGTGCATTCCAGCATTTTTTTTTTTTGAAACTTGTTATATAACTTGAATCTATCTAAACTACTATTTGACTATATATCGTAAATTCATTAAGAAGTAATTCAACATCAAGTGCACTGTTTTGAGTGCTCCCTTAAGATGAAAGGCAAAAGTTGCCTGTTACCAGTGTGACTGAGGGCACCTCTTGCAAAAGTAGTAATCTGAGGTTTCTACCTTTAGATATAGTTATGCTGCTCTTTCACCAAGAGAGTAAGAAAAAAAAGTTTAAAACTATCAAAATCTGGCATTACACGGTTTTCTTCATATCACCTAGTAACTCAATGTAGCTGTAACATACAAAAAGAAAATAAGGAATATAAGGGAAAACACTTCAAAAGGTCTCTCCAAGTTGTTTTAACTTCAGCGTAAGATTTAGCTAATACTTTCAGTTATGTTTTTGAAACTACTGTTAATGAGTTGTTATTGTGATATTTAAAGCGTCTTTTACTGTCATTGAAATACTACACTATCCCTAGTATCAGAAAGATTCTATTACCCAGTTTCTCATAAGGGAGCTGAGCTTTTTTTTAACTTGGAGAAGAAAAGGTTCCAGGGAGACCTCTTCAAGGCCTTCCAGTACTTGAAGGGAGCTCAAAAATGAGAGAGGTATGGACTTGTTGCAGGGGAAAATAGTGATAAGACAAGAGGAGATTGAGATAAGATTTTATGATGCAATTCTTTAATCATATGGTAGTGAGACAGTGGCACAGGCTGCCTGGAGAATCTGTGAATGCACCATCACTGGAGGTGTTTAAGTTTGGGTTGGCTGGGGCCCTGGACGGCCTGATTTAGTGGGTGGCAACCCTGACCATGGCAGGGGGTTGGAACTGCGTGAGCCTTAAGGTCCCTTCCGTCCCCAGCCATTCTTATGATTCTGTGACTGATTTTGATGTATTGAGTATTAGTGGCTTATTGTGGTTTTCTAGTCTTTTTTTAAAAGCATAATGTAAATATGAATTTAAAATGGTGATTGCTTAGTTCTTAGGATTCCTAAGAACAGCAAGAGTTAATATGCTCAAAGCAATCAGTAGCATCTCAGATAAATTTACTTTATACATTAAGGTTCTAATTTTTTTTCCTATTAGAGTAAAATCTGAAAGCAATATTCTTTTGACTTGATCGGTGCTAAAAATAATCTCAGAGGCTTCCCACACTCGTTGATCAGTTTACTGTTAGTGCTGTTGTCACTACATACAAGGTCAGACTAGAGCTATCAGAGCCTGTCCTACCTGTGCTTGAGCTGTTCTTTGTCAGCCACTTCTTTGTAGATAAGCAAAGGAATGCTAATCTGTAAGTAGATGGGGCCTTGTGTTAATCTGACTCTGTATGTGTCAGCAGAGGGTGACCTCCAGTAGGTTGAGATTAAGCGCGTTTGCAGACATGGCATCCTCAATATTCTTTTTAAATAAGAGGTAACCAAATTCAAAGAGAGTAAAGTAAACTGACATACTTCAGATGTTGTAAGCTTTTGGGATTCTGTCCTGTAGACTCCAATTGGAATGTCTCCTGTAGAAGAACAAAGTTTCTGATATAGTCTGGCATATGTCCTAATCCATAAATCCTCTTCTGTGATTTTCATCTGAATAAATAATAATAGGAAGAAAACTTAAACTCATGAGGGCTTACTTTTTGTTCATTATACTGCTCTTGAAATTGTTTGGAAGCTAAGTGCTAGCTGATAATGGTCAGATTGTAGTATTACACCTTTAATCCACAGTAAACCTGAAATTTCTTGAGTTTGTTGACACTGTTCCCTAGTTCTCTGTTTGGGAGACATTGCAGTGCAAATGGTTCAGTCTGATGGAACGTCTTCCGTCTTTGTTTTAAAATTACTCAAACATTTATGCTATCCTTCATACAGTTTTCATACATCTGGCTACAGTGAAAAAGAACGAGTTGAGTATTAGCAGTAGTAAGAACCTGGTGATACACTGAAGAACAAGCAAATATTTTGAATGCTGAATTCTTGAGAGTGACAACCTACAAAGGAGTTGGGTTCTTTTGCATCTCTGCTACCTTTGTTGATGGGTGTGGGAGGAAACAAAGCTGGGTAGAGTAACCCACATAAATATATTTAATTCTGCATGGAGAATATTGACATGTGAATGAGGTGATTTTTGAACTTCTCTGAAATACCCTGAATGACTTCAGTTTAGGTATGTGTATAGATGCTTATATACGTGGATTTCAATTTTGCCTTCTGTTACCTATGGTGGAAACAGTAGTAAAATAGCATTAGGAACAAATACTAGTCAAGATTTACATACAGGTAGTTTCCTGGTTTTGGTAAATGTTGGTTGTTCTGAAAATAACGCCATTTATTTTCATGAAAACTACAACAGATAAAAAGAGCACAATAACATTATTAGAGCAAATTCTCAGCTACAAAACACTGTTTTTCAACAGTCACAGGTATTAGCTATTCATTTTCAGCAATGATGAGCAAGAGCGTGTGTGCTGTGCTTGTGAAAATTGGCCTGGCTGTCTAGAACGTGGTCTGTCATTCATGTTGCTGTCACAACTGCTGAAATCCACCACTCACTGCCTCACTGTGTTGACATCCAATGTATGATCTCTGTAAACATTCAGCAAGCCTCAGAGAATGTCAGTAGGTGCCATTTTTTCCCAAGGAGGGATTCAGTGGTACATCTTAGCTTCAACTGCACTTCCAAGTCAGACACTGTTTTGTCAGACTGTCCTTCTGCTGCCATCTGTCACATGGCAACAAAATGTAATGCCATATTGGTGGGAAGGTTCAGCCTCTACTGCCATAGCACTGTCTGTCTCTGACACTGCGAGCAAAATAATAAATAGGAGACATTACTTTTGGAGCATCTCTTGTTTGGTTAGTAAAATTGGCTACTGAAATGCCATATACATCTATTAAAACAATAACAACAAATGAGCTTTTACTTTTCTTGTGTTCTTTCTGTATTTCCTGTGTTTCTTTATGCTTCAGAGTAGTATGTATTGTGTTTTTTGGGGTGGGAAGGATTGTTTTCTGTTTAGGAAACAACTAAAACTATGTTTTCCACCTCATTTCCTGTTGCTTACTTTCCCCCTGCTGAGAAAGGAAACAGATGGCCTTTCTTGGTCTTCAACAAAAGAAACTTCTACAAAGAAAGCAGAGGTGTTTTTCAGACCATATGGAATATTCTCTGTTCCTTATAATAATTCTAGTAAATACACTTTTTAAAAACTTACTGAACACAGAAACCCAGATCCTGGTGTTGTATCAAGTCCCAGGAGAAGTCTTGTGATAGAGATCATATAATCTTTCACAAATGACTGCAAGATTTTTAACAGAAGAGATAAAAAGAAAGGGGAAAAAACTTCAATGAGTAGATGAGCAGATAACCACACGCACTGTATGTGACTTCCACAGAAACTGTACATCTGTGTTTAAAGTCAATATTTTTAAGTATCTTTATCATTGTAGAAATAGTAATATCTTTATGCATGCTGAATATACTGACAGAAAAATTAGGTCTGCGTATGTACGTCCATAGAGTCAAAGGCATGATGAGGTAGCTTGGAAACTAAGATGTTTATCAATGGAAGTAACTTGTTAGAATGTAGTTATTAAACCAAGGATGGACATTAGATAAGCTAAAACAGTAAAGTTTCTCCTTTTTATCAACTGAACTGCTGGAATCAGAAAGGGATGTGTGCTCTAATGTGGTAGATTTGTTCACTACCACCTCTTGGGTTTAGAAGAGCAGAATTCAAAGCAGTCTATCCATCCTTAGAGCGCAGCTTGCCACTACCTCTTCAGTTTTGAAGTGTCACTGCTCACGTGAAGGTCATGTTGACAAGAGCACAGGACAAAATGATGTAATAAAAGCTTGTAACAGCAAGTGAAGGTTGCTGATAAATTACTCATTCAAATATTTATATTTATATTTTGTGATTAGAGGTGCTACTTTTTTTATTTTTTGAATGGGCAGTGAGTATTTAATACGTTGTTCAACTGTTAACACTCTCTATAATCTGTATTTTATGCAGTTTGTATCACAGCTATCCATTGTTTCTGTGGAAAGCTTCACAGTGCCATAATACTTAAAACAGAATTTGTTCAAGGACACTGAGTTTTGGGTTGGTGACTGCAAGTAGCACTGTCACGTGGAATGTGCTCCATGGTCTTTTACCTTTGATTGTTCCTGGTCTAGCACCTACATTAATGGTTTATGTTAACAAACAGGGTAATTGAATAAGTACAGAAAATGGGTGGTAACATGGCATGTCTATGTTAAATGAAGGCACATTGTTATTCACAGTACCTGGTACAGCAGTGTGTCCAACATACTGATACTGAAAACCCTGCCAGCAGCAAAGGGCAGTCGAAACATGAATGCTAAATTAGACCCCTTCTCCCGTTCTTTCTGTATGGAAATTAAAAATGAAAGAAATATTACTGTTTTTGGAGGGATTATAATACCAACTTGATACTCCTTGAAAAAGACCAAAAGTATAAAAATTGCTTTACTCTGAATATAACTTCTACAAATATATAGCATATGTTCAGTACCTATAGCTTTTCAGGTTGAAAGCTTTTGTTAAATGCATGTGTTGTTTCAATCATTACATCTGCAGTTTGACATTTTACCAAATCATCTCAAACAAAGATCGGGACATTTCAACTGTGTTTGAAGCAAAGCACTTCTCATTCCTGATCCAAATTTCTTGGTGTTGACAGTGGACTCTCATTCAGGTTCAGAAAGGCTACTTAGGAATGTGAATTATGAACAGAGGAAACCATATTCTAGAGAACGTATATTTTAGAGATCAGACAGACTAGGGCAGACAGTTTTTGCTTTTCTGCTTCTGAGGAAAAGAAGCAGAAGAGCATAAATGGTTATTCATTTTTCTTATCACAACTCATACGTAGAGAAGTCATAGCAATGTGCTTCCTATTCCTTCTGTTATTAGTTAGTAAAACTAGAGATTGGAAGTGAGTTTTCCTGTTTTAAGGAGAGAGATGTCAAGCTTTCAGTTCCGAGACATATAAAGAATGTGTCCTCAAAGTACAGAAAAGTCCTGTTTTGGAGTATAGGGACATCCATCACATATGTGCACTGGTCTGCTTTTGTTGCTAACGGCCTCAGAGGCAGCTTTGTAGGGTGGGATGTGGAGGTCCTGGTGGACTCAGAGTTGAACGCAGGCCAACAATGAGCAGCTAACAGAATCCTGGGTGTTAGGAGGAGTGTTGACAGTAGGCCAAGGGAGGTGATGTCTTCCCCTCAGCACTGGTGAGGCCAAGTGTGGAATACAGTGCACAGTTCTGTGCTCGCCAGTACAAGTGAGACTTGGATGTTCTAGAGGGAGTCCAGCTAAACATTACTAAGATGAACAGAGTATTGGAGCATGAGGAAAGGGTGAGAGTTCTTGAACTAAACAGTTCCAAGAAAAGGTATGGGGAGCAGTGGGTGGGTTGGTTGATGCTGATTTCATTATTGTGTCAAAAAATATTTGAAGGGAGATGAGAAGGCGGTGGAACTAGGTTATTTCAGTGGTGCCCAGTACTAGGACAAGAAGAAATGGGCGTGAACTGAAATGCTGGATTAAACTGGAAACATTTTACTGTGAAGGTGACAGAGCGGCAAAACGGATTGTAGAGTCCTTCCTTGGAGAGGAGCAAAAACTGTCTGGATGTGGTCCTGGGCAACTGATTCTATGTGACCCTCTTTGAGCAAGGGCCATTGGGAAGAAAACTTCCAGAAGTTGCTTTCAAACCCAAACATGCACTGACGTTCTGATAGGCAAAATGTAAGTCTGTTCTAGCCAGTGAATCATCCAAGTGTCTTTAGGTTCTATTGCAGTATACTGTAACATCTGTTTGTCATTGATGGCTTCACCTATTGATTCCTATAGCCTTATATAAGTGGAGTTGAAAAGGATGTCAAGGAGTAATTTCTAGTTAGAAGTATTTTAACTAACTGTTACTGCCATTAATCTACTCTTAGTAAAATATAACCTCTGTTGGTCTGTTCAGGTAAAAGGGTCCTCAAAATTTTACAGAAATATCTCAGTACTTGGTGGGGTTTACTATTATTATTTATTCTAAGTGTTCTCTATGTTATGAACAAATGCTGTTGCTTTGTATTAGAATGCATCAGTTTAGGATAAAAAAACGGTCTGGAACAAGCATCTTCAAACTGAAGTGTGCTACTACAATAATGTCATTACAGTAGAAAGTTGTATATTCTGCTTTTCCTCAGCATAATACAAACTAATGAAACTCATTAAGTCACAGCTCATTCCTAACCAGGCTGGCACAGACACTTCTAAAGCACTTTCTCAAACAGATCACATCTCTCACTAGCAGTTCTCCCTCCTCAATGAGGAACTCAAAATCTTGAAATTCCAAGTGTCGCCAGTGACTCAAGTTGTGACAACCAGTTGTTAACCCACAAGCAACATTCATACCAAGTTCTACCTCAATGACAGAAACTGGCCTCCACAACTCTGTCTGGATAGAGATTCGCTTATTTGCTGCAGGTACATCTCCAGCTGGTTACAGGGGTACCAAAGCCTGCTGTATGCTGCAGTCCAACACTACACTGTTTCTGGGCTCCTAATGTAACCTGTGCCATGTGAGCTGCTCTACTGACTTTTAAACTGTTTGCTAGATTCTGTCTGACTGGCAAAACAAACCTTCTATGAAACAGCAGATTATTCCTGAATTTGAAGGCAGATCAAGACTACAGGTGCTGGCCCATTATTACAAATATACGTATATATAGCAAATTACTAATAAGCAAATTCTATCTATTCTTCTATATGCAGATGTTTGTCTACTGCAGTGGAAAGAACTGTAGTTAACATATTATTCAGCTTAGATTTGCTTACCATACTTTTCAAATGAAATAACTTATGTCCAACCTGCTACTGTAGCTGTCTAGAGTCTATGCCCAGCTTGCTACTCAGGTAGGCATACTAAAGCTAAATGGAAAAATTATCTTGTACTCCTTTATGTGGTCATAATCATCTCTTCTTTGTGCTTTTATGTCACAAAGTCATAAAAGGAAAATACTCCCTTACAGGTCTCCCCTGTTTATGAAGTAAAAATGTCACAGCAATTACAGTAATGTCCATTAACTCCAACAGGCAACATTGTCCTGTCCACAGGAGATACTTAGAAAGATCAAAGTGCAGAGGATAAATAGAGAAAATATTTTTTGTTCCTTAAATTAAATACTCTTTCAAGTATACAAGAATCTGCAGTGTCACTGTAGTTAGAATGTTCTTGCATTGTAAGTGTAAGATAATTATTTGATGCTACAATATCAGGTTGAGTCGCATTATATTTCTGGAACAGTATACTAACTAAAAGCACAGTAGAAATGCCAGTTTGACTGAGGAAAATCAATAGTTTAAATGAAGAACCAGAGAAGCATGTGTCCAGGTACATAAGTTTGTAGTGGTTTTTTTTCAGAATGCAATTTCAAAAGCATCTGGTAAACTTGCTTCTCCTGTCGAATCAATAGGAAAGAAAAAATACTGTATACTTCATTATCCTTAATAACTTTGTTGTGTTTAGACTTAGAGTTTAAATCTGCCCTTCATGGTTCAGGTTCATTGCAGAGATTTACGCTACTTCAGTGGAACATTAGATCAAATAGCAGTATTGAACTGAAATCTCAATGGGATCAAGGGAAAGAGGAGGACTATTGTCTTGCACAGATCAAAAAAAAAAGAAAAGCTTGATTTTGTTGAAGTTGTTTATTTTGCTAGTTATTTGTTGTTTTTTTACTGTGAGAAATATGTGTATGCAGATACAATACGTGCCTGTTCTGGTTGAAATAGCAAAGCGTGTTTCTAACAAGTGTATTTTAGACAAAATTGAAGAAAGCAGCAGCTTAATTGTACAAAGAACACTTATTTAGAAAAGCATGCCATTGGGCTTAGTGGTGTAAGCCACAGAGATAAAACCTTATTTATTTTGTAGCTCTACCTCATATTTGAATGCTTTTCATTTATTGCAAAGTAGAAGTTAGGAGTTGAAGAGAATTCATGTGAATTGGAGGATAGATCTGTTGTACAACAAATACTTCAGTGTTAAAATTATATGCATTTCATGGCATATGTTACATTAAACTCATGCCACTAAATATTTTACAGGCAACTGTGATGATCCACAGATCATATGAATGAGGTGTAGTGTTTATTCTTCTATTTCTGGGGGGGAATTTGCAGAGGATTCTGGTTTTGTGCCATGGAGGTGTGCGTTAAAGCAAAGGATGTATTTTGAGAAATACTTTTGCTTTGTGTCTGAAGGCATATAGACCATTTGGTTTACTTTAAAACAAGAGCCTGTACATTTATTTTTCCCTTTATATTAAGTTTCAAGTATTGTTTCTGTTCTTTTACTACAGACTTGTTCTTTATTCTGGCTTAAAATAGATTTGTGAGCAATTTTTACTCAAGCATCTGGTGTTGGTGTTTTTTCTTTATTACCTGCGTACTTATTGGTCCTCCAGAGAATATGGCAGATGTAGAAGCCAAAAATATGTCAGAATGCCCGAGATGTTTTTTGTTGTTTTTTTTTTCCATGTGTGATGCCCAGCAAATACTTCCCTGACTTTTTTTTTTATTTTTGGAATTCACGAGAAAGGTGATATAAGCACTCAAAGCAAAAGGATGGATCATTTCTAGGAACATAAATAAAAGACCATGGTGTATGTTCAGTTCTATAGAACACACACATGTAGACAATGTTTTAAGATAGTTATTAATAGATTGAGTTATTTGCTTTATCCTCAACCTTTGCTTTCTAGTTGTGATTTGGCTCAAGTCAGGAGGTTCAGAATTATCACTTTTCTGAGTAGTAACAAATTTCCACTTTTGATTTGGTTAGTTCTTGGTATGTGCCACACTTCCTCTGCATTGATATTTAAATTTTAGTTAATTATTTTGGGCTTTGCATTTTGTTAGAGCGCAGGAGAATATCCGCCTGGATCAAGTTTTTATCATAATTTTGCCTTTTTGCTACTTATAAATACATAGTCCAAAATGGTTAATACTGTGATGCCAATTAAAAAGCACTATCTGTAAGCTAACCTTGAAGCCCTGCTTTGGATACTGTCAATGGCTGAAAGAGCAGTACAGCCCATCTTGATTTGAAATATTCTCCTCCAGTACAGACAGCAGTGTGGACCTGCCAGGGAAGGCTGTAAGCGTTGTGTACAAGCAGTGAAGAGTTGCTATAAGGAATGTGCAAGGACATAACGTGATACACACGTTTTAAATGCAATGAGGCTTGATGGCTTGTTACAGAGAACAGTCAAGTGCATTGCTAGTTCTTATAAATACCAGCTGTTGTCCACGTGAAATACAGCTGACTGAAATTAGTCACAGAAACCTCTTTTTAGTCCATTTCTTGATAGAAGTGATTTGGGATCATCATCACTTCACCACTCAAACACTTTGCTATCTTGGACTATTTTCTTAATTGCTTCTGTTCTGACTTTTTAACAAGAATAGATGCATTTTCTATTCTTGATCTGGAACTGCAAACTGCAGATCTAAATTCAGCGAAATGTGCATGCTTATTTATGCTTATGTTTAATTCAGATCTGCTTCACTTGTTTTTAGTACTGATTTGATGACAACATGTTTTACCCTTAACTGAAGTTGAAAAAAGCAAACTGCCTTTGTGTGTGTCACACCAAATATGCTGAGCTATCCCAGATAGATTTCTGCTCACCTTATGTGTATATACTTATGCTATATATATTATATATAAAATCTGAGTATTGCATGATGGGAATATACACAAGCTTGCATCTTTTAAAAGACCACTTAAAGTTCAGAGTTTTTATCCTTTGAGACCTGTGGTGTTTACTTATTCAGAGCCTTGTAAAGGAAGGGGTAGTGGTTACCTCATTTTTTTTTCTACATTTGTCTTATATAAGGACTAAGATATAAGTTTAGAAATGTGTATTTTGTTTTCCTTTTCTCCCTTGTATAAAAGGACTATTGTTTTCCCTTATGCTAGTGCTAAGTTTGGTGTTAAGTTTTATTTATTTTTAAACAAAGGAAGTTGCAGCTGTAACAGCAGATGGTCTTCATCTCTGACTTCTGTATCTTTCTTCTGCAGTCCATTAGGTTGAAAAGTCAATTTTGCATGTGTCATTCAATGTTACTTGAAGGCAGTTCACCTGACTTTCATAGTCGTTCTGAACATGCATGCTAAATGTTCAGAAGAAGTAACTCTGTGTTTGACTGTATCAGGAAAACTTTCACTGAAGGTTTTAATTGTTCTGCTACAGCATCACTTGTGTAGTGTTCCCTGCAATCATTAAGATGGAATGAGTGAGCAGTATCAACAGTGGGGCAATTTTAATTTCAGTGAAGAAAACGTTCTGTTTAAGATAACTATTGCTATTTCAGCATTGTATGCTTTGGATGGGAAGTTAATTATCTGTTCAGCTCCAACTAAAAGTTCATCTTTGCATTTTTACAATAAACTAAAGATGCAGTTGAAGCTATAATATTTCTAATTACTTGCGGTGTCTTTTGTGTAAGGTAAAAAAGAGAACTGAGATAAAAGTCCTGGATTCATTGTGTTGAATTAGATAGGTTGCTGCCCATAGAGCAGTCCAGAAGTAACTGTATGTACCAAATACTGGAAAAGAAGCTTCAGCTATTGTTGCTCCCCCTTTGTAATCAAGTTGTATACATTACAGGAGTATGTTTAAGATAAATAAAATTTGCAGCAGATGATAGTGTTTCAAGGACGTAAGCTGAGTTAGAATGTACTATTGAAGGTCTTTCAGCTGTTGGCATTTGATACCCTATGTAAACTGGCAGTGCATGATTCCAGCTAGATCCAGCTTATTTTTTCTACAATTAGCACTGAGGTAGTGCTAAAATGTAGGAATCACAGGTGCAGACCTTTATGGGTGCAGTGAGTGGGGGAATACAAATGAAAATAAGTCTCCCAGTGCAAGCTGTTTCTCTTTGTAACAGTCTCTGTCTAGCTTCATGACTCTCAGTTTTGTGCAAATCAACACAGCAGCAAAATAAGATCTAAGCCCTCCTTTTCTTTTAGGCAAAGACCAAAGAAACAAAATATCACTTAGGTATTTGCGTCTTTTGGTCACCATGTATGTATGGTGATAGTCAATTGTGTTCATTCTGATAAAACTTCTTTTCATCCTGTCTTGTATAAACAAGCTGAATTTACAAAGAAATCCACCCTTGTATCAGAAACAGGGAACTGGCTTGTGGAAAAACTTGTGTGAAAAAGTTGTTTTCCATTACATAGTATTACATGAACATGTGTCAACGTCACATCATTGTTACACAGTACATAGCAAAAATACTTCACATTTCAAAGTTAGACCCAGATTCTAGGGCACTTACTGTGCAGTTAGGAAAAAAGTTTTGTGTTAATTCTGTATAACAAAAATGACTTTAACATGAACTCAGATTTTCTAAGGTAACTAGGACATATACTCCCAATTTTTTCACAGTATACCTAGATTAATAGCAGATGGGGAGGGTGGGGGAGGGAGAGTGGAAGAGTATCTGAAGACTGCTGCTGTGAATAGTATTTGTCTTAACCTTAAGAAGGAACTCAGTGTGGCCTGTAAGATCATGAAAGTAATACTGAAAGTTTTCTAGACTGAAGAGGTAGATCAGACAGATCACCATCTGTGAAAAAGCGGTTCACCCTGGAATTTCCAAGTGAAGCAGATAGCCCAAGTTACTATCTATGCTTTCTGTAATGTTTTAGCAATAGTATCTTGGATGAGCCTTGCACCATATATTCCTAAGCAAATCAAACTCAGCTTACCTCCTTATGGCCTCTCTGTTTGGGAACTTGAAAATGCCAACGCATACGCTGGTATATATGGGTCCATCCAGCATTTAAGTAGTGTTACTGTCCTTACAATCAGTAGCACTGTACTATCAAAGAGAATTGATACTCTCAAACTGTTATGATAACGTACGTTCCGACGCATGAAAATGCTAACAGGATCTGTAATTACAACACTTTTTAAATCAAATTGGAATACAGACTGCATTATTCTAGGAGATGTGTATGTATTAAGTGTTTAGTAGATTAAAATGTTTTCTACATTATTGCCTGACAGCCTCTTGGAATATCCTATTAGCTCTAAATATTCAGCTGTCCAGAAGTACTCAGTTTTCCTTGATCAAACTGCATCCAACTCTGCATCTAGAAGGTTGTTGGAATAGTTATGAAGTGACAGAACTCAAATCAAACTCCATTCTTAAATGAGGATAAAATTCACAAAGATCAGACAAAACTTCTATATTAGTATTACAACTATGAAATGATTTCACTGTTTCGATTTGTTCTGGAAGCATTATTGCAAAATCATAAAATGTTTTACAATTGCAACAACTGGGGGGGAAAAGGTGGATCTCCTTACTTACCTTTTCCAATTTGGATAGAGCAAGAGAATAGCAGTCTTTGGCTCTGAATTGCATGAATCTCATATTGGCAGGGTGAGTTAGTTCTGTGATAATGCTTAGGCTTGAGAACAACCTGCATTTTAAATAAGAATGTTGTAGTTGTAAGCTCTAATGTGAACAGTTTACAAATGTAAGGTTCTACATAATGCTGTAACTTGTGTTCTTAATTAAAAACGTGGTCATGAACCTGGAAACTTTAGCCTTTTTTGGCAGTATAAAAAGCTCATATAATAGACCCTGATATAAAGCTCTAACTTTGCCATATCAATAATACATGGTAGTCGCCAGTCATTTTATGCGCTTTTCTTGGAACTTGACTTAAGTGAGTTAATGTCAAATAAATTGCATGGTACTATTTTATTTTTTTTTCCAACTCTTTAGACCCTGCCCTCGGTTTTGTAGAGGTGATCTTCACGAAAATAATAATTCAAGTAGAGCTTAAATGTGGCAAAACATATTTCAAAAACTACCTAGCAGTTTGTGTGTCCATGTCATCTTATTGAAATTGCTGTCTGTTGAAGCTTTTTTGGAAAAAATTATAAAATCATATGATTATAGAAATGTGGGGCATTATGTTAGTAGTTCCTGTGAATAACCAAATATTGTGATTATATAAGAAAAAATTGAGTTGGTAAACTGGCTGAGAATCTGAATCAATTAATGACTTTTTGTGCACACTGTAGCTTGAAAAGCACCGTGTATGCTCACGAATGTTTCTGTTTTGCTAATGCAGTAGTTTTATGAAGTCTAGTACATTCTACTACAGATTAAGCACTTAGAGAATAGAGCCTACATACGTATTTTAAATACACGATAAACACACACTTGAGTTTCAACTATGGTACAACTTCATTTGTATCCTATCTCTTAAGTAGCCGAAGGAAAAAGTCCTGACAGAATATATTTCCGCTTTAAGTTCTGTTTTCTTCTGTGCTATGTATCATGTAGGATATAAGTACTTAAGTTTCTGCTGTTTGGAAATTTTTCTTGTGTTGCTGTGTTAACAGACAGACATTCAGAATCTGGAAAACAACAGTATAATATATAGAACTAAAAGTAAATTAAACAACTGATCTAATGATAAAAAGCATACGATCTTTTGAAGATTTGCAAGTTACTAGGTTTCTGCTGCAGATGGATCTAGTTCATCACCAAGGTGCAGATCTCTGTTACAAAAGGTGCTACAAACCTGCTCTTGTTAAAAATTCATACTTTTTTAAGAGTGCCCTCTAGCGGAATTAGGGAAAAAAACGTTTCAGGTTGTCAGAGCAGGATTGCTTCTTAAACCCTAGTTGAAGGTGCTGCCTGGAAGCTTTCAGCAACGGGAAAGGCCTATTCCTTGCAAAGATTTCCCTTCTCCATTCTGATTTCATTTTTTTTATTTGTTTTTATTTAACAAAAAAATACCTGGGAGGAGGAAAACTTAATCATTCTGATGGATGACATACTGTTGTTAAACTGGTAATGGGACAACTGACAGATGCATATGAGCCAAGAGGAACAAGTATGAAAAGTATGTAATGCCACTGTAACACCTTATTTGGTTCACTTATAAACTGGTGCTGATTGTTAAGTCTAACTTATTAGCTATTAACAAACTTCCTGCCGTTTTTGAAACATAGGCATCAAAATGTTAGCTAATAAGAACAGGAATCAGGACTTCCCAAACACCAACATTTAAATCCATTAACTAATACTAAGTAAGAGTAAACAGAAACACTCCTTCCAGTACAGGTTTTCTGCCAAGGAAACCTCTTTTACTGAGGTGGTACTCAACAACTGGCATCATATTTTACGTTGAGAAGTATTTCCAGGACGTAGCTGCAAACTAGTAATTGTTCCTTGCACTTTTATATTTGATGCAACTGTTTGTGTTGCACCTCTTCACTCATTTGAACTATGAGTCTGGTAAGTCAGTGTGTGTCAGAATTGTAATTGATATGAAATAACTGTTAGCCTTAAAGGCACTAATAATTCAGTCATGTTTAAAATTACATCTCCAAGACAAAGCTGAATGGGAGAAAACTCTTCTGACAAAATGTGATTATTAATTTATGTAAATCGGAGAATAATGCCAGAACAGTCTAATTAGAGTTGGTAACTTAGGTCAAACAGTATTACAGTACACTCGTATCATCTTTTCAGGACTATCTACAACCCCTAATGAGGTCAGCTGATGTAAGTCAAGCAGATCAGAGAGGCTGAGATTAACTTATATTTTCTAAATGATTTTATTTCACAGAACTCAATTGGGATCTTCTTCATGCAAATATACTTCAGAACAACATTCATTTTTAAAACTTCAGGGATTTAAAATCCTTTTTTAGCACCCTAGTTTTTGTTCAGTGCTGTTGTGTTCCACCATGTGCATCCTTTCTTATTTTTTATGGATATTACTAGATATCAAGTATTTAAACATATCTTAATTTATAAAGTTATTTATGTTCATGCGATGAATGTAGCTTATCCTGCAGGACAGATGACTGTCACTACTTTGTTTCTTTGAAAAACTTTATTCCTGCGACTTTGATGTTATGTAAAAATACAGTGAATGTATTGTTTGAGGAGAAGTAAAATCAGAGGGGAAAAAAAAAGGTAAAATACAGCAATTTACAGTTGACAAGGTTTTCTGAAAACAGTGTTAATTCTTAAAACATTGTATTTTGATTTATTTTTTTTTAATTTGCGAAATGGACTGTGCAGTCTTAGAATTATACTGAGCAAGTTACGTCTCATACATGAGTTAAAGCTGCCATCTAGCTGTAGCCACTGTGCAGGACAACTGAGAGGTTACACAGCATGTTCTGCTAGCTGGGTATCTATGATATGTAAGGTAGTACTTTGATTTTTATTTGTTTAGTGTTGGACTAAGTAGAACACAACTGTGGGAAAAATCAACTCCTACTTAACAAATTTTATTTAATATTCAGTCTATTTTTGTTTTATATTTGGGGCAAAAAATTATTTCTGGAAGTCTTAGTGATGTATACCAGAGTCTCACAGATATCCTAGCACAGTGCAGTGTGGTTATTACACTTGAATAGTCCATGGATTAAATTCAATTATAATTTCTAAATTTGATATGTGATTATGAAACACTTCCATGTTAAAATCAAATGCAAAATCAAAATCCCAAAGTTAAAATAGGACAGAACTAAAGATTTGTATGCAACACAGATTTTGCATCTTTGGAGTACATGCAGTAATGCTAGCAGTACTCAACTGCATAGTTGTGTTTAGAAAAAAAAAACCTGTTGAAATACATTGGATTTCATGTGTTTACTTTTCTTGACCAAATCTTACTAAAATAAACCACTACAGGTGTTGGACTTAAGCAATGTATCAGGGAAGCATTTCTTACCTGTCTGTGTGGTGTTTATATCTGCTTTTGATTTTTTTGTTTGCTTTTTTTTTTCTTTAAAGTAACTGAGGACTTTGTTTAAATTGACTTCTATCCTTTGGTACTTGTTGAATTGAGATACTGAACACAAAGCATAGCTTTCATCAGGAGAGGTTCTCAAATGAGCAGGATGTCTCTGAGCTCTTCAACACAGCACTGCTTTCTTAGTCTCTTTCCTAGACTGATGATTTTTTTTACTCTGTATTTCTTCATGAATGAGTATGTTACTGTCACAGGTAATACTGCATATACATGCAAAAAATATCTAATTTTTGTTGAAAAATCTGTAGTCAGAGTTTAAGAAATTAACTTCATAGTAATGCATGATCTGCTGCTTTAGAATGAACTGTTTTTTGAGTTGTCTTTAGCAGTACAAAGACTAAGGAAAATATTTTTGTCCTGTTTTCAAAAGTAGCCTTCTTTTCTTTCTTGTAAACCTGAAAATTGTCTTAGAAATTTTCCTCCAGTTTGGGGATGAGTTTTCAAGATAATTATGCCATGAAACAGTTTATTGCTAAGGCTTTTTTCCATGTGAGAAGAAAGGGAAAACAAAAAAACACCCACATCTAAATGCGTTATTAGGTATTTTGTGATTAATGAACTTGTTAGAAGAGACCACAAAAATCTCTTACCTGAAGAGTGTTTGAACATTTACAATGGTCTTAGCATCTGCCATGTAGTCTTCCTCAGCACTCATTGTACTTTCTTTGTCCACCACCACCATATTAGCTGCAAAGGTGACCCCACATCTCAATAAGTCATCTAGGCTTTTATGAAGAGAAAGAGGGAGAAAGAAACCAACAAGTCATATAAATCTGGAATACTTAAAAGATTAGTGATGGTTGCTATTGAGGAATGATGTTGAATTGCTGGTTCCCTGCAACTCCATGTATACATACTGTAACTTCTAATACAGCCTGTCAAAAATATAATGACTTGAGAGAATAGGATTTTCCTTGAAGTCATATGGAATACACATCAGTAGGTTGTTATGGTCATGCTCCTCTTGATAAAATTGTAGAATTATTTCAAAAATTGTAAGTAAGCCTTTACCAGTTGTAAGGACATACAGTCTTTCCATATTTGTTTCAACAATTTGATTTGTTAATTTTAGATCCATTTATTGATAAAAATAACTATTTCAGTTGCTCTTTATCATGATTAATGTCTTGAAACTGAAACATAATAAGGGTTCTAACAGGACATCTAAAACACTCCTCTTTTATCTATGTAATTGCAGTTTTCTTGCAATGATTTTAGGAGCAGCCATACCTCAGTAAAACATCCCCCCCCCCACCCCGGACAATATCTACTGTGAAGTTTGACCACAGGAAACAGTCACTGACAACTAAGTTACAGTTGCCAGCATGTCTTATGTTTATTTCCAAAATGAAGCACATTTCTGTTGTTGGTTTCTATGGAAAAAGTTACTTCTAAAACAATTCTGGAAGAGTTTCAGAAGGATTTTTTGTAGTAAAAGCTGCTAGGAACCAAGCAACTCTTAAGTGAAAATGAGAAGAAAGGGTATTTCATGGTTTCCAGGGGAAATTGTAAAGCTACATTTTTTGCACCCTTCTGTTTACTTGTAAGAAAGGAAAAAAAAAAAAAGCTGTTTCATCATTAGAATTGTTTCTCATTTGGCAGTTGATCTAATCTATAATATTAATTGTACTGATTCAGTTATTACTGTTCTCAAAGATCTTCTAAGGTTCCTAAGTTTTATGTATCCTATGAATCTGTCCTGAAATTTTAGAATAATGAAAATGGTACGCATTATTGCTGTTTATTTTGTGTTCTTCCAGAACAAGCACATAATACAATTTTTGGAACTGCTGGTTGACTATTAAAAAAATACGTATATGACACGCACTGTCATTGTCAATATGGATGTGGAAACCTGACCTGTCTCTAATTTAACTACTGCTATTTCAGTGTCTTAATTGAATAACATAGCAGCATATTCTAAAATACAACCACGTTCTCTGCATTTCAGCAATGTAAAACTATTTTTTTTTTTTCAGTCGGACTACTACCTTTGAGTTAGACATGGAGACTTATAAAAATATTTATTGGAATTCTAATTCAGTTAGCCATATTTCTTAATAATTAAGG
This sequence comes from Odontophorus gujanensis, assembly GCA_013399175.1. NCBI lineage: Eukaryota > Metazoa > Chordata > Aves > Galliformes > Odontophoridae > Odontophorus > Odontophorus gujanensis. Next base: position 38,778 of record VXAB01011234.1, read on the forward strand.
TTCCTGCACTACTGGAATCTGTTCAGTCAGAGGTCTCACATCTCTTCTACTTGAAGTCTGTAGATGTTTAAGCTAACTTGGTACATTTTGATGAAGTTCATTCAAGCTAAGGATTTCTGTAGAAGTGTTTTTCTGCAGGCTACTCACTTCTAACAAATAGGAGTTGTATATATGAGTAATTCTTTTTTAAAACACTGAATAAGTATAAAATCTCATTATTGATGAATATAAATTTCGAAAAATAAACTACAGAATCTGACTGATTCTCAAGTGACTGCATTGCTGGAAGTGATGGGTAAGATCAATGCTAACATTACTGCAAGCTAGAGAATTCTGGGCAATAATGTCCTTGGTAGACCGTACTCCTCAGTTTTATCTCATTTCTTAGAAATAACAGAAACCTCAGAACAAACAAAAAGACCTCTAGGAAAGGACTTAAGTTATTTCCTTTTTGAGGTAAAACCAGATTTTTTATTAGAATTTGATATTCCAAGTTAATTAAAACAGTATAAGATCTTTGGGTTAATAATTTTTTTGGGTTCTGTGAGTCAATTCAATTAGTCTGCTGGTATGAATTTTCTATAACTGTTATAGGATTAAGAACTTAAAAAAGAAAAAAAAAAAGCTATTAACCACTCCAAGACATGTTTGCTTTAGAAGAACAGATCTAGTGAATGAAAAACATTTCTATAGATTCACTGCAGATCACACAGTGACCAAGATATTGCCGACATATATCTGCAGCTCTTACACTATTATAAGTAGTTTTTAGGGCCTTGTTACAACAAGATGAAACTTTAAAAATGTTGAATACCTAAAATTTCATTGAAAAAATGGCTTATGATTTTCAGGGTAGGAAATAAATTATTTTGTGTCCGTATGGAGAATGAGTATTATGGTCTTGCAGCCTCACCTCAGTAGCAGCTATGTAGTGAAGTAAGGTATTTTCTACTTTGATTTGACGCTCTAGACATAGGAACTGACTAATGCTAATGAGCCATTGCTCCTCTCTCCCTTCTCATTTCTCTCTGATTTTTATGTTAAATCTATGTTTCTAAACCTAGGTATGCAAATATACTAGCAGTATTTCTGAAGACAAATATAGGAGTAGGCAAACATTTTATGTCGGGTAAATGAAGACTGTTGGACACATTTAAACTCATTAGTTTTAGTGCTGCTTACATTGTATTGCTATTTTACATAACCCTAGTCTGTAAATAACTATGCATTGGGATGTCACTAGAATCAGAGCTATTATCTGCCAATTTCTAGAGATGTGCTAATAAAATATGTTAATGTTTGGGTTTTTGAAGGTACTAAACTGTGCTCTCTGTCATACTTCTTAGTAACAATATCATTTAGAAGTCAAATTTCAAGTCCCAAACTATAGCACACAGACACAAACCACGCATGCAGATAGATCACCTTCAAATATAACGCACACATAGGCATGCAATGACAATACACAAAACAAGCCACTGACCACTACAATGTTAAGTTAAATTTTCTAATAGTTACTTCACCTACTTGTCGATAGAGCCCACCATGTAGTAAACCATTGGAAACCAACAGATTGCATCCAGAAAATGCATATCTGGCCTAAGCAGCAGATGGGATTACAAAATGAAACACAATATCACAACAGCAGCATCTCTTCTAGAATACTTTAAAAAAAAAAAAAAATCATCGTCCAAACTACTTGGTGTTTTTTTTAAGTTTTTTTAAAAAAGCAACCTTGGAAGTATTATCTCTTTATACAAGTAATAGGACTGCAGAAAAACTGAATCAACAGTGCTGTAATCATAAAAATGATCAGAATGACCACATGCTTATTTATAAAATGCACCTCTTAAATCAGAAAAATTATGGCACAGTACAATTCCAGATATAAAAGTTATTCATTTCAAAGACTTGCTGTCAAGTTGTACTCTAGTGCATGAATTGGGGGTATTTAAAATAAGTAGTGAGAACTTGATAAAAATGTTTAGTAGAATCTTTGAGTTTTAGCTAATAACTCTACTCAAGTCAATGAGAAATCTTGAAGAAAATAAACATATTGTTTTAAAAACAGTGTGGAAAAAATTCTATTGTTTCTTTATTCACAAATTGCACTGGATTTCTTCTTGCATACTGAGGAATGACTGAAATCTCAAAAAATGACACACATAGATATCTGAATAGACATACTGTAATACAGGGTTGATAAACAGAGAAATGGATGATAAAAAGGCATAGGCAGGTTCATCAAAGGAGGGTGTATTCGTGAGTCCAGTGAAAGGAGCTGCTGAATGTCAGTTGACTTGAGTGGCACTAAGAACTCAGCTGAATGTGTGTATGGAAAACATGCTGGCTTTTCAGGCAGGACTCTGCAATCCACCGAATGTTGGGAGGAGCCACTGCAAATACTGTGTAGAAGGAGCAGCGATAAGGGTTCTAACTTAACTAACTGCCACAACTTTTTGCTGGTGAAAAGTAATTTTAGATGTAAAATCACAGTATGTTAGCTCAGGCACTGCAGTGGAGAAGGAAGGCAGCAAGCACTAGAGGGCACTGTATGCTCACATCTATAATCTTAAGTATCTGTTATAAACTTATAAATTAAGACATCTTTAAAGAACAATTTAAGCTTTTACCAAATTATGTAATTCGTTTTATACCATAGCATACATAGACGTAAAACCTAAAAACTAAAAGTGCTGCAGTTGTAAGTTTTATGCAGTGCTATGGTGCTTTTCCCCAGCCCTGAAGGAAAAAAAAATGCTTTTACTTGAGTTCAGATTTTAAATGCAGTACTCCTGTCAGAAGATTTTTTTTCCTGAAATTTTAAAAAGCTAATGCAAGAAGGTTAATAATTTCAGCAGTCTCCACACAAGTGTGGTGTTAACAAGAAGTTTATGGGTTCATGTTATGGCAGCGAAAGGAAATTAGAAGGTGGATCCTGCTGGCCTTAAGAGCTGCTTATCTTAGAGTCTACAATTATTAAAAATATCCAAATTAAGGCTATTAAGCCCCTTGTTGTAAAAGTAGTGTTTGAAGTGCAGTTTAATAACTATGAAAATGTTACAGATTGACTTTTTTTACAGTGCTTACAAAGTTATTTAATTTCAGTGTGACTATTCATATTTTGTGTATTTTAATAGTTCATTGAAATATCACCTGTGGAGAACAAAGACATTAGGATTTAATACATTCACTTACATTCAGCAGAAAGTCAGTTTTGTATATGACAATGAATGTAGGTTCTGTATTTTTTCCACTTCTTGCAAAGGTGTATGTGCCATAATATTTTTGATTTTAAGTTGGCCATCCAAAGAGTGATCACCCACCAAAGTAATGATAAAATGATTTTAAAATGTATCACAAAAAGGGAAGAAAGAGAGAACTATATTTAAAATCTACATACGGGTTATCCAGGAGTAATACAATGGGATTGAGTTCTTTCTTCGGTCTGTAATAAGCTCTAAGTGGAACGATAAAATTATACAAGCCATTTCCAGCAGTTTCTGCTGCAACAATAATTAATTTATTTTTGAATCCATATGCTTTGGCATCTTCATAGTAGTTATGCTGGCACCCCTAAAATTAAAATGAGAAACAGGTTTAGTGGCTATGAATAAAGGGATTTAGTGTACAGAAGGTTTTACCAGTAGAAATAGAAAATTGTATCAGCTGACCCGAAATAGAGCTGATTAGATAGATCCAAATGCTTGGTGATGAAGAAGGACGAGAAAACTAATATTTAATGAAGCTCATATCTAAGCAAAAACTAGAATTTTAACTGTCCAGATGCAAGAGACAAATGTGAATGAAGTTTTATCCAATACCACAAGACTCCCTTTACCTTATCTAGTCTTAGACAACAGAAGGGTACTTTCTCATGAAGAAGATGACAAAATGTGGGAGAACTTCCAATATAAGGGGAATAAGGAGGATAGCCTTTAGCATACCTAGTAGAATAGGAAAAAAAAAATCAGTATAGTCAATTAATGAAACGCAATTCATTACACAACTGTTTTATGGGATGTTTTTACTTATGTCTAAGTTTAACAGTTATTTGTGGACCAACACTCAAGTAAGTTAAATGAACAAAGATATGTATTATAAGTCTTTGACCCATTCTATAAAATGTACCAACAGCTGTCATATTTTTGTGAAACAAAGGAATTCTGTTCAGCTAATTTTTTGTATTAGCATCTTTGGCAATGGGCTTGACACGCTGTAGTGTATGTGGTCTTAGTGTTTTAAACACACTGGAATATAAAGAAAGTGGGAAAATGAAGAAGAAACTAGAAAATAGTGCTCTTCCTTCTCCATTTGCCTTTCAGAATCTCATCAAGAATGAGCAAGGTCATTACCTTTTACCAAAAATAAAATTTCTAGTTGGCCTTCATTTTTAATAAGAGTATGTGATAGTGAAGAAGGCTGTCAATTGCAATGAGAGTTAGAATAGCTTTCAGGTGCACATACGTGATCAGAATATATACAGCTATCAGTGAAGACTGAGAAAACAGGAAGCCTTTTATATTCTGTTATTTCAGTTTGTAGACTGAGGATGATTTATTCTATTTTTTTCCATTGTTTTTTTTTTTTTAATGATTTTCCCTGAGGCTTCTCATGTTTACTAAAGTTGCAGATGTGAAACCACTAGGTGAGCCATTGGCGTAATTGAGTATTTCAGTTTTAATATCCTCATCAGTAATCCCAATAAACATAATTGCCTATCTTTTTTTAATGGCTGTTACAGGATTTTCTTTTTGTGAGCAATGCATCATTACTTTCAGTAATGTGCTAACAAACATTTTAAATTAGATGCAATAATATGATCTCATATTGCATTTTGGATTGTTCCTATGTTTTGAAGTCAGATACGTAATCTTAGTGTACAGTGTGCCTGTTAAATTACCTGATTGTCAGGACAGAAGCATTTATCTGTTTTCAGCTTACCTGAGTCCTAGCAACTGTGAACTGTTGGAAAAATGATCATGAATGTCACTTCATTTGTACGCTATAAACTGCTACACACAGATCTTTATTACAGTGTGTAGAAAATCTCCTGTAAGTGGAGATGATCTGTTTTTCTTTTTTCAAAATAGGCCTAACAGTATCCTGCTACCAGACAATGGCATTTCTTAAAAAGAAATACTTTCTTTGTGTGTCTTGCTACAACTTCTTGGATTGATCTGTGTGTCCCAGAACTATCCATGCTTGTTTCAAATGATGTTTCTTAGTTTACGTTAAGTATACGTACTCTAAGCCTGCAGTGACTTCATCATCAGAGGGTGTAGTTTCATCTTCTGACTGGTCGCTTAGCAGGTCACATGCCTGAAGTGAGGATGAGTCTGCAACCTCCAGAACAGGTGCAATACTGGGCCGTCTGCCCTCTTTACCTCCCTCGGCAGGAAGAGCTAGCGTAGGTCCGCTGGACGTTCGGCATCCTGTGTCTTGTAAGTCAATAGCCACGGTTCCTGAAGTAGTGTTGAAATTGGTTTTACCGAGTGATTGTCAAAACGTTTAAATGAGATTCCCATATTTAGTAGGGATTTTCAGACCATGTGGATAAAGACTGAAAGGAATACTTCATTCATTAGTTGTTTATCATACTAAAGTATAATATACTCATGCTTGAGGAAGCCTTTTCCTGTAAATTTGCACTTTCTATAACCGTGAGTATATATACCAAGTATAATTAACTCATTAATATCCATCACCAATAGATTTCATATTTCATTCATGCACAATATTTAGTAATAATGACAATTTGACACTGCATGTAACAAACTCACTAGATAATTTCATGTTTCTAAAGCCTATGTTAGAAGTCAGCAACTGAGTTCTTGATACTTTTAAATTTAATTTTTAATTTTTAGTTCTGTTTCTTTTTTAACTTAAGATGTTATTTCCTGAAATCAGAGAGAAAATGCAATGGTTGAACAAGATTCTTTGTTGTAATAAAACCAACTAGTAATTTTGCATGGAAAAGGAGATAAATATTGATGACAATTACCACTATGTAGAATTGAACTAATTTATATTAAAATAATTGATGCTATTTCCATGTGTGCAAAGCATAAACTCATTGTAAAAAAAAAAAAAAAAAAAAAAAAAGTTAGATTTTTGATGTTTTTTTAACACTATTATTTTATATATACA